>OX359264.1:53149701-53474701 GCA_947179155.2 Hedera helix
CTTTTAACAATATTCATCACCAATTTTTTTTTACAGATCGACAAAATTAATGTTAACTTTAATAACAAATAAACGTGAGAATATAAATCAACCTTACTTTTAATAATCAACTTGTGAGAAAGTTCAACGATTCCTTTTAATGTTATAAAATTCAAGATTATTTTTTATATCCATAATATAATTTTACTTTGTCGTTCATAATTATTTAATCTGTAAGATGTCTTGTGAAAGTCTATGTATAATTCAATGTCGAATTTTTTTATATTTTACAATAAACTATTACTATTAAATGTATCAACATGTTATATAACTAAATATTAATATAAAAATAACTTTGAGTGTATTTATTTATAAGAAAAATTATAATTTTTTTGTTGAAAAAATTTAAACTCTCCTTTTTAAAACATGAAATTATTATTAAAATTTTAAAGTCACATTTTTAATCTCGGGGTAAAGATTTGTTTTCAAGTATGAAGTCAGATTGGGTACTCAAAAAGTTCTCACCGAGAGGCTTCCAAATTTGTTGCGATGTCGGGGGGACGGGGGAATTCGCCTGGTTTCTGAACACTCTGGTCCCCGGTTGAGTTGTTCGAGAAAGTCTGACATGTGTTGATCAAATATGGTATGTAGCAGATGGCAGCATTACCATTCAAGTGATGGTTGATTGGGTTGCACGTGATTTGGGTCCCACTGGGTGGGTTTTGGATCTAGCGTGATGCCATGTGCCAGTTGGCCTCAACTAAACACCCTCAGAATATCTTTCGCCAATATCTCATCCTGTTTCTTGTCTTGCAATATATCGCACATTTTTATTTTATTTTTATTGGAAGGAATAAACTGTATAATTGCGTGTTTTTTTGTAATAAGTTTGGCTTAATATATTTTAAAAGAATAATTTTATCGATAAACATGGTCTATGGTGCAATAAGGGCATCTATATAATAAAATAAGACCATTTTTAAATCTAATATTTGATAAACCACAAGAATGGTTCAGATTTTATCTCTTAAAATTAATTACCCAAATTAATTCTTACCTATTAATTTCCTCCCTCCCCCCAAAACTCACTCTCAAGAGTCTTTGTTGCTTTCCTAATTTTCCAACAGACAATTGCAATCACTATTTTCTCCAAAAATTGACCCATTTCTCTCTCCATTTTCAGACCAAATAATAAATCTCCATACTGTTCAACCCATTTCTCTCTCCAATTTCAGAAACCGCCCCATTTCTCTCTTCATTCCCAGAAATTACTAACAACCCCTTCTGTCTAAAACCTCTCCAAGCACACAATACTATTCCGGAGCCGGAGGCCGTCGCCGCCGCTCGCCGCATCTCCGCCTGCTTCGTGAAGTATCTTCCGATAATAGATTATCTAATCTAATTATTATATATAAACAATCGGATTAACATATTTGGAAGAGTTGTACCAGAGTTGTAGAGAAAATGATTATAGGATCTTCCATTATCTGCATTACAAGGCAATATTGCGGAAGTTTGTGATGACTTTTTCAAATTTAGTACAGGTATGAAGTTTGCACTTAATTATGTGCAGAGTGTTCTGCACAATGTTTTCTTTCTTTTTTCTTTCTTCCTCACTTTTCTCACCTGCCACCTCACTCTTCAATCTCTCTCTCTTCTACCCGCTTCTCTCTCCTTTACCAGCTAATCACCGAGCCCCACCCCCAAAACTGTCGAGCACCCTGAACCTATTCCAGCCGAGCACACCCCATCGCTACAGAACTCCAGCCAACCAAACCACCGAGGACCACCCAGCTCACTGAGCAAAGATGGTCTGTTAACCAAAAACCACCGAGCTGCTTTGCCGAACTCCCGTCGAGCCACCGAGCAACATAGCACCCACCGAGCCAATCACGGACCTCCGACCCATGCATCAACTACCGATCTCCTGAGCTGCTACTGCTGGACGATGTCGAGTTGTCGATCTCTACTAACCAGCTGAGCTCCACCCTAAACATCAACAAGTTGCTGCCGGACCCCAACCAGTAAATTGTCGACCTGAAGATTATCGCAGTGGAGTCTCCGAGCCACGACCTGCACCCATACTGTCGAGCCGTCATATCGGATTGCCGACCCAACACACTGCCGACCTCCTAGAGCTGAAGAGAACCCCACTGCCGGGCGACCCAGGCGCTGCCGAGCTGCCACCCACCACTGCCACCGAGCTCGAGCAACAACATCCAAGCTCCAACCCAAGCCTCCAAGAACACCCCACCCCACCCCCAAGGTCGAGTGACAAACTCCCAGCTCCGAGTGCCTATCACCGAGACCCAACCCAGTCGACACCAAGCCCGGACAGCCGAGTCGCCGCCGATCGACGAGCTGTCGGGTGTGACCACTGACCCATCCAATGAGCTCTCGCCGTGCTTGACTGCAGAGCTGCTGTTGTCGAGGCCGAGGACCCGAAATGCCGGCCACCGACCCAACATCAACTGCCGATATGCCGAGCTACTACCGAGGGAACTTTATGAGCCTGACATAGAATTAAGCCGTACTCTTACATGTATCTATGATTCAGAGATACGAGTGACGGTAGTAGTAGTAGTAATAATAATAATAATAATAATAATAGTGAGAATAATAGTAATAGTAATAATAATAATAATAATAATAATAATAATTATAAATAGTAAGAATAATAGTAATAGTAACAATAATAATAATAATTATTATTATTATAAATATATCGATAATAATAATAATACTGATAATAATAATATCAATAATAATAGTATTTATATTTTATAATTTCTTTAATAATAATGCAGATAATAATAATAATAATATCCATAATAATAATAATAATAATAATAATAATAATAATAATAATAATAATAATAATAATAATAATAATACCGATAATAATAATATTTATATTTTATAATTTTTTAATAATAATATAGATAATAATAATATTTTTATTTTTCAAATTTTAATTTAATTTTTCGTTATGCCGTGCCTTTAGATTGATTTACTCAAATTTTAATTGAATTTTTCGTTATGCCGTGCCTTTAGATTAATAATAATATAGAACTATTTTTGAATCTCAAATTTGTCAAAATACAACAACGTCTCAGATTGATTTACTCACATTTAATGGCCCAGATTGATTCCTTCTTAATAAATTTCCTCCCAAAACTCATACAAAATTTCTCCCCATAAATTATACTAAATTTTTCCTCAAAACTCATACAAAATAATAATAGTAATAATAATAATAATAATAACAATAATAATTATAAAAATAGTAATAATAATAACAATAATAATTATAATAATAGTAATCATAATAATAGTATCGATAATAATAATAATATTGATAATAATAATGCTAATAATAATAATAATAATTAATAATAAAAAAATAATATCAATAATAATAATACCTATAATAATAATAATAATAATAATACTGATAATAGTAATAATAATAATAATAATACCGATAATAATAATAATTTTTATTTTTTAAATTTTAATTTAATTTTTTGTTATGTCGTGCCTTCAGGCACAGGCAATTACTAATATCTATATAAAGGGCGACGAAGACAACTGTCTTCGCTGACTTTTTCAATGAATTTATATTGAGTGATTTTTCTGAGTTCCTTGTTGGGATAGTTAGAGTGAGATACTCTTCCTTCAATTCTCTCTAAAACTTCTCCTTATCTTTCGACCTCATCATTTTTGCACCTCTAATTTAATTTTCGGCAACTTGCTATTCTGTTTGGCGATGGAGATTTTCGGCGGGGCTACACAGGAGTGACCTTGGGAGGTGCTCATGCATGCGTGCCGATGTTTCCTTGTTGGCGTCTCGCTTGATGTTCCATCAAACAGTGTCTTCTCTTGCAGTGTGCAGATGGTGGGACGGTTGTCCTTAGACAGTGTGTTGTTGAGTGAGGCTGGTTGCAAGTGGCATTTGGCAGAGCCTAGCTTTGGATATTTGGATTTGGGCTGCTACTGCCTGCCGGCTCCCCTTCAAGTTGTTTACAAGTGATTTTGGGCATACTTTAATTATCATAATTATTTTCATAACTATGTGATTTCAATTTTTCTCTTTGAATCTCTATTTATGATATTTGATAGCCTACTTGGCCTATATTGCTATTTTTGCTAGTTTTTTTTATGTTACTAGCTCTGTTTTGTTAGTCTTAATCATATTCCTAAAATTTATTTTATGGTTTGGTTCATTTGGATAATTTTGCTTGGTAGTTATGATTAGGCAAATTGGACATCTCACATGACTAAAAACTATCCCGATGTGTTTGATATGGGTCACTATCCCGATGTGTTTGATATGGGTCATTGGTTCCTATAATGAACCAATCTTTTTATGTTAAAGTCGAGTATTTATGTTGCTTATTTCTTTGTTTTTGTTTGCTCCTACGATAGTTTTGCTGGATTCAATTTTATGTTAAAGTGATTCAATTTTTTTTTAAAAAAATTTTAAATCCGTCCCTATTGGGACAAAATTCTGGATCCGCCCCTGATGATAAGTATACATTTCTTTTGGGATAACTCTTAGGGTTGTGCATGGTTCAATTTAGTATAATTATAAGATATAATTATAATTAAATTATATAGTGTGATTAATATTATAAAAGTAATTGTAATCGTGCTTAACCAAACTGTTCAGTTACTAACGATTTCAGTTAATATTTTGCAGTTCCAATTTTTTTTCCCGATTCATATGTTATTCAAAGAATGAAAAACTAAATAAACAAGTTAATAATAAAAAGGAGTTTAAAAAATAACAGTTGCCCACTATTAATATTGTTACTAATACATATATAAAATTATTATAATATAGAAACAACATTATGCTATAAAAAAAATTATGATTACTCCCCACAAGTTAATTTGTTATAAGAAAAATTTATATAAACAATTAAAAAATTAGCAACACATAAACAATTAATCCATTTATAAATGTACTTTTTATTATTAAATTAATAATTATATACTATAATTTTATCATATATGTGTGTGTCTATGTGCATGTGTGTGTGTGTGTGTATATATATATATATATGGCGAATGATTCATAGTAAACATTAGCTATATCTGTAATGATCAAGAAATTTATATACTCCAATATTTTATTTTCAATAAAATTATGTTAATTAATTTTTTTTATGTGATGAGATGAGAATATATATATTTAATTTGTCACACATAAATTTAGTTATAAATCATGAAATTTATAATAAATTTTATTTTTAAATAGAGTAGATATTCTTTCAATTTTATTATCTAATTGAAAGAATTTTCCCAAATATTTTCTCCAGATTTTGTTAAATAATTTTATTTATGACATGAATGTAAATAAAAAAAAATCCTCTTTGTCGAGTTTAGTGATTGAACAATTTTTATCACAAAAGAGGCATTTATTAATAAATTGTGTTATTTTTTTTTTAACAATTATTAAAATAATAAAAATATATCGTTTACAGTAAATAAAATATTTATTTCCTCTGCTCTCTATTAAAAAAGCATTTCATATACCTAGGCATATTATTTCATGAACCCGATTACGTGCATATTTTTGTATTGGTACTCGAAAAAAGTAGTTGAAATGAACCCCGGTGCTCAATTCCATGAGTCTTTTATATCTCCGATTAGCTGTCATTGCACCAAAAGCCATGCAACTTTTAATTCAGTAACAGAGGTCGGTCCATCCTCATGTTTCGTATGAAATAATCTCTCGTGCCTTCTCCTGTCTTGTTGTAGTGCATCACTAGCGTAGGATCAGGGCGGATCTAGCTTTTAAAAAAATCCCATAAAAAATAAAAATCAAATCAAATAAATTCCAAAATTAAATAATATTTCTTAAGACTTTATTGCTTGAAATTATTGCATGATAACTGAAAAACTAATAATTGACTTTTTTTTTGACGAATTAACGTTATAACTGAAAAACTAGAATAGAAATAATAGAACGTGTACATGTTTAAGATAGCTAATAATTTTTTAATCTAAAATTTTATATTTTTAATAAATACTATAACAAAATAAAATAAAATTTAACCTTCAAATTTTTTTTGGTAGGGTTAATTGCCCCCACTGCCGATACTATAGATCCACCCATGCATAGGATTGTAGGATTTAATCGAAATGATTCATTTTTATGAGATGAAAATAATATTTTCATTGAGGTAGAATAAATTATTTTTATTTTTATTAAATTAACAAATTTTATTTTATAGTAAAAAAAAATTATAAAATGACTTATTTCTATCACCGACCAAATTCTCTTAGAGATATATAAAGGATGATATTATTGTAAATTAATCACGACACCTTTTGTCAATGAAATTTTCATCTAGTAATTAATACTGAGATACCTAACCTTTAAATTTCAGATAGTGAAATATTGTAGATTATATTGTATTTTCTAAAGTAGGGCATAAAAATAATTAATAATAAGAAAATCATGGCACTTTTCCCTAAAGAAAGGTAAAAGAGGAATTAAAAATTACTCTAAAAGGGCCGATTGAAGTGGGCCTAGGCCCACCTATCTATTTAAAAGGCAGGGCAGAGCCACAATCATAATTCCCAAAATCAGATAATAGCCCAGTTAATATATTACCTCCATTTCAATTGGAGATTCCGATGTTAAGAGATAATGTATTTAAATTTTAAAGTATTTTTTCATATTATTTCAGTTTTATTCAGTTCTATTTAATTTTTTTTCCCTCTTCCTTTCTCCCCCAAATTTTTGTTGACACTTTATCTCTCTCTTAATATTACTCATATTTTTAATGCAGAGACGGGAAAATGGATTTTCATTATGGGACAGCATAAAACTAAAAGCCCAAATGTTCAGATAAGGCCGACCATCCAGCCCATAATGGGGTAAAATGGACATTTCAAATTTTAAACTCTGTAAAACCCTACTATATTTGCTCAACTTATAGGCACTATACTTTCTCTGCTCTCTTTGGCTCACAAAAACAAAACCCTAGTTATCGATCTCTGCTGCAATGCCGCCGAAGTTTGATCCATCTCAAGTCGTCGACGTTTACGTCAGGGTAACCGGCGGCGAAGTGGGGGCGGCGAGTTCCTTGGCCCCCAAAATCGGACCGCTCGGTCTATCTCCCAAAAAAATTGGAGAAGACATAGCCAAAGAGACCGCAAAGGACTGGAAGGGGCTCCGAGTCACCGTCAAGCTCACAGTCCAGAATCGTCAGGCCAAGGTCTCCGTCGTTCCCTCCGCCGCTGCTCTCGTTATTAAGGCCCTAAAAGAGCCGGAGCGCGATCGTAAGAAGACGAAGAACATCAAGCATACAGGTAACATATCACTGGATGACGTGATTGAGATTGCTAAGATTATGAGGCCTAGATCCATGGCGAAGGAATTGACTGGAACTGTGAAGGAGATCCTTGGAACTTGTGTATCGGTGGGATGTACGGTGGATGGGAAGGATCCGAAGGATTTGCAGACAGAGATTGATGATGGAGATGTTGAAATTCCGCAGGACTGACTGAGATAGTACTCAATGTGAGGGAGCTCTGTTTTTTTCATAATGTTATAATCTTTTTGGGATATTTGATGAAATTATGCAGAAGTGTTGTGTTGGATAATTTATGTTAAATTAGCATGTTTGGGATATTTGGTGAAACCAAAGTTATTTTAATAGAGATTATGCATAAGCGTTGTGTTGGATTATTTATATTAAATTAGCATGTTTGCCTTTTCGATTAGAGTTATGAGTATTATGGTTACTGTGAATGTTCGCAGTGGATGGTAAAAAAATTTGGTGCATAAGCTTATGCTAATAATTTGGCATAGACGGTTTTGCATATTTGTTATGGATACATTTAAAAGTGAAATGTTATGGCAAATTGGTTGCACAATGTTTAATTGGGGATTATTTTTCCTGTAGTGAATTTTGCATACTGATGCTTTTAATAGAGAACTTTATTTATTTTTGGCTACTGGATAATGTATATATATAAGGTGCACGCCTAGAGAAATTGGTACTCAGGGTGACAGTAAGATGTTCCTGTTGTTACAAATTGAGATTTTCCTATATTTGGTTTGTATCTTGTTTTGATTTTTGATGTACAGAGTATTTTTATTGTTTTGTGGGTATTGATACTCATATATTTACCTGCACAAATCTTTCCAACGGGAAAAGAAATCAGACAATTTGGTTTGGAACAGTGAAAACTTTTATTTCTATTATTGTTCTTGGTTCTTGATGTACATATAAATTTCCCTAATTCGAGCTTGGAGGAGCTTTATACCATATTTATAACATGTTTAATACATATGCAACTGTTACTATGACTAATTACTAGGTATGTTTCCAGTTTATTCTCTTTTATTTATTTGTTTTTCTTTTTCTATTCTTGAAACAGCTTACTTATAAACTATACAACTGGTTTCCCCCCCCCCCCTCCCCTCCCTCCCCCCCAAAACAAATTGTTGATTACTGTTTCAAAAAACTATTCCATTTTTCCTTGTGCAGCAAGTGTTCTTTCCTATCAGGATTTAAGGAAATGGAAGTTGTTTTCAAATGTTTGTGGTTTACCATATGAATTTACTTTAGTACATGTATAATAGTTAGGTGCTGTTTGTTTACGTCTTAATGGCTCTTAATGGACAACCTCTTAATCGCTAAGAGGAACAAAGTTGTTTGTTTTTTTTTTTGTTACATCTGAATGCCTCTAAATGGTTGAGATACAAAATCAAGTCTAAACTATTAAGAGGGACATCTTAATGAACTTGGACAAAAATATCCTCTTCAATATTAACAAATTCCTTTTATATCCAACACTCAAACCCTTATTATTATTATTATTAATAATATTATAATTATAATTATTATTATTTTTATTATTATTATTATTATTATCATTATTATTATTATTATTATTATTATTATTATTATTATTATTATTATTATTATTATTATTATTATTATTATTATTATTATTATTATTATTATTATTATTATTATTATTATTATTATTATTATTATTATTATAATAATTATTATTTTTATTATTATTATTATTATTATTATTATTATTATTATTATAATAATTATAATTATAATTATAATTATTATTATTATTATCATAATTTTTATTATAATTATTATTATTATTATAATTATGATTATTATTATTATAATAATTATTATCATAATAATAATAATAATAATTATTATTATTATTATTATTATTTGTACTATTATTAATATAATAATAATTATTATTATAATTAATATTATTATTACTATAATTATTATTATTAATTATAATTATTATTAGTATAATTATTATTATTATTATTAATTATAATTATAATTAATATTATTAGTACTATAATTATTATTATTAATTTTAATTATTATTATTATTATTATTATTATTATTAGTACTATTATTAATATAATAATTATTATTATTATAATAATTATTATTATAATAATTATTATTATTTTTATAATAATTATTATTACTATAATTATTATTATTAATTATAATTATTATTAGTATAATTATAATTATAATTAATATTATTATTACTATAATTATTATTATTAATTTTAATTATTATTATTATTACTATTATTAATATAATAATTATTATTATTATAATAATAATTATTATTATAATTAATATTATTATTACTATAATTATTATTATTAATTATAATTATAATTATTATTAGTATAATTATTATTATAGTAATTATTATTTTTATTAATATTATAATTATAATTATTATTATTATTATTTTTATTATAATTATGATTATTATAATTATAATTATAATTATTATTATTATCATAATTTTTATTATAATAATTATATTATTATTATTATTATTATTATTATTATTATTATTATTATTATTATTATTATTATTATTATAATGTTTAACTGTTCATAGGGTTAAAATGGTAAAATACTGTTATTCAGACATCTGAAAAAATTGATTATCAAACAACATTTTTTCATTCAGATACAATTCTATTCAGATGCTCTGTATTATTCAGATGTCTAAATTATTCAGATCTTAATAGAAAATTTTATCAAACACCACCTTATACTACTAAAGGTTGGTGAAACTTTTTATAGCAAGTTTTGTGTTGTATGGGAACTTTGTTTTTTGAGTATGAAGTTAACATTCATTTGTTTATCACATTCAGAACCTTACCTATCTTGTTAAATTAGACAAAGTTTCTTCTCTCAAGTTGAGTAGATGAAAATTTTACTCTGTCTAGGCTATTTATCCTTCTAAGTTCTAAGAGACGTGCCAGCCGAGTATACCCCTTTATGGTTTAGATCACTGTTAGGGCAGGAGGAACATTGATCATTCAGTTATACTTTGATCATAAGTTATATCTCTAGGGGATTGATGCTTGATAGTTATATATCATTGATTGTTGATGCATGATGTTTGCTGGCAGACTAATTATTAATTTTCAGATTGTTTCTTAACTGTGAATATCTACTCCATGTTGTGGGTTGCAATATTGCTGGTAAAGTTCATTGCTTTTTGATCCTTTTTTTTTTGGTTGTGTTTTTTCATTTCTGTTGTGATATTTTGTAAATTAGTGTAGTAACTGTTCCTACAAATGTTACAACTTATAGTGAATATCTCAAAATTTTGATTCGTTCTAAAATATAAGATTATTATAAATTTTATATAGTAAATTTAAGATGTTTTTAAATTTAAAATTGACATAATTTTTTTAAATTTAATCAATACTATGATTAATGATTAATATTGTAAGATATCTAAGGATGACTATTTATAAGATTTATTATTTTATAATTTTTGGAACGAATGGATTATGTTATAAATACAAGGGTATTGATATTTTCACTAGCTTTGTTAGCTGTACAAGTTCTTGCTCACACAAATATTAAGTGAAGTTCACCCTCATTGTAGAACAAACAAATTATCAATGCATTGCATGGGGTAATGATTATTAAGGGTCCATAGGATTAAGAAAGTAATCGATGAACTGTTATTAAACTGCTTCGACAAGCTTGATAGAGCCCAATGAATTACTTTGATAAAGGGTTGGGCCCCTTATTTTTACAGAGATTGAGCTGAAGGGAGGATTGGGTTGGAACTGAAGACAGTTTGCACTTATTAGCCCAGCCCTTACTGACTCAATTTATGGGACCAAAACAAAATATCAGACAGATATTCCTAAAATCTGCATAATACATTTCTACAGCGAGAATCTTAATTGCGCCAAATAAAAATAAATTAATTTGGATTTGGTCTACATACAAATACGATAGGAGTTAATTCCGTTTGTACGAGTCACCTTCCAATTTAGATTATAAGTTTGAAGGGTCATTTTTTTTCTTTTGAAAAAAACTCTTCTTTCGAAGAGTAATTCATTCTCAAAATTTAGGGCATTTTAAATCAAAATTGATCTAAACAATTAAGAGTTCGAGCACTAATGATTGCAAACTTAGTCTGCACACTGCATGGGTACCTTGCTTGTAATCCTACAAAATATCCCCCCTTTCTGATTGAAACCACATAGAGAGAGAGAGAGAGTATTGATACTACTGTTTTTCTCTCCCTACTAGAATTCCTGTTTATTTTATTTTTTTTTTTAATTTTATTTTCACTTGATTGATTTTTCATTCAATGGCAATGGCATTGGTCAAGACAACTATTAGGGAGGAGAGAAATGAGGATGATAATGTAAATATAATCCTTTTTGCATCCCCTTCCTTCTCTACGTGGTGGTATATATGAGGAGGAGTAATTTGTTTCTTTAATCTTTCGTTAAACAATGTCTATCCGACAACAAAGTAGTCAGCATGCCGTTTTATATTTCTACCTCTACCGACCACCCTCACTTAGCTCCCCAAAATTGAAATGTTAAATTTTTTTGATGTTAAGTTTACAATTTAATTACCAATTCAATATTGATGTTGAATGAAGTTTTCAAAATAAGGACAAATTTAGAACACCGTCAGTTTCCGAAAGGGATATTAAACTCCTTCGTCTTGGACGGTAAATTAAATAACATAAATTCATCTTCATAATTTCTATTATATTTTTTAAATTATAAACAATATAAAACTAATATAAGAATAATTTAGTAACTTAAATGTGAATTTTTTTATTTTTTTTTATTTTTTATAAACTCAATAATAATACATAAGAAAACATATATATTTTCTATTATTTTCTTTTTAATTATTTTATAAATTAAGATTTTCGTTCTTTTCTTTTTCGTGTAATTAAACCTCTTCGTATGGTGGTTATATATGCTTACCACTAAAAGTAATAAACTAAATAATTTAAAGATTAAATTAGGTAATCCTAGTATAAAGAAATATATTTAACTCAGGTAAACTCTATTGAATTTGTCCTCAAGAACCTCCCAATGATATGCTTGTAGTTTGACACGTGTTCCACTCAAGACCACACAAACTTCAAAATAAAATTGAATCGTCATGAAGTTAATCAGTCAAATTTTATATATAGCTAGGTAGGGCATCATTAGATGATTAAATCATCAATTAAGGAAATTAAAGAAGAATAAATTTTCCAAATAAGTTGGCTGCATTTATATGGACTTGGGAATAAATATGTGATGAGAAGTGGACAATAACAACTGGGCGGTGGGTTTTATTATTTTGTCATCATGGTCGGTTCATTTCGATAGCAACTAACATACTATACATGCAATCATAAGAATGCTTATATTAAAATTTAGTAATGACATGGTGATGTTAAGAATTATAATAAAATAATAATGATAAATTTAAAATACTATGTTATTCTATAATCCCAAATACGAGAAATATGTGTGTGTGTGTGTGTTTATATGTGTGCGTGTGTGATTTCGTGAATATAGCTTGGTATGTGAAGATTAAACAAGCTACTTAAAAGTCGGACAATTATAATAATTTGTTAAACGTATGGTACACTGAATTTGTTAATAATTTAATAGAATTTTTTATATAACTTTATTTAATATATTAGAAATGACTCATACTTTTACGAGTCTGATTAATAATTATTATAATAAGGTAGTGGAAGTCTTTCTCCTCATTGAGTGAGCGGTTGTCCAGTTCACTATGCCACAACGATAGGATAGTCGGAGATTTTGCACCACACTGAACGAGTGGTTGCCTAGCTGCCAGTGAGTTGACGAGAGCTGAAAAAGGGTAACGCTTCTGAAAACCAAGTGTAATTGTGTTTGTGAATTTATTAGTAATGTAGTCTTGAATTTTAATTTATTAATGTACTGAACTTGAACTCGTGTTATAATAGTTAAGATTTTTTAGTTACTATAAAATATTGTTTGGTATGTGGATTATTGTAAATAGTGCAAGACATTTAATAAATATATCAGATAAACAAAATTAGTCAAATTAATAAATCTGAGTTTATCATGTGTTACTATTTTTTTGTTTTTTTAATCTATTTTATATGTGATAAATTCATTTTTGAAATTCTAACATAACGCATGTTATTGTGTGCTACTAGCCATAATCAACACGAAGTAGCCATATATCATCACTGGGAGAGATAAAGAAACTTAAAACTTCAACCCCATAATCTTGTTCAAATCTCACCAATCCTACTAATCATACAACGATGAAAAGAGAAACGATCATAAAACCAATAATTATGGTTTTAAATTAAATTCTAAAATAAATTTGACACTTCTTTGATTCCGCCATGAAGAAAAAACAAAAAGATAGCAGCAGTTAATTATTATTTTGCATGCTATTAGCTTTGATTTTTTGTATTTTTGATTTAGAAAAGCAAGAAAAGAGGTTATGTGCATATAAACTGATCTGCCATTGTAAGAGAAAAAAGTGAATTGGGTATGGTTAAAAGGCCAAAATGATAGTTACTCTAGTCCGTTCAACTGTTTTGCATCATCTGCCTAATTATTTGTCAAAAGGTTCGATAATATATATATATCATGTGGCCCCTATATTGAAAATGCATAGACGAATATGTACCGTATATTTCATTAATTAATCAATTTTCCCGTAATATATGTTTATCAACACAATAGTCTATAGTACTAGTATATATTCTCATAATAATGTTATGCTCCACAGGTTATATATATATATATATATATATATATATATATATATATATATATATATATATATATTATTTCCTGATTTCCTGGGATGTATCCAGATGAATTCATCTGTCAAATCTCTCGATCTCAATGTGTCTGTATATATATACTTTCCTGAGATGTATCCAGACGAATTAATCTGTCAAATCTCAATCTCAATGTGTGTCAAGCTCTTTTTAATTAGCCAACAAAATGACAACATGGAGCCGCTATTTAATTAAATCCTACAGTACTACTTTAATTATTTCGTGCACAATTTGTTCCTAAAGTGATAATATTGACAATTAGGAACTCAATCTCAATGTGTAGAAGCATCGATCTCTGACTAATTACTCCTTACTTATTTTCAAGTTTCAACCTAATTAATCAAATCAAAAGTTGTTTTCTTATACAGATCGAGTATTAGAGCCAACGAAATAATCTATTATATATATATATATATATATATATATATATACATTGCGACATTATGATTACCTATATATAGAAACGCCATTTAACTTACTTTAGCTCGTTTTGGCCGTTGAGTTTAGCTAATTATATATATATATATATATATATATATATATTGTAGGCGTGACTAATTAAGCTGAGTGTATGTTTGTGTGTGAGTGTGAGAGAGAGAAGAAGAAATTGTAGAAAAATGGAGAAAATAAAAGGAGAAGAGCCGTTGGCAATGATAGGAGAGGGGGACCATGCAAGCGTGGAAATTCGATTTTTAGTTTTTGTGGGCGGCATAAAATGATAAAAATAAAGTTTTTGGTAGCCCTAATAATTACTACATTATACATCCCCACCCTTAATCATTATCATTTTCCCCGGCCAATAAATACTAACCCCTTTCTCCTCATTTTGTCATCCACACACTCCACTGTTTCTCTCTAAACTTCTTCTAATTACTAGAAAAAATTGTTTGCAAAAACAGTGTGTGTATATTTTTATAGTGTTGTTCTTGTGTAGCTATGGTAAAGGACGGAGAAGTAACGGAGCAGGGTGAGTTCTCAACCAAGGACTACCATGATCCGCCACCGGCAGCCTTTATCGGCATCGATGAGCTCACCAAATGGTCATTTCACAGGGCTGTCATTGCTGAGTTCATAGCCACCCTCCTCTTCCTTTACATCACTGTCTTGACCGTCATCGGCTACAAGAGCCAGTCTGCCACGGATGAGTGCGGCGGCGTTGGCCTCCTCGGCATCGCCTGGGCCTTTGGCGGCATGATCTTTGTACTTGTTTACTGCACCGCTGGTATCTCTGGTCAGTAACAACAACTCCGTTTGTAACAGCTTTTTATTTTTCAGTTCATTTTTGTATAAATATTTTTTTTTTAAAAATATTTAAATTTAAATTTTGTTAAGATGATTTTGTATAAATATTTTTTAAGATAAATTATTAAATTTTAATTATTTTAATTATTTTAGGATGCGAGAGGTACCTATACTGAACTAACTAGTCCTGTATCTCCCGCACCATATGGTGTACACCCCCCTAAAAGGACCGGTAAACTTCAGCAGCAGGGCACATATCTTTTCACCCGTAGTATTTCTAAAGTAGAAGTTTTAAACTAAAATATTTAATAAGTTCAACCAAACATGGCCTTACTATTTATAGAAAGTCTGTTATTGTGTTTAATCTGGCGTATTGCTACAAGCTTGGTTTTTCTAATGCTTGCAGGAGGACACATTAACCCGGCGGTGACGTTCGGGTTGTTCTTGGCAAGGAAAGTGTCGCTAACAAGGGCGGTGTTTTACATGGTAGCACAGTGTTTGGGTGCAATCTGTGGAGTAGGGTTGGTGAAGGCCTTCCAAAAGTCATTATATTACAGGTATGGTGGTGGAGCCAACGAGCTGGCTAGTGGTTACAACAAAGGCACAGGACTGGGAGCTGAGATCATTGGCACTTTTGTTCTTGTCTATACCGTTTTCTCAGCCACTGATCCTAAGAGGAATGCTAGAGACTCCCATGTACCTGTAAGTAACCTTATCATAGCCCCTCAGGTCCCGAAATCAGAATTTTAATTCAATTTATATGTGCATAGAATAAAAGAATGTTGTTATATATAACGTATGTAAATACATGTGACCAAAAGATGTAAAGAAGAGTCTACATGTTGTTGTTCTATTTTATTGTATATAATTTTACATTAATCGCAATCGACATTCGATATAAAATTAATCAACATATAAAATTTTATATAATTTGAAGGAAAAAAAAAAGGGAAAGAAAATCTCATCGAATTTGGCTGATATATATAGGTTTTGGCTCCACTTCCCATCGGATTCGCGGTGTTCATGGTTCACCTAGCCACAATCCCAATTACTGGAACCGGTATCAACCCTGCTAGGAGCTTTGGAGCTGCAGTCATCTACGGCAAAGAGAAGGCCTGGGATGACCAAGTATGAATTCCATAACCTCTCTGTTAATGTTATTCCCTAATTAATTATTTATCCATTAATTCGTCCCAAAAAGAATAAGTAAAATTATGTGTTTTTTGACGAGATTTTAATATAATATTTTAAAGTTGTGCCACATGTAATATTAAAGATAAGATCACTCAATTGTGTACCCTATGTTTGTCTTTTTGCAGTGGATCTTCTGGGTTGGACCTTTCGTTGGTGCTGCCATAGCTGCATTCTACCACCAGTTCATTTTGAGAGCAGCAGCCATTAAGGCTCTTGGATCCTTTAGGAGCAATGCTTAATTAATTTTGTTTTTGAACTACAATGGAGGAGACTAGTACTACTGCATGCACGCTTGCTCTCTCTGTGAATTAATAATTAAATGGAGAGGCAAGGCCATGGAATTGTAGATATAAGTCTCCTTTAATTTGCGTAGGAAAAATCAAGATTTGTAATTTCTATCTGTGTTGTATTAATTTCTATCCCAACATCTTTCATTTCTCTCTCGTTTTTCTTCTTTTTAGTATTGTCTATTTTCTTTTCTTACCTTTTTTCTATTTTAATTGCAGCATTTCTAGTGCTTCAATTATTGTGCATAATAATTTTTTTTTTTAGTGCATTAATTTTTCAATTTCTTAAAAGGTAAAATTATGCACATAAATAATATAATGCAATTTATTGTGAAATGTAAAAAATCAGTAATTTTGGTAATTGTATAGAAACTCCTATATATATATATTTGGCACCCTTAATTTTAATTTTGTCACATGCACAATGTATATATGCATTTTAGTTTTGCAAGTGTTTTCTTCCAGAGCCTTCTGAGTTTAATATATATGTCAATTTGGGTGTCATTTTCTTTGAATAGAAATTAATGTATATGGTTCTAATCCTATGTGGGGGTTCATTTTAAGCATTCTTATCTTCAATATCATATAGCTATAGGTAATGATATGAAACCATATAATATACAAAATAATATATAGTCTAGCTAGTGATGAGATGAAGATGATATATATATGGTGAGATAGCTTTCTTAGAATCAAGTGTCTAAATAATTAAATTTATTCTTTATATTATTATATGAGTTATAGGTGGCCCAGATCAAAAGGCAAAGGAAACATGTTGGGTCAAGTGATTGGGATGCTTTTTGTTTTTTGGTGCTTATTTTTTAGTAACAACTGAGCTAACAACCTTATCTTCATCTTTAGTTTATCATTTAATTCACATGTTTTAATATTGAGTTGGTGAAGTGTTAGCCGACACCCGTGATGCACTTTAGGCCTTAAATATCTATGGGAGAAGGTGGGTTTTACTTTTGAGCTATTTGTTAATTATATATATATATATATAGTTATATAATATACAATTGATTATAATGATAAATTTTTTAGATTACGACGACGATTCGTCGTCATAGATCAAAAATATCTATGACGATGATTGTCATCACTGTAAAAAAAAATAAATCGTATATGGGTTATATATATATCCACAACTGTGTATTGCACAGTCGATTATGGCAGCCATTTTTTTAGATTACGGCGACGGTTCAATCGTTGCCATAGATCAGAAATAACTATAGCGATAGTTGAACCGTCGCCATAATTTAAAAAAATCGACAACATAGTCGACTGTGCATTATACAACTGTGTATATATATATATTTTTTTCATATATATATGTATGAGAGAGGGAGATTTATGTAACGTATTATGAGAAGTCGATTTATTGAAGTTAATTTGAAATGTGTCAAATGTATATATCTAAACATAATTTTTTTAACTATCATAAATATAAGAAAATTATAAGCTGCATGTTATATATTTTTATTTATATATTAATGATACATATTAAAAATTCATATAAAAAATACACTTAATATAGAGTGAAAGTATTTTTTTTTAATAGAAGGAATATTACAATTATGAGAGTACAAAAATATAATACCAAAGCATGCAAGCTTTGGTTGATCATAATTAATGAGCATCATATATAATTTGTTTTCTACTGTCTCAAAAATAATACTAATATTTATATTAATGGGCATCGAATAATCTGACTGAGACATGCATGGTTTTGTATTCATTTATTAAAATAATCCCATTAGCATGCGACATTAATACGCATGGCCGATCGGTATTCCTTTGCTATACTTCACTCATAAAAATATATTGAATGGATGTCCATTATTACACCATTTGTGGTTCGTGTCACATCGATCTTCATTGAGTTATAAGAGGCACGGCAATTATATATGATAATATAAATCCATCATTAATAATTGTAGTATATGCAAGTATATATAATAATGCAGCCGTTAACTCTGACCTTTTGATCAGAATGATGTAAACCCCTCCGGATGGAGGATAAGTGCTGTCACATATTACTATATATTTTGGCTGTTTAATAACAGAAATATATTTTACAACGTCATTTATTTTGAAGATTTCTGAAAACTTTGTAACGATATACATATTAATAATTTTTGTATTTATAACAACTGAGTTGAAGTTTCACAATCTGAAATAAAAGAATCCAAAAATATGGGAACAATATATATATATATATATAGGAAAGAAAGTTGTTTGCTAAAAATAGCGTAATAAAACATATACTTGTAGAAAAAAAATAAAAAATTCTTCTCTATATTGCATTAATGATATATTAAGGTCATGTTTATTTATAAAAATTATAATTTTGAAATTATATTATCGTGTATTATAGTCCCAAGACTATTATTAATTCTAAGATTAAATTAGTTTCAATTACATGTTTATTTAGTATGAGATTATTTATAGAATAAATTAAAATAATCTCATATTATATTTGTTTTGCTCAATATTATTTCAAAAATTGAATAAAAAATATAGTTTGAACTATTATATCCTTATATACCAATAGTAACATATTTTAAACTACTATAATTTGAACTTACATATACATCCAAAAAACAATGAACGGGTTTTTTAAACTTTTAAATAATATTGAAATGAGTTAATTAGTGAGTTCACAATGCTTCATCGGCTCTTCCTAGGTAAAACACTTGAGAACTAAAATGTCATAAATCAACACATAAACTACTAAATAAATAGCGCAGCATATAAGATATGTGAAATATAATAATTTAATAACAAATCACCAAAACTAAAATTAGAAAAAAGATTATGATTAACTATTTTATTTTAATTTTTGAAATTAACAATTTTGTATTTAGTATTCTTTGTAATTAGTTTACCATATTAACTATTTCATTAATCAAAACTAACTAAATAAATTCACATTAAGATTTAATAAATTTACTAAAAGAATCAGATGGATTTTTTTTCTTTCCATGTGGTATCTACTTTTTGTCCAATTTGATTAGAAATTCATATGGCATCTTCTGGTAGGGTGAGAAAAAAATAAAAACCAAAAAAGCCGGAAAAATGGAAAAATCAAATCGCAAAAAACTATAACCAATGAAAAATTTAATAAATCAAAATCGACAAAAAAATTAAATCGTACATTTGATTACAACAACGGTTACTAGTAAAAAACAACACCAAATTAACCGAACTTAACTAATACCTGATTGGATATGATATTAAATAGTCTTCATTCTAAACCATTTTGTAATTTCTAAACTTATAGCAAGTCTAAATTTAAAAATAAATAAGACACTTGAATTAATAATTCTATCTCAAGTGTTGTATTAACAAATAAATATGGCCTTAGTATTTTGCTATCCCCTTAATACAATTTGGACTTCACTGCTAGCCCATTTTTTTATCTCACAGAACTGACTGAACTGAGCATGTATACCAAGCCTTTTAACATTTTTACTTTGGGAGAAGCTTGATCAGTTCATTACTTTGTATAGGTGGTCTTCTACATTATTTGGGCCCAACATTTTTTGCTAAGACTGTTAAGGTTAAATTCTAGCAATCCTTTAATACAAAATGGCCTAGATTACCTTTTGCTTAGGCTTAATCAATAATTTTTTATCACTTGGCAAATTAACCGAACATTGGTCATTTCATGACCCGCACATCTTAATCTACATTCTTAGCAAAAAGACAAAAATAGAAGATAATAAATGTATCCTACTTTTCACCAGTTGCGTTTCAGTATAAAATTAAAATAAGAAAAGAACAAAAAAATTCGTATTCTAACGTTAACATTAAAGCGCTAACTAGTAAAATTTGGAATGTCTTGTCATATATGAAAGTAAAAACAATGAAAATTTCTGTTCTTTCATCAAAAATTGACAATCCCCCTTGTAACTCAAGAGGTGGAAGGAATAATGGAAACATTAAAGGCCCATTTAATAAATTCATGCTTCTTGTGCAAATATTGGATGGGTTTCACCACAAACACACAGAGTGGTATCACAAGAAGGAAGGAAAGCATAGTGGAAGCAGCATGATTTTAATTATTATAATTAATATATATATATATATATATATATATATATATATATATATATATATAATTTTATTTTTATTTTAATTATAGTAGTATGTATTAATGTGGGGGTGTGCAGAGGAGTGCTTTGCCTTGGCAGTGTTATTATACCCCATTACATGAAGAGTAAGTATTCATTCTACCTCTAATCTGGCTTTTGCTGACCCTTTAAGCTAAGCAACACCCCCAATAAAGCTTCCTTTTTGGTTTTACTTTACTCCATTCAGAAAAAAAATACATAATTCCCAATCATAACTTTCATCAATGTGAAATTATACTTGTTAGTTAGTCACACACACACACATAATTCACGATCATAACTTTCATCAATGTGAAATTATACTTATTACTTAGTCTCTCTCTCTCTCTCTCTCACACACATATATAATATGTATATATATACTTATAAATGAGTGTATAATGTATACCAAAATGTATATATATGAGTGTATAAATAATGTAAATAAACAAACACAGAGGTGAACTAAACAAATTACTAATGTATGTAAATAATTGCGACATAATCTAGGTCTTTACTTGTTAACTTCATCAATAACTTGAGATTTATGATGTAATTATAAGTCTACTTACTATTGAACACGAGATTTAATTTATGTTTACTGTATCAATATCTAGTATAACTAGCTCCAGATCAATACATATTTCACTTAATAATTTCAAACTTAGAAGAAAGTAACAAAAGTGTATTTTAATGGTCAAGACTCGAGATCATTCGTAAATTACCATTATATGCGACGCTCTCAAATTTCTATACTTGTCATAGTTGATTTAGTGTTCATTATAAATGCTAAATCGCTAAGTTTATAGATATTGTTTATATCCATAAACTTTATTTAATTGAAATTCAGAGTATCAATAATAACATGATCAGTCTATATTACCAATATCCTCATTCAGTCAAACAATTTTATAAACAAAGTTCTCATCTTAATTTTCAAAAATCTTTTATCAATTCATATCAAATTCTTATACTTACTATAAGAGACTTAGTACTCATTTATAATATTTTAACCTTAAAATTTTAGATATGTTATCATGTATAACTTTTATATATTCAAGATTCACAGTGCCAACACAAGATTGTTCTAGTAACTAAGGGGGCTTTTCAAAAAATACGTCGCTCAATTAGGCAACCTCATCCCCTAAAACGTTCAATGTGTAGAATACCATCACTTGAATACATAGTTTTATAAACAATGGATATATCTTCATATTGATAATCCCTATCTATTTGAAATTCATAATATTAATGATAAGATTGTTCTTGCATTTGAGGGGTGCATTCCGATAAATATGGCACCTTATCGGTGCTGATTAGTGTAACCTCATTGTTTACAGAACTCTCAATGTCATTCAATACTCTCATTCAGATGTATAGTTTTTTATTAATACTATGTTAATGTTTAACAATTCTAAGTTTTATCAAAGTAAAGACATAACACAGTTTGATAATAATAAGATGATATCATTAATAATAATATTTGGTTACATGTTTTTCGATTATGTGCTCATATTACAAAAGTCGTTATGACTTCATACAAAAATACAAGGTAAACAGGATATCAAGTAAAAGTATCATAGTCTACACATTTCTTCTTTCATTCTTTCTTAGAGCCAAAACTCTCAAGTTTATCTACAAATAAGGGTTTATTCGCAAGGATGAGCATATAAAAGCTCAACAAGTCTAAACACATATCATATAAGTGAACTCACATCGATATAGATTTAAAAGATTCATAGCTCAACAAAAGATATTACAATTGTTTCACATAGCAAAATTGAATGGTAATTAAATCAAGAACTAATGTCTGTTCGCCTTTCGCCTTGGAACTACCATGAACATCTATAGGGGATCAAGCTAACGACATCATATATTATGTATAACATACACTACACTGGACTAATCATGAACAATGTTTAAAGTTTTGTTCTTCTCAGTTTACTTTACACGCAAAGGTCGCATCAAAATAATTTTGTTTGACTAAATAGCTCAAATAAAGAATCACAGTTCAATATTTCTACATAATTTCATAAGTTTATACAATTAATTAGTTTAGTTTACTATTCAACTCTAACTTATAGGAATGAACCCTTTATATAGGTTTTATTTTGGCATTAAAACCCCTTACAATATTGATCTATGTTAGGATAACTAAAATAGTCCAAAACTAAGAATTTTCTGAAAACATGAATTTTCGCTCAGCCTCAAGCGCAGGTGCACTCGTCCCAGAACAGGTGCACTCCTTCAAACATTCTTAGACAATAGGTTCTAACGCAACTGCGCTAGACTTCAAGCACAAGTGCGCTCAGTCAAAGTTTTTGAAACTTTATCTTTTTGTGATTCTAGTTGTTCTAACTCATATACCAACATGGACAAAGCTTCATCAAAGCAATGAACATGATCTAGGCCTTTCAAATTCTATCCATTTACAATTCCTCATGATTTGGACATTAAAACTCTTACAAAGATGCTAAGAAAACTAGTTTCATATATCATTGCTTAGCTTTATAGAGCATGATGCCACAAACATTACATAGCTAGGCCATTATGTCTATTGATTTCAATAACATAACATTAAGACTTGCTAGACATTACTTCTAATTTAGAATTGAAATGGACATTATAACAATTATAGATTTTAATCTTTTTTTACTCTAGACATGAATTGAATTGAACATGATAACAACTTATGATTTATCTACCTTTCTATTCTAAACATAAATTTAAAATAAACATAACAACAACTACAGATTATATCTCTTGTAGTGCTTACTTTAACTAGACTTTTGCTATAGCTTCAAGACTTCTCTCTCAATATATATATTTTCTATAGCTTTGTTACTCTAAACTTGTGAGTTGGTGAAGATTTAATGAAGGGCAAGCCCTCTATTTTTAGGGCTTCAAGAGTTGGGGTAATATGATCATAAGAACATAAAAGATCTAACAAATGAGTAACCAATGCTCCTTCCTCATACTCATTTGGCCGGCCACTCTCCCTTCTTTAGCATTCAGTGCCATTTAATGCACTTACATGATAGATGAAGAAAAATGAGGCTTGTCATTAATGTCTTGCAAGGTGTTAGTTGATTAATGACTTTAATTTACTAACCAACCTCACTTAGCTTAGCTTTAATCTTCCTTAGGTGAATTAATCCTTAATTAGAGTGTTAGTTGATTAATTACCAAGTCATGATTGGTTCTAAATGAGCCACATCCCTTAATCCTAGTCAATTAACTAACTTTGAGTATGTGAAAGCCAATTTGGCAACTCCAAGCTTAAAGCTAGTTTACTACTTACAACATATGTAGGTATTTCATATTTTCATAATGGCCATAAAGCCCTCAAAATCTCTACCAATGTAATTAGGTTAGAATGGTCTAACTTAGTTAGTTTTGATTTGTAACTTAGTTTTGATCAACTAGTTAACATAACTAGATTTCCTTTCTAGTTTTCTCCTATAATTTAGTTTGATTATTAGTTTGGTCATCACAACTAAGTAGTTAGCCTTTTTTGTTGACTTTGACTTTTTCGTATTTTTATCGTATAATTTTTATATTATTCTCATATTCCACTCGTATAATTTTTGTATTATACTCGTATTATTTTTATATTTGTGAATATTAACTTTTCGATTATAACCCTTATGTTTCAATCTCTAGGTTTATAACCCTAGATCTTAACCCTAAAGTCTATGTTTTAACTCTTAGGTTCAAACCCTTAAATAACTTTTAGCTTCTAACTAGTGCTAAGATTGAATATTTGAACCAAAACACATAATTCTTCACATAAAAAAATCACATAACACATTGTAAATATTAATCAATCTTTATCATTCATATAAAGTCGTTTTACAAGATTCTTAGAAATTCGGAATATTATATCATAACTAGTTATTTACTTAATAGTTGTACAATAATATTTTTTTTATTCCCTACTATTATCTATTTGACAAGGCACTCAAGTAAGGAGCAAATTTAGAGAACCATCTCATTATTCCATTGCTTTTACAATTAGATTACAAAAATACCCTTGTAACATTAATTATCCAATTTTCTTCAAGTCCCGCGGGTCCAAACTGACAATTTTTACAAGTAAAGAGAACCTGATAATTAGTTCCTTTAAGTAAGCATGAAGCAAACATAGAAAAAAAAGTAGACCAAAAATAGAGAGGAGGGGCCGGGAATTCCATGCAAGACTACTGCCACATTTTGAGAAATATTATTAATCATTATTATTTCCTAATACTCGGATGACCATTTGAGGATAATTTGGGAAAAACAATTTCAATTTTCTTTTTTCCTTTTTTCTTTTTTAAGGAATGTAATATAACATAACCCCATCATTTTGTTCCCTCTAAAAAGGAACCTGCCATCACCAAAATTTAGGTCCAAGCAACAACCAGACCACTTCCAAAGTGTATAAAACCCAGTCAAATGATTCAATCCAAAACAGCATCACTGCTTCCTCGTATTAGCAGACTAACAAAAACAAACAACAGAGCCCTCATGTCTCCTCTTCTTCTCTGTGCTATCTTTTCCCTACTCTCCATTACTAGAGCTCAAGACCAATTTCCCCACGGACTCGCTCAACAAAATCCGATGGCATTCTCGCCATCGGCATTTGAGTTTTTCCACCCGGACAATCGTCAGCCGGGTGAAGTAAACCCATGTGCTGCATCAGGTTGCTCGCCATTGCCTATAGTAGCAACAGCACAGTCAAGTCTGTCATATGCAAGCAGATCAACACAAAATAGGGGTGGCAGCGGAATGGGATCTGGTGGCATTGCTGGAATAATATTCGGCTTTGTATTTGTCGCGCTTTTGGCAATGGGCGTTTACTGTTTACTATGTTGTCACCAAGAGTGGCGCTTATATGAGCGAAAAAAATTCTGTTCAAGCTGAAGCTTGACATGCTACCACTGCCAGCCAAAAAACAACAGCTAGCCATGGCCCTGCTTATTTCTATATTGATAGGATATGTATGTATGATTGTTATTAGCAATAGAGGGTGACACGAGCTACATTCATATTCACCAGTCCACTGTGCTATTTCCCCTCCTAGGTAATTAATATTTAAATTATTTTCCCTGTTTGTGAGTTTTATTTTGGGGGATGAAAAGGGATGCGATGGGAAGGGAAAGTTCCTTCTTTCCAAAAAAATTGGAAGAAAGAACTTTCCCTTCTCACCCCTTCCTTTTCCTCTTAAACATAACTCACAAACACAGGTTGCCACAATCATACCAGATTGTAATCGTCTACTAAGTTGCCTATCAAAAGATAAAGAAGAGCTGAAAAAAGAAGTATGCACCATAAACTTCACAAAAATAATTCATGAACTCACCTCATTCACAGTCAATGGGGCAGTACGAAAATCTGCGAAATGAACCACCAAAAGTAAACCAAGAGCAGTAAATAGGCCACATATGAACGTAGAATTAGTATCAAACAATCGTTGTAAATTTATACTCATAATTGTTGACGGCATGAAACTACATAAAATAAACATAGTACTGAAGATGAACTAATAGTCAATCAATAAAGCAAAGAAATAGGTTAGTAATGGTGCTAATTAATTAGTAGAATCAGCCTCTAAGATGATCAAACTATCAACTACTGCGCACAACTTTTGGATAGCATACTTAAACACTGTTATAAAATGAACAAAACTCAAACTAGCGGTAATCAATGATTGATCGAGTTAGTTCTCGATAGATTCATGAAAGGAAATAGAAATAGAGCGTACATGCTATCAATTAAACGCAGAAACTGAATAATCACAACTTTGTACTTCCTTCTAATCTATTAAAACCAATAAATGTTCACTATTTTCTTATGATTATCTAAAAAATAATTCACTTACACAAAGGTGATGAGAGAGTGGAAGTTAAAAATGGTGGTGCCACGTTCATAAGAATCACTAGCTAGAATCCAATTCTTATAAAATTCAAGCAATTAGAGCTAGGCTGCAAGTAGGACTTAATAGGCAAGTAGCGCCGACTGCAATATAATTATTAGATTCAGCTGACTCAGACAAACTGCAGAAACAAAATGGAGCCTCTTCGCACGATTGTCAAGTTAGAGTGCATGAAGCTAATTATCGGCTGGCCATTAGTAAAGCTTTTCTCAGCACAATGATCTACTTAAACATCTTTTAACAAATCTTCCAACACATGCATTGATTCCAGTCCACGAAGGTTAAAAAACATATGGCATTTACTTTCTGGGAATGAAAAAATGATATGTATTCACAATATGAACACAATGACAAGTAGTCACGCCTAAGCCTGCAAATGAATTCTTACATGTTTAAATTGTTTTTAAAATTCTAAATACAAATGATTGGTTATTTCATAATTCATATTAAATTCTAAAGTTTGTCTTATCAATAAATGTTAAATTTGTAGTAATTTTTTTTTTTATTTCTTAAACATTTTTTGTTTTTTTAATAATTGATTATAAGTAAACATTTTTATTAAATAATTAATAAATAATAATATGTACTTCTTCACCTCTAATTTAATTAAAATAATTTTAATATTTTCATAAAAAATTTAACAATGATCGTAGAATTATTACAATTTACATCACTAATAATTTAATAAATTATAACCCATGTCATAAATCACATAAATAAAGTCAGTAATCATCATGCAATGACAATTTGACATTAATTAAAGAATGATGCAATACAGTTGTTTACATTTACATGAGTTACTGAAATTGCCAAATCGAGATAGAGAATAGAGAAATTAAGTCATCAATGTATCAAGACTTCACTAATAGAGTAATAGTAATTGTACAATTGTATTTATTTAACTCTTTTTTGCTTCAGAATTCTCAGTTCAATGCATGTAATGAGTTATGACTTATGAGTTGATACAAATGTTCGTGAATTTGATCACGTTTGTATGTTCATAAGTTGTTCGCGAACGAGTTTGTGTTCGTGAACTGTTTATGTTCGCGAACTCGATCATGCTTGACTATGTTCGCGAACTCGATCATGTTCGACTATGTTTGCAAACTCGATCATGCATGTTCCCAAATACTTAACGATCCAAACTCGCACACAAGTATTGGTTCATTCAAGTTAGTCGAACATGTTCGAGTTCGACTAAAGTGTTCGAGTTCGACAAAATTTGGATCGGATCATATCGTTTGCAACCTTAGTCATGCCCTTCAGATTTTATAATTTAGTTATGTTATATATAGAGAAAGCTTGTTCGTATATTGAATTCACTAAAATATATAGGTTTCAATATAACATTACAACAACTTAAGTTTTTTTTTAAAGAGATGTTACTTGCCAATTGTCACAAAGACGAAGCTCCAACACATGCCTTGCCCCTTTAGTAACTCATAAGACACTACAAGAAAATGGTCTATCAGTGACCGCTTATTAGTGACCGAATTCCGTCGCTAATGGACATCAGCGACCGCATTCGGTCGCTGATATCCGTCGCCTATAGTTTGGTCGCTAACATGCATACCAGCGGCGGACAATAGTGACCGAATTTTCAGCGACCGCAAATGGCGACCGACTCGGTCTCTAAGCTGAGTCATCACATATGACAACATTCGCCACGTGTAGCGACCGCTAATAGCGACCGATAAGATGATTATTAGCGACCGGATTTTAAGACGAACAACGATCGAGTAGTAGCGACAAGTTATTAGCGACCGAATTCGGTCGCTGATTATTCTTTTCAAATTTTTTTTTTTGTTTTGTTTTTTTCGATTCCCAAATTTTTTTTTACCTGTCAAACACATCCCAACACAGCACAACAGATATATAAACGATCTAATTGAAATCTCCAACCAAATATCAAATTCTAACCAAATGAAATAACATACATTTCAAATAAATATAAAACCAACATCTAATCAAATCTTAGTACATAAATATATCCAATATGATAAAAATCCAACCGTGCATGTGTCACACAATAGAATGAATAAAATAAAAAAGCTAAGAACGATATGTACCTCGCCAAGCTTCATCGATCTAGCTAACTGCCACGTTCCTGTAACAAAAAAAGAAACACGTTCAAGATAGTATTATTACTGATTAATTTTGGTGCATTAAGTAATAATATTACCTCGTCTTACTCAGTCTCGTCCTCCTGGTTCGGCTGACTTGCTGCTGTCGCCACCGCATCCGCTAATGAATCAGGGCTCAACGCTTTCAAATGATCTTGCAGCTGACGCAGAAGTGCAGGATCTCTGCATATGGCTCTAACACAGTCTACAGCGTTATGTGGCGTCGGATTGTATGATGCTTGGGTAGACTAGTTATCAGAGTTGCAAGAAGCAGTAATACTCGGTCGTCTTCGCTGCCCTTGGCCCTTAACAAAGTTTTTCTTGACAACCGGCCCTTTCCCACAACTCTTGATCAATCGGCGGACGACCACTACCAGGGGGATACCGCTTATCCATTAGTTGGTTGTAAGTGTCCTGTAATTAAGTAATACATTGAATAGTTAAATGTAACGTCAAAATTAATGTATAAACATGTAACGTTAAAAAAACTTAATTACCCGTATCTGTATAGCATCAGGCAGACCATCACGAGTGGCCACGTACACATCCAACCAATTGATAGTCTGACCTCTGGACCTACTAGATGACTACAAATATGACAAGTGTATAAATATATTGGTCATGCAAATAAATACTAAATAAATGAACCATAATATGAATAAAGTAAATTTGACGAACTATGTACCTTCCTATCCATGAAATGTTGCGCCTGTGATATTCTACCGCATTTGTATGTACCCTTTGCCTTTTTCCCTTCAGCTACACCTGCGGATATGTTCCTGACGACAATCCTCCATTTCTTCGCTCATTCGTCACTCTGTCACTGCTGACACATCTCAACCCATATATCGCGTGAGCACCACCACGGACTGTACTCATACATATACTTCTCAGTCTGACCAAGATGGTCTATGTCTGCATTATACCGTGAATCTTATGTATAAACAAAAATGCTCTAGAAGATTCATGCATAATTATATTCTTGTAAAATTTCATAGATGAATCTTTTGCTATGAGATGTACAGATTCGTAACATTTTGAGTTTGGAAAGTGGTGATTTGTTAAATTCTTTATTACTATAATAGTTTTAATTTTTTTCCCAGTTGGATTGGATTGAATCGGCAAGAATGACTATAATTACACATCATCCGAACACTATTTTTATTTTAATTATTAAAAAATAAAATATGAGATTAAAATTCGTATTATATTCTATTTTTTAATTGTTAAGATGAATATAATATTTAATTTTATATTTAAATATTGTGTATGTAGACTTGTACAATTTGATATTATCCTATAGTCTGATATTATTACTCACTCACTTCGTCCTAAATTAAATATTTATTTTCAATTTTTTAAAATTAAATTAATTATTTTTAAAATTAAATTTTATATTATTTTTATTAAAATATAAAAAAATAATTATTATAGTAAAAAAATAGTATATATAATTTCTTATTAATTTCAATTTTTATAATTTTAAAAATATATTTATATATGTTTAATTATTAATTTTAAAATAATTAATTTTACTTAAAAAAATTAAAATTAAATGTTTAATTTGGAACGAATGAAATACAAAATTATTTTATATTTGTAGAGAAAAAGAGGTTTTTTTTCTCATAGTACACATGTACAGCTACGAGGAGTATCATTTATTAGACATTTATAAAATTTTTATGCTGACTTTTATTTTATGTTGATTTTTAAAATATTAAATTATAAGCTAAATCATAATGACATTATAATAAAATTATAATGCCAATTTTCTTTACAAAAAAAGAAGAAGAAATAATACGGGAGATAAGAAATATTTCATGTTCTTATGTTAGGCATCGTCCTTAGTAACAATGTTTTTGAAAATGCAATAACTCAGTGTGATTATTTGGTCACTAAATTATAAAAATATGTAATTAGTCAACTAAATTAATTAAAATTTTAAAATTAGACATTATATTAAATTGATTGAACGAGAGTTTAATTATTACCTACGTGTCTATGCAAATAAATAAAAAAAAGTTAAAACACTGCTTATGTGAAAAAAAATGTTTGAAACAATTAAAAGAAAAATTAAAAGAAATTTTTTTTCTTACCTGCAAAAAAAGTTGTATATATGAACATACAAAAACAAAAAAATAAAAGGAATCTTCTACCTCTGGGTTACTTCAGCGGTTACTTAATTAGATCTGGGTTAGATTAGATGATGAAGATATTGATTTTAGGAATTTATGTTTTTAGGAATTAATATCTAATTAGAATCCACGTGAATTTTTCACCTCATTTTGTTTTTGGTTTTAACTTTTTTTTTTTACTGCCGACTATGAAATTACAAACACCAATTTGACAGACATCTAATTTTTATAACGGAATGATTTAATTTTAAAATTTTAATTAGTTCTACTAATTATATATATTTAAAATTTAATGACTAAATGCTAAAAAAAAAATTCACAGTGAGTAATAAATACCCCTTTTTGTCATTTTGAAAAATTATATAACATTTTTTTGTACGTAACAAAAGAAGTATTGAATTACACAAAACGACGTTTATGTACGACAACTGACAAAAATAGTGTCTCTCACCTTCTTTTTTTGCCTTAAAATAAAAAGTATTATGAGAAGAAACTGGATATATTTTCTTCCCCACCCGAATTAATAATCATAGTAGAAAGTAAACAGCAGGAAAAATATATAGCACTCGAGTTGGTGATGATTTTGTAACATGTACAGCTCAAATTTTGATACATTTTTGTTGCGTTGATAGATAAACTACACCTAAGCAAATATTACATTTCCTCCCATTTGTATAGTAATTGTTGGAAGATGGAATCATATCAATATAATAATTTCAAATTTTATATAATAAATTTACGTTAGGTTTGAATTTTAGAATTTCGCAAATTTGGCTAAGATAAAAATCAAATAAGACTCTCGTAAGACGAGAGAGTATGGTAAGAACTAAAATACTACATCCTTCTTGATAAAATTTTATGTTTTTCTTGCAAGAGCTTAAAAAATAATGGAAACCAAAGCCTATTTGACTGATAATCTGCACACGAAACCAAGGATCCATCAGACAGGGTCACAATGATTTATATGTAATCTAATTGTAAGCATTCATCTGGCTTTACATATAGCAGGCTGCTAAATGGAAACAAGTTCCCACACCATATTGCTGTTGTGCAGGGCATCGATCTAAGCTATGGAAGAAGAAACCCCAAATACAAACAATAGGGCAATGATCTCTATTTTGGCTGCCCTTTTATTCAGGTGTGCTGAAGCATACTGCATAGCCTACTCTTCTGCTGGAGGGTCAACCCAGCGGCCATGATCTTTTATTAGCTGGATTAAGGCATCAGTTGCTTGCTCCATTGCGATTGCTCGTTTTACCACCGTCTGAAATACAACCAATGATCATTAAGCTCGAAAAATTTGGTCATATAATGTCATCATAAAATTATTGTGCAAGAGAAGTTGATAAGCAAATGAATCAATGATCAATCAAAACAAATCTTGTTCCTCTAATTCAATTGATTAAGGCACTGTTTGGAAGTAGGGAAGTTAAGTAAATAAGAAACTAACTATGATGAGAAAATTTCCAACAATCCATGCACCTAGTTTTAGCGTTATATTTGATATCATGTTTCTTTTTTCAAAATATATACTTGTATTCATTTTCATTAAAAGAGTGTGTTCCATTTTTTATTTGTTACTTTTTTTTCCTTCTCCATCCCTTCCCCTCACTTTTTACTAATCCAAAGGAAATGTAGAGCTCTACTTCGATTACAAGTGGTGTTCATCTCCAACAGAAGAAAGAACCTAATCCTATATTCAAAGTAATGTTGGAGCAATACTTTAAAAATCATTTAATAATATTTGCACCAGTTGGAAAGATGGATCTCATAACTTTGTTATGTAACTTGTCTTCCTGCTTCTCATTCAAGATGCAACGAGGTAAGAGAGAAGTAAGTAATTAAGATGATCATTACGTATATAATAGTATCCCAGGTAAGGTTTATGGGAAAGAAGTGGGAATCAGTAAATAAGAGTCGAGACTCGAGTTCATCACCCAATAAATGCAGATCTACAACTAGCGTCTAAGCTGATGAATCACTATAGGTGGAAATTGAACTAGAGAAGACACGGAAATAAATAAGTCATATTTTGATCATTTCGAAGATGGATATGCTTTATGCCTTTAATTAGACAAGCTAAGTTAAGCGGGAAAAGAATTATATATAAAAGAAAAACTGTTAACTCCTAATCATAGCATGAAAATATGAGACTCTTGGACATTCTTTCACATCCAGATAGGTATATCAAGAAAAGAATGGAACAATTGTACCGAATACATGATATGCAATTTATGCATCAACCCTGAACTATCAATTAAACTTCCAAAGGTTACTCAGCATGTTAGTTCTATTTGTATATGCTCATGAAAATGTATCATGTTACTAGAAGAGTAATTTTCATTTCCAGTGAGATGACAAAGAATAAGGCAAATTTGAGCATGATTGTACAATCTCAAGCTAAGGAATAAGGACACGGGGAAATTTCTGGGAAAAGCTGCTGCTAAAAGAACTTGGCATGATGGGTTGAGTAGTGAGTACCACCGAAGTATAAATGCATAAGCTATTAGTGCAGAGTAATTCTACATAAATTGATGAAATATAATGAGGGTGAATGGTGTTAAATCAACTCAAGCTAGAAAAATATCGATTCCAGCAACGATAAAGAGTTTTTTGAACATCCTAATCACAGAGCTAGTAGTTCTAGCTTCCAATTTTTGTCCAGGTAAAGTGGGTATGCATATGCACGCAACAAAGGATTGGGTAAGAATTTTATAACACTGACCAAGAGACGAAACACTACACCATATCTCATGTCAAAGAGAAGTAAAAGTTGTACCTTCCCGACGTAAAGGTCAATCTTTCCTGGAGCACCGCCAACATACCCAAAATCTGCATCGGCCATCTCCCCTGGTCCATTTACGATACAACCCATGATTGCGATCTACAACAAAAAAGAGGAAGAAGTGAGTGACTCAATAGATTTGTTTACTCAGAGTAGAAATGGTTATAATCAAAATTATCTGATCACTGAGGACAAAAAGAGATGGTGATTACTGAAACACCAGGCAAGTGCGATGTCTTCTCTCTTATTTCTGCACTTATTTCTTGAAGGTCAAATAAAGTCCTGCCACAAGATGGGCACGAGACATATTCCTGCAATAAGCATGAGGATAACAATTAAGTAAGTCTGTAGTTGTTATCATCAATTTCAACTATTTTGGTTCCAAATTAATCCATACCGTCTTTGTATTCCGCATTCTGCAACCTTGTAGCAAATTGAAAGATGTGTTCCTAAGAAAATCAAAATCCTGGTCTGGGGCTTCTAATAAGATGCCATCTCCAAGACCATCTACTAAAAGAGCTCCAGCATTAGTACCGGCACCAATGACTAAGTCATCCCTGAAAGTAATCAGAGAAAATGTAAACACAAAATGTCTCCGACTCCCATAATTAGTGTTGGTTATGTGGTTACCTGTGAATTCCTTTTGGAAATTGTATGTGATGAATTACAGGGAAGTTCAAAGAATTTTCTGAAAGATATTCAAATAGCCTGCCAGCATTAAAACATTCAAAGTATCAGCACCTTCAACAGTTGTGGTTTTTTTTTGGGGCATGTGGGTTTGGGGGTGGAAGTAAAATTTCAAAAGACAATTGCCCATATACTACTGTCTATTTATGTTTCAATGTGATGAAGCTACATCAAACCAAATGCTTTGCCAGAAATCAAATTGATTAGAATTAATGGCTAATTTGGTTTAGAACTCTAAAGTGGAATTTGGTTCCATTCTTATTGCAAAATATTTGAGCTAGTAGATCAGGAAATCCTCATTTAATCAAAATGCTATTTGGACATGACACATGGCAGCTAAACTAATTCTTCATTCCAAGCCCGTCTTGATCATGCATAAGATAACTCACACACTATTGACAGGTCAAGGAAGTGCAGTTCTTAAATCTGGCATAACTTGATCTTGTCTCATTTGTGAGTACATATATACATACATGTGCTTGTGTTTGTCTGCGCATGTATGTTTATATAGGCCTGTATGTGCATGTGCGTGTATATAAATAAACCTTATTTACAACCTCAATAAAGGTTTTAATTGCTTAGCTCCTTCAACTAAGGTCTATGCACTATGCAGTTGAACAGTCATTCATGTTTTTACCTCCTGGCTGCCTGTACTCTGCCAATTTTCTCTTCAGTAAATGGTAGGTCATGGAAAAGCATGGTAGCATCAATGCTCTTTAGGAATTCCAGCTCTTCCTGTGGTTCATCACCACGTACGGACACTACCAAACGTGTGCCTGTAAACAAGCTTTTAACAAAGTATTTACAAAAGCATTCTACCATATGATTTGCGACCAATTGAGGGTGCTAAAATAATTGTAACAAAAGGCACACCTTCAGGTAAAAGCTTGTGAGCACCAGTTGATAATTCCTTGAGAGTTGCAAGGACAATGGCATTAGGAAAAGGCTTTGTCAGTTGCTCTGACAGAGGAGTTATCACTCCCATGCTTACATCTATCAACCTTCTGAGAGCTAGTCGCTGATCATGCACAACGAATAATATCAAGTCATTCCACACCTCAACTCAATTGAGTTTAAAGAACAAATAATGTTTTTAACATCAAGGCCGAGTTTAAAACATTTATCATGACTAAAAGAAACTAAAATGGGAATCCTCTCATCAAAACTAAAAGATCAAACAGGAAGTAGAGTCCTTACAGCATCTTTATCATCTACTGGTGGAAGCTCTCTCAATAAGATTGAGTCCACAGTCGCTAGGTCCTAAATCAACATCAAGCTGATTAATAACCGGTTATGCATACTGTAGATGCAAGAAGTTCCTTGCGTAAGACATTTTGCAATAAAAAGAAAAAAGTAGAAATATAAACCTTAAATGGCATGCCAACAACGAGTTTCGCAGCTAGCGATCTGTAGAGGAGTTCAGGAGTCTGACCAAAGGGAGAAGAAAACTTTAAGATAGAATCTCAGACAGCAAATATGAAAAAAATATGCAAGTTAGAGAAAAACAAGAAAATTTCATATGGAAGTACTTGATAAAAGATTATCAGATAGGATAAAAGAACTCCAATTCAAGTGCGACCTTCAACTGATCCAAGGAAATGGACATGAGAACAGAGCCATCTCGGTGGAGGGCACCTCTATAATCTACCTCCTCACCCTGTTAAATCAAGTGAATAGTTATAAGTTTCAGAAGCCAACTACTGTAACAAGTTGGTACGAGGTATAAATTTCCCTTAATCTGACCTCCTGTTGCACTGGAAGTTGACCAGTTCTTCTTTGAAAATCAAAATAACGTCTGTGCTTTTCTTCAAATGGTGCCTGATTAAATAATTACCAGAGTACTATATAAAAATGTATTTAAAGAGTTCAAAATTTAGGGTGCTCAAGGATAGAAATAAATAAAAAACATAGTAAATCTTACCACGCCTTGCTGCAAATTAGCTGCTCTCATACCAAGGTTAGCCAGCCTTCTGCAGGGGTCTATTTCTTCCTCTGGAGGTTCTGTAAGGGAAACTCTGATCGTATCCCCCAAACCATCCTGGTATATAAAAAATTGTAAAGATTACTTGACTGTGGTTTCCAGAATCTACTAGAACATAGTAAGGTTCGAAATAAATTTTACCACATAACTTAAATCAGATAAATTCCATCCAAATGGATGTGGAATTCACTAGAATGACCAAATTTATGATTTCTTAATGCTCATATTCCAATCAATATAGAATTTGCTATATAGAAAAGCACCTGAAGAAGTGTTCCAATGCCAATTGCAGACTTCATCCGTCCATCTTCTCCCTCACCTGCTTCAGTAACTCCCAAGTGTAATGGATAATCCCACCCCTGAACATACATTTCTGCTACAAGTAGACGGTATGCCTGGACCATGACAACTGGGTTGCTTGCTTTCATTGAGAAGACAAAATTATGGAAGTCCAGCTTCCTACAAATTCTTGCAAACTCAAAGGCAGATTCAACCTGTTTTAGATCAAGATATGGATGATACCATTGAGTTTCAGTACAATGAAAAAAGATGAGCAGGTAATCTTCTAGCAGCTTAACAAAAGATCCGTTTACCATTCCCCTTGGAGAATCCCCGTAGTAACTCATAATACGATCTGAGAGGCTCCCATGGTTTGTCCCAATGCGCATTGCCCTTCCATATTTCTTACATTTCTCAACCAACGGAGTAAAAACCTGGTATACCAGAAAGAGAAAATATTTGAGAGATGTAAACCACATCTTAGGTGAAAGGCCCGTATTTTTATTTTATTTTGTAAATATGAATAATAGAGAATATATATCTGAGTAAAATCAAAATGAAAGGATTATCAGGCTGTTAGACATAGGCATGCAAAACACCATGGCAAGCGCCAGGACAACATGATTGTTTCTTCTCTTTCTTGTCTTCTTTCCTAGGTATAGGTATTTAACTTCAACATGCAGATGACTGGTTGCTACTTGTTAGTTGAAATGGTGGACGATATGGTACAGTTTTCAGAGTAAAATTAAAATGAATGGATTGTCAGGCCCCTAGTCCTTTTTTCGAGAGTACACAACAATATGAAAGTTTGACAAAATCATACGAAAGATGAAAATGAAGACAATGTCTTTGTGCATCATCGTTTTGGGTGCACCATGACCACCACTTCCCCTGGTCTCAATGATATCAAAGCCTTTTAAGACTTGTTGTCAGAATGTTCATTTCATTTAGAAGGAAATGTAGAGCAAGGTAACATGCGAGTTGGTTCAAAATTTAATTACTTTCAGTTTTATAATGGTTTCTATTTAGATGAAATCCAAATCTTGCTCTTGCTCTAGTTCTGTTTTTTTTTTTATAGGAATTCCTTGAATAGATAAGTTTTTTCCTTAGTTCTTTCTTCCTTTTCCATGCCTTGTTAGACAACCTGTGCTTCATCCAAACAGGTGCCAGCAATCCTAGGAGGAGAGGAGCGCTTAGATCATCGGAAAAATACCCATGTCCTATCAGATCTAAATGTATGGAATACCAAAAATCGATCAGTATGAAAATAGAGATGACATCGTTGGATATAGTTGTTAATAGAGACACAACAAGTTGACTTCCCATCTATTCATAACATCCACTTTCACTTCTTTACTTTTTCACTACTTCCTTGCTTCTTTATTACATGCCATTTTGTGGAAAGAGAATCACACTTTATCATCAGCACAATTGTCGAAGGATGAGTGGTCTAACCTGCTCAATATGCTCAAGTTCTTTTTGATAGTCATCCTCTGTGTACTCCAGTGTCTCAAACTGAGCCCGTCTATCAGCTGACAGAAAATGGAATCCCGTTAATTAGATCCAGAATAGTTGTTATATAAAATCTATCAATAGAACCAATTAGTAGAGAAAAAAATACCAAAATTTCCTGGGTTGACACGAATTTTGTCAAAGCATTCAGCAACACGCATTGCAATAGGAGGGGCAAAATGAATGTCTGCCACCAGAGGTATGTTATAACTGCATAAACAGATAATTAGTGAGATGAAATATGCTCCTGCGTAATATTGATTCAAAATATCCATCAAAGCATATGATACTTAATACGACCTACTTTTTTTGAACAAGGGAGTTTTTAATCTCAAAGCATGCGTCTGCTTCCTTTTTCCCTTGCACTGTTATGCGGACAAGATTGGCTCCCTTGTCAGCTATCCGCATCACCTGTCAAGGAAATCAACCTGATAATCAGTCATCTGAAGAAAGAATGTTAAGATGGGCATACAAGCAATGTCAAAACATCAAGCGGGGAATGTTGGGGTGAACCACCAAAGTTTGACCTTTGGGCATTTCCTAATCAATAGGGTTTGATTTATGAGTCCAAATGAGCTTGTGAAAATATTAATGCGTAAAATTTCATTTCAGTATAATTATCTTTGCATCTAGTATGTTGCGCCAAGTGCTGCTGCCTATAAACCTAGGAGTTTTACAACAATACATCAGAAACTATCATTGAAAAGTTATCTATTGTGATAATTGTATATATCATTTACAATTTCAATTTTCAACCCTTTTTGGTAGGTCCTCTACTCCTCTTAATCAAGTGGATGGACTGTTTTTAGAAAAGACAAAGAAAACCAGTCAGAAGAGATGGGTGATCATAAACTATAAATAGTCTGTGGTGCAGTTATATGTGAGGCTTGCAAATATATGCAGGTTAAAAGAAAGGGAAAACAAAGCTATAGTTGGTTTGTGTTTCTAAGTCGTTTATATACAATAACTCCAGATCATTCATGTTCATCATGAGCTATTGCAGTATCTAGTTGTGTAGTGCACAACAAACTTCAAAAGACATCAGGAAAAGAAAGTAAGGACAGAAAGAAACATTTCAAGAGCTAAATGTTAGTAGAATAGATAGCTTCTGTTTAAACTTTACTAAATTGGAAGAAAGAAATATAGCAGTAGGCCAATTATATTATAGATGCTGCCATAGAAGAGAAATGCTAATGTAAGAACCTGCTCCACTGTTCCTGCAATATCCTTAGTATCAGTTGTGGTCATTGTTTGAATTCTTATAGGATGTTTGCTGCCAATAGCCACATTTCCAACCATCACCGTGCTGGTTTTTCTCCTTACAGTTTTGTGTGTGGATTCGCAATATTTTTGCCGAGGAACTACATTCAAAAATTGACAGATCATACGTTTATATGTACAACACTATAAATTTTGTACGCTTGAATAATTACGAAAATACATTAAAAATAAAATGTCAACTGCAAATGTTGTTCTTTTGTCACTGACCAGCAATAACAATAACTCACTTGGTAAAGTATGTGAAAGCAGGTTCCAGCTCGAAAGATCAACTTATGAGTAAATAAAGCCAGACGTTATTTATAAATTGGTAAACTAGTTCACACTTGCGTTACTGAAGTTGATTTTTTTTAATTATTATTCCAATAACCACAACACAAATAGCATAAACCTGATTATCTGTTTTTCATTTTGCAGGTATTTTTGGCCCAAGCTCGGGAATTGGAACATAAGCCTAGTTTAAAATTTTAGCATCTATATCTCCTCAAACTTCTTAGTGCCAAAACTTAAAAGGGTAAAAGATTGAACTTTACAATTTAGAAACCTGTCAAGAACAGATTGGAGCTTCATATGTATTTTTAAACAACTCACAGCATTCCCAGCACAGGATTAAAAAGAAATTATACCTAATAGAGGGCTCACTTCTGATGCAGGCTGAAGGTCAGCAATTTCTGACCCAGGGTTAGAATTCCTAATCACAGAGACCTTGGTTCTACGGAACTTAAGCCTCTGCAAGTCAGAAACTTTTATAAAATCCATACTTTTAGTAAACCCTAAGCCATGATCCTTGCTCTTCAGACCAGTAAATGAAGTTGGAATGGCTCCAGTTGCCATTTTCACAAGCATATCAATATTCACAGTCCTGTAACACACAAATCAAGTTCAATTAATCTTAGTTCTAACATATTTATAAGGCTTAAGTATAGAATACATCCAGAAGTATTCACATTTTTCCACTTTGGTGATCGTCCTTTTAATTTTTGCAATTGGATGATCAAATTTTCAAGTTTTTTCACTTATGTTAAATTAGACATGTCACATCATAAATTGATAATGTGGACCATTTACTAGGCCAATCAATGCTTATGTGTAATTTTAAAAATTATTTTAAACAACTTTTTTACATTTACTAAACATTAAAGGGTAAAAACTTTATAAATTTCATGAATTTGTACCCTTTGATGTTTAATAAGTGTAAAAAAATTATTTAAAATGACACTTTTTTAGTTTACACATAAGTATTGATTGGCTTAATAAGTGAACAAGTCATTAATTTATGATGTGACATGTCTAATTAAACTTAATTGAAAAAAATAAAAATTTGATCACCTAATTGCAAATATTGAAAGATTGATCCCAAAATAGAAAAATGTCAATAATTCAAGATAATAATTTATATTAAGCCTATTTATAACTACATATTATTGGTGCTAAATATATTTTGCGGGTATACCCAAATTCCTTTCATAATAATTCTCAGTTTTGGTAGATGGCAAGCCAAAGGAAGATATTTTCAGATTCATAGGGCCTGCTCGGCCAAGTAGTCCGGTAAGATTAAGAACTTTCACTAGTAGATATATTAGAGAAAGTGCTTTCATTAAAAAATGAAAAAAAGTGTTCAGCAAATAAATTTTCCTTTCAAAAAAAATTATGAAAAATAATTGGGTACGTTTAATGCACTAAATTTAGCTCTCCCAAAAGTATTTTTACAGCAAAAACTCTACTTTGTTCTGTCACCAAACACTCTCAAACCCAATTTTCTTTACTAAAAATGTTTTTACCCACCTCACCACTGCCCAAACCAGACACTTATTTATCTACTTCTCACAAATTTATTAAGACGCTGTTTGTTTAAAACAAAAAACTTGAATTTGAAACAAACAAGAACACGTTAATCTGCATTACCAAAATTCATTTCTAGATCGTGTCTCTGTCTGGCAGATTTAATACCTATTACAGTACGAGTTATCAAAATATTAACTAAAAACAGATGATCAAAAAAATAATTCAGTTATAAACTGATCAGAAACGACATGCTTAAATTATTGGTAAACACTAAAAAGTTGAAACTCAAATATATATATATATGCAACAAAACTATTAAAACTGCGTTAAAATTGATAAAATTACTTAAACGAAATGAAAATTTCCCGAACTCAAACTAAGATTGAGCGATAAAATGCACATACCGCTGGTTGTTTTCTTCTGTAACTGGAGCAATTGAGTAGGATTATTGAGAGAAAGTTGTGGTGGACGGAAATTGAAAGACCTGCGTTTGGAATTGTAATTAGCAAAAAAAATGAGTTAAGCTTGAATGAATTGATAATGAGGAGAGAGAAAATGAAAAGAAGACAAAGAAGGGACCTTGAGCATCTATTGTTTTAGCAGCGAGTGGCCATACGATATATGCAGTCTTCTGGGAGGAGGGAGATTATTAGATTTATATATATATATATATATATATATATTCCTGACAGTTTTAAATGGGGCACCCAGATTATTCAGTATTTGGCTGAATTGGACCAAAATTCACACCTGGGGCCCTCTAGTAATTAATAGTGGATTAAGAAATCATTAATGACCTAATTTTCTATACTACCCCTAAATTAAATATTAAGTTATTTATCTTTCGTCATTTTTAATAAATTTTAAGAGGAAAATATTGAAATTTTATAATTATTTTAATCAATTGGACAAGGCATTAATTATATTTTTTAATTTTTATATTTTTTCCTAAAACATCAATTAAGATGTAACAGAAAAATATATCAATACCAAAATATAAGAAGACAAGTACCTAATCATTTTCATTAGTTCCAAGTTAACTCAATAGTCTAAGGAATAATATTTTTTTGTAACTCAGCAACTCAAGAGGTTTATAAATTCATTTATAATGGATTCTCAAATTCACAAACTTATAATGACTTCTTTAATTTATATATATGGAATGTATTCCTTTTTTATTTATCATTATTCTTATTCCAATTAAAATAACATTGTAATTATGCCATTTGAAATTAAACAAACTATTATATTATTATTGTAAATATTGTCGTTAAAAATATGTCATATTTAAAACTTATCCAATAAGTCATTTATGAGTTTTATCCATGCTTTTCACGAATTATTAAGCTTGTAAATATCTAATTTTGAAACAAGTCAAGGGTAAATTGATGCTCGTATGAGAGTATTTGTGTAACTATCATTAGTATTTGTGAAAATATAACTTTCCTAATCAAATACTAATCCATAAATACAGTTAGTTTACATCTAATTTTCTCGAAATTATTGTCCATTATAATTTATAAATCTTAAGCCCATATATTTTTTGAAAATTATATTTTTATTATCCTACTAAATATAATTAGATCACATTTAATGAATAATTTCCAAATAAGAGTAGATTACATCCTATTGCATTAGATCAAGAAACTACATTACATCTTGTTTTCTCAAAGTCCCTATCAAATACAAATACATTACATTCATTTAATTATCTCAATAGAGTTTAACATTGGTAATATAACTCAAAACATTTATATACATTGAAAGATATTACTAATCTTGAATGCAACCAATTAATATTGTTAAGGAAATAAATATACTTACTGAAATAATAAAAGAAATCTTCGCAAGGAATAATGAACTTATTCAATTAGGGATATACCCCTTCTATTGCAAAATATAAAATTATTAATGATTTTTAAATTTTAGTTTAGGACATTTTTAACCTCAATATTTAACCCAGATTTCTTTAGATTTAGTCAATTCAATGACGAACATTTTAAACTATCTAAAAAGTATTATTAATTATAAAATTTATTGTTTTATAATTTTTAATAAATAATCTCAATTTTAAATTTAAAAATATCTTAAATTAATTTTTAAAAATTAACAATGATCTTATAATTTAGATCTGATGATGTATAATTTTTAATCAACGATGATAGTATGTGGTAAGACCACTTTTCTTATTGTGAAAGATCACAAGTTTAAATTTATCTTTCAATATAATATGTGACCCTGCACTATAAAAAAAAAAAACTTTAATATTAACTATCACCCTTTTTATTTATAATTTACATTTTGCGTCTTATATTGAAATGGATATAATTTTTTTTATTTAAAAAAAATGCTAAATGCTAAATGCTAATATTATTACAAAGCAAAGAATGACATGACAAAGGTTCAAGGCATTTAAATTATTAGCAGCTAATAGTCAAAAAGCTACTAATAATTCCTTAGTAGTCAAAAAATTACTAAGGAGGAGACTAAAAGGGGAAAAGTTGTACATAATTGAAAGATTTCTCATTCCGACATGCATGTTTTTGTTAAATTTAAATTTTGACCGACACCAAACATGGTATAACTGTTTTTTTTTTCACTTCCATAAATAAAACAAAATGAAAAGGTAAAAGTTTTCAAAATTCATACTAATATTACTCGAACTTAGAAAATGCTCAAAGAACACATTACATCGAAATTCATGTGTTTATAAGAAAAAAAATGTAATATTGATTTTGACAATATATATACCAAAAAAAAATACTGAAATAAGAGCATAAAAGATTAGCTAAAGATATATGTAGTACAGTTATTAAGTTAACCGGTGGAAAAATTATTTTATACTCCTGAAACAAGTGAACAATATACTTTCTCTATTTATATATTTATGGGCCGCTCACAGATAAATCTCACATATATATGAGAGAAAATAACATATTATTCATTTATCCAAAAAAATATAAAATAATCTCTCTCACGGGTCGGGCAGCCAACGTATATTGGTCTTTTTTTGGGACATGAAATGGAGTAGAGACCACAAAAAAAGAAAAAAGAGTAAATGCTATTTTCCTCGTGAAACACGTGCCATTCACAATGAGCTACCAAACTGCACAAGACTTGTCTCAACGTTTTTCACATTATTCGTACTCCCACGTGAGTTTTCATGGAAACTAGGAACTAAGAAGTCTAAGATGAAAGAGAAAAATTATCAGCCGCCTGATTTTTATTTAAATATCACATTTTCAAAAAATATAATTGAAGTTAAGAAACTATATTTTCATTTTTTTAATTTCCAATAAATTTTGGGTTACAACTGCGACTTCACATACAACTAAAAGTTATATTTTCTATATATATATATATATATATATATATATATATATATATATATATATATTATTAGAATAAAAAATTTATTATCAAAATAATAAATACCGCTTAAAATATTTAATACTGTTAAAATAGTAATAACATTATTGCTAAATCTTGAAATTTAGATTATGATTTGAATTTACTTTAATTTTTAAAACAACAATTTTTTTACTTGGTAAAACTTTTTATATACAATACGTTTCAAAATATAAGATCATTATTGACTTTTTAAAATCAATTAAAGACATTTTTAAACTCAAAATTAATATAAATTTATTTAATTTTAATCAATATAATATTAAATATTATAAATTAACAAATACTACTTATTATAAGTTTTACTTTTTCATAATATTTAATGAATTATCTCAATTTTGAGTTTAAAAATATATTTAATTGACTTTTAAAAATTAATAATAATCTTATATTTTTTTATAATATTAAATTAATTATCTTAATTTTAAATTTAAAAGTGTATTAAATCAACTTTTAAAAATTAATAATAATCTTATAATTTAAAACGAACAAAGGATCAAATATGACTCTTTTCTCGAAATAGAGGGAGTAAGGTGCTGTTTGATAAAATTCTGTATTAAGATCTGAATAATTTAGACATCTGAATAATATAGAGCATCTGAATAGAATTGTATCTGAATGAAAAAATGTTGTTTGATAATCAATTTTTTCAGATGTCTGAATAACAGTATTTTACCATTTTAACCCTATGAACAGTTGAACATTATAATAATAATAATAATAATAATAATAATAATAATAATAATAATTATACTAATAATAATTATAATTAATAATAATAATTATAATAATAATAATAATAATAATAATAATTATAATAATAATAATTATAATATTAATGATAGTGCTAATAATAATACTAATAATAATAATTACTCTAATAAAAATTATGATAATAATAATTATAATAATAATAATAATCATAATTATAATTATTATAATAATAATAATTATTATTATAATATTAATATTAATAAAAATAATAATAATTATAATAATAATAATTATACTAATAATAATTATAATTAATAATAATAATTATAGTAATAATAATATTAATTATAATAATTATAATTATTATTAATAATAATTATTATTACTATAATTATTATTATTATTATTAATTATAATATTAATATTAATAAAAATAATTATTATTATAATAATAATTATACTAATAATACTTATAATTAATAATAATAATTATAGTAATAATAATATTAATTATAATAATAATTATTATTATAAAAATAATAATAATTATATTAAAAATAGTACTACTACTACTACTACTACTACTACTAATAATAATAATAATAATAATAATAATAATAATAATAATAATAATAATAATGATAATGCTAATAATAATACTAATAATAATAATAATTATTATTATAATATTAATAATAATAAAAATAATAATTATTACAATAATAATTACACTAATAATAATTATAATTAATAATAATAATTATAGTAATAATAATATTAATTATAATAATAATTATATTAAAAATAGTACTAATAATAATAATAATAATAATTATTATTATTATTATTATTATAATAAAAATTATGATAATAATAATTATAATAATAATAATCATAATAATAATAATAATTATTATTATTATTATTATTATTATTATTATTATAAAAATAATAATAATAATAATAATATTTATTATTATAATAATAATAATAATATTGAGTGTTGGATATAAAAGGAATTTGTTAATATTGAAGAGGATATTTTTGTCCAAGTTCATTAAGATGCTCCTCTTAATGGTTTAGATTTGATTTTGTATCTCAACCATTTAGAGGCATTCAGATGTAACAAAAAAAAAAACAAACAACTTTGTTCCTCTTAGCGATTAAGAGGTTGTCCATTAAGAGCCATTAAGACACAAACAAACAGCATCTAACATTTATGAGAATAAACAACAGACGTCGCTTCAGGAGCGGCAGAAAGATTTGCGCAACACTGACGGTGTACATTTAAACTACAATCGAACTAATGCAGTCTCAAATTTTCAATGGCCAGAGTGATGTATCCCGCTTTAAGTAGCCCAAAAATAATAGCAGGAGTTGATTCATGACATTGCCTGCTGCATAACTAAAGAAAGGTTCCAAACAAATACATCAAACAAATCTGACCCACTGTTGGTTTCGGTTTAAAGCAAAAATCATGCACGGGAAATACAAGGCAGAGTTGTTCAAGAGATATATCTATCCTGCTGCTCCTGAAGAAGTCTTGCCGAAGACTTGGCATCTAGATAAAGACTAGTCACTTCCTCAAGATCAGCCTGTAAAGTGTACAAACACAAACAACATAGGGAAAACATGATTATATGTAAAGGATGATAGGCCAGGATAACAAGCACCGAGCTAGATAGATGTGTAAACTACCTTACAAATACAGTCTCGGCCATTCATTTTTGCTACAACGCTGGCAGGTGACATCAACTGAACAGCATGCCTGCGTAATCACAATAAATATTGGTTTAGGTAATACTAGAATTGAGAGCACCAATATCATCCATAATAGACTAGATGGATGAAGTGAACCTTAAGGATGCTTGTTGTCCAATCGCTCCGAGATAAGCCAAACTTTCTTCATCTACAACCAGTTCCTCCACCTGAGCTCGGATGGCAAGAATCTGCCAAGCATCAAGGAATACATTTATTTAGAGGCAGGCGTTTCATTGAACATTTACTAATGATGTTCAAACAGGTCATACACATCAAAAAATTGAAGAAAGATCTTTAACCTTTATCATCTCAGCTATATCATAATTTACTGTTCGCATAATCACTAATCGGTCTAACAAATCAACTGGTATGCCATGAGGGCTACTCATATCAGTTCCTCTGCAAAAACAAATTTGTGTAAATAATTAAGACATTATACTAATTAAAGGGTCAAATGTATGAATAGAGAGGCTAGTTTAAAAGTTTGAGCACAGTAAAGAACTTGTTACATAGTATGGCCCTATTAGCCATGCTGTCAAAATAAAACATCTAACTAAATTGAAAATGATCGATAAAAGCACATCCCCCCAAGGCACACAGATGAGTGTCACTACCCTTCTCTTTCTCACACGCGCTCTAAATAAATCTAAGAACAAAAATTTAGTTTCTTTGTGCTTTCAAATTAGCAGCCATTGCTAGATGAAGTAAATTGCTTCTGGTAGAAGTTCGACACATTGGTTCAACCAAGGGCACCCAAAAAATGCTGAAGGTTGAATCCATATATCCACTCTATTGAGCTAGCACACTGACTAAGTGAGACAGCAGTTATTTTCTTTCACAGTCAGTTACATTATGACTACTAGTCTTTGTGGCACACACTATTTGTGTGTAACTAAGGGAAAAAAATTAAATATTTGAATAAAAGTATAAAACATGCGTGAGAAATTAGGGATAGAGTAGGAGAGAGATGTTACATAACTTCACTAAAAAGTGGTTAAATTTTTTGCCCTCCCTTAATAATATAGCTATTATACTATGGTGTATCTATGACCTGACCATGTGATGTAAGACAAGGATGGAGGAAGGAATAAAAGATATTAAAAACGAGACAATGTAGTTGTCAAAATCGTATGATATGTGATATGTATTATACAATATAACACAAAACAGATGCAATTTGATACGTATCGCAAGGTGAATCGAAAAATAACACCATATCATACGATTCAGTTACGATACAATATATATCTTACGAATTGATACAATGCATGATACATTTTAAAGTTAGTAACAGACTTGGAAATGTTTTTATATAGATTTAAAAGAATAAAAACAAAACTTTTAAGCCTGTTACTATTTCAAATAAAGAGGTCTTCATGCATTAACATATTTTATATCTCTTGATGAGCTTTTAAAAATTTAAAAACTTTTTAGAATTTCATATAATCTTTTACATAATGTCTTTTTTTCCCCCACATATCACTTTCCACAAGCAGAATCATAAAACTCCACTTACTAATTTGATTTATTCTCTTACGTTTTATAGTTTAAAGGAAAATATGAATTTTTGTTTTCACTTCGTACTCTATATACATTACCAAAATAATATCTAATAATTTAATTTAGAGTATTTTGACTACAATTAAACTTTAAAATTTTATTTTTAGTTTAAAATAATATTTACATTTTATATAGTCAAGTTAATATGCTTGATTGTCCAATAAATTGTGTATTTTATATGTTTAAATATATATTACTATACTTTTCATTTCGTTTTCGTATCTTACGATATAATTTACGATATGATACATGAAACACGATATAGTAATTTTTGATACACGATACGATTCATGATTTGACAACTAAGGAGATAAGAAGGATAAAAGCCATAAAGCACATGCTTAATTCAATAATATCGATCATTCAATGGATTACAACTGTTCATATAGTAATAACTAATAAGAAAAACCTTAATACATGGAGGCTAAGGAAAATCCTATGTAATCTAATTTAAAAAGGAATCAAATATCTAATAATAATCTACTACTATAAATAAAAGATCTAGGATACTTTACTAATATAATTATATATATCCTAATCTTATATACTAAATAAACTAATTACATTGAAATTATCCATAAATAATAATAACCTAAAAATATTAAATTTCTTTTGCTTCCATTCTCATCGCCATGTATCATATAAGGTCATTCTACTATATAATTTTTTGACCGGGACTACTTAAATTGAGAACCAAAACTTAGTCTAACCTAGACAGATGCAAAGTGATCACCGATTAACCATCATACTTTTGTACAAATTTGAAATCTTATTACCTAAAATTATGGGTGAACAAGTAACAAACCAAAACCGAAAACCGTTCGAACCAAGTCAAACCGACAACAAACCAAACTGTAAACTAGAAAACCAACAAGTTGACAATTACAAAATAAAGAAAACCATAGCCTAGTCGGCCAGTTCCGATTTGCATCCACGGAAAAACCAAAACTAACCGAACATGCTGAATATATAAAATTATAAATATATTTATATTTATAAATATAATTATATATAGAATATGTATATACAATAATACTCAAACTTTTTAGTATATGATATAATATTTTATTTACTATGCTAGAAAATTTAGATGCTTATTATTCTTGTATACTTAATCTCCTTTTGAGTTTTTATTAGTATTTTAGTCTTATGTTATCTTGAGAAGAAATTTAAAGTCTTATTTCTAATGACCATAAGCATTTTTCAAAAATTGAGGAGTAGAATTCTCTAGTATAGTATATTATGTTTTGTTGTTTAATGATTTATGATTTAATTTTATATTTAATTGTTCATTTGTTTTTAGTTCAAACCGCCTAAACCGACCAATTTAACCGATAACTGAATATGCCGATAACCGACTACAAAGTAAAGGTTTGGGCGATTTGGGTTTTTAACTATTTATAATCGTCTTAAATGGTTTGATTATTTTTTTTTTAAATAAAAAACCGACAAAACAGATTGTTGTGCACCTCTACCTGAAATGTCTTTGGTAAGTTTCATAAAATACTCATTACACAGATTTAGCAATAGCTTCTAATTTTAGGTCCAAACATTACCTAAAATGTCTTTGGTAAGTTCCATAAAATACTCATTACACAGATTTAGCCTTTTAAGTTAATAGCTTCTTAATTTCAGGTCTAACATTTTAAGAGTATTGCCTAAACTTGATGGACTTATTATTTAACAACAAGAAAGAATATAAACTCCAAAGTTACTAAATCCATCCAATGTCAAAGCAGGCATCAGCCAAAAGTATAAGTTGACACAGGATTAGTACGTGAAACAAATCTAATGGACACAGATTATTGTGTTGTTAAAATAAGGACGCTGATACAACTCTTCAGTGCCAGGAGTTATAATACTAGAGCATAACCTATTTTACTTCTTTTCTGTGCATTTTTCAGATGCATTCAGTTTCAGGATTTAATGATGCAAAATCATCCTAATAACAAATTATATGCCATAAAAAAAAAGGATACAGAGTTTCTCCAAAATAATAACTTTATCCACTAGAATGGTTCATATACTAAGCAAAGTTCTTCCTTGCCATATTCCAAGTTTCTGTAAATTGGCACAAGTAAAGCTTCATACCTCACATTACATATTCCTCTATTGGTGGCAAATATTACTATCGGAGAAAGTGAGCTCTCTAAAGCACGGTTTAGGTATGAAAAGCACTCCATATCCAGCATATGTACCTGCAAAAAGGATATGTAAATCAGAAAAACAAAGGACGATCTGCAAATATATTAGGTATGAAAGGTACTAGCTGAGAATAACCTCGTCAATAAATAAGACTCCAGGGACAAGCTCTGCCACACCTTCATCAATATAACGATTAACAACCTGTAATTGATAAACTTCATAGTTAAATAACACAACATTATCTCCTGAGCGCTTCTATCTATAGAATACTGCAGATATACAGAGGAAGAAGGGTGGGAGGAATTCATAAGCTATTCTAGACCATCATCGTCCTAATACCTAGGAATTAGGTACACAGTTATCATTAGATTTTCATAGTTTTACAATATCACTAAAATTTATAGAGACTAAGTAGGTACAAATGAATTGAGTTTTGTGGGAAAGATAAAGCAATTTAGTCAATGATTAATCCATTGTCAACAATGGTCACATAAAGACCAGATAAATCAAAAAACTTAAGTTGACATATCCCATAAATTCATAGATTAGTACCTTATTTATTTCTTGTCGTAACTTGTCTGTAATTTCAGTTTTCCTAGGCTTCATCATTTGACCCATAAGAGATAATATGTCTTGTCCGCCTTGAGGCCGTGCATTTGCAGCATCCAGATCGTGTAGTGTAACATCCTGACAAGGCAAAAACAACAGACATTAAAAATACAAAATCCATATAAATATTCAAGAACCTCATCTCCACCACCTTTGAGAATGAAAGGTTTTTGAGAAATTTCAAAAAAAAATTGAGAGAAATTCTATGAACACTTGAAATTTATACACGATATACAATACAAAGGAGAAAGACTAAGGTGCCTTTTGTTTTGATTAAGTGATAAGAATGCTTAATACATGTATAAATCAAGAAGAAGTGACGTCTGGATCCTGAATGGACAATGAAATAGCTAAAAGTTATTGTACATTGAAAATGAAAAAATAAAGGAGTGAAATAAATCATAGTTTTAATATAAGAAAATGATGACTCAATTTTTGAAATCATAAAATTGTCAATTTTGACTTTAAAAAATCATTCAGATGCACCCCTTAATGAATAAGATTCAAAATTTTGACTTATTGATTAAGAGGTACTAAAGCTTATTCTGGGTCACAAAACAAATAGTCTTATTAAGTACAAATGTGAATGGAACATATTAATAAGATGATGTTCAGACAAAACAAAAATCCCCTAAACGCATAATAATTAAAGCTAAATGCCTTAGATAAATATTTTCAATTCAACTGCTCAAATGCTCAAATTAAATATCCATCTGGAATTCAACAGCACATTGGGCACTAAGAATTGGTGTAGTACAAATAACAAATAGTGACCTACTTGAGAAGTAAAGTAAAGAGCCATCCATCTTGTATTGCCTAACACCTCACAAATGCATAATCTCAAAATTTAAACATAGATATGCTTGAAAAAATGGTCTTTATTGAGAATGCAAAACAACTCCGAGCTCAAAATAAAATTATTAGGTACCGAGGGAGACAAGGAAGTGAGACACAACTGTTAAAAAATTTGGCGACCACTAATTTAAACGGTATGGAACAGACAGACATATCTCAATTGATCATCTCACAACAACAACATAAATTCAAACACTATTACCATCAGATTATGAATGCTCAGCATATATACATAGAAACAAGATCCCAAAATACATATAAACAAACCTGAACTATTTCCTTCTTTTTATGAACCTCTCCTTTAGGAAGTGGAACATACTCTTCTGCCTCAAGATCAAATTCTGTAGCAAATGCATCACTTCTTCCTACCCTTTTGACTGCACCACTATTTGCTTCAATGTATATAACATCACCAGTAGCTACCTGCAGAATGTCTCGCAACAACCATTAGATGTCATTGAAGACCACAGCCAAACATGAGTCTTAAACCCAAAGAATGACATTATTAGAAGATAATATAAATATTTTTTAATATATTGGGATATGCCAAACCCTCAAATCAGTTCAAAACAATAAGAATTATAAATTGTGATGAAAAGCAATGGAATAAAATATAATTTAGTTTTACACAGGAAACCCAACATACAATGACCTTACCTTTTCCTTAATCAAGGCATCATAAATAGTTGGGTCTAGCTTCAGTTGTTTGGTTCCTTTGACAGTTTTTAACCCAATAATTACGTGACTAATGCTTTTACCATATCCACCAGTGACGCTCTCCATTTCCTCCGGAGAGAGTTCAGTCACCTAAAACAAATGTAGCAAAATAACACATCACAAACTGAGAACAAACACAAAAAGAAAGATTATATGCATATAAACAACATTACTAGGCAAATTAAACACTAACAGAAAAATAAAAGGCAAGATAATGTACTTGCCTCTCCTTCATAAACTTCCTTATTTTCTTTGATACGTAGACCAATAGCCCGTCTGAAATTTTCCATCAAAACCTCAGTTTTCTTCACTTCTGATGAATATACTTCTGATCCAACCATTGGACAGAATGGAACCTAAAATTAAACAGGGAAAAAAGTTTAATTATCACAAGAGAAATTCTAAAGTTTTAATAAAAAGATCAAGAATCAAAATCCAATAGACTCATTAACTTAAACTAATTGTTCCCTCAACAACACAATGAAATGAACTGACAAATATTGCGAAAACAAAATGAACATCGCCAACAGTTGCCACCTACATAAAACAATTAAATAAATATGTGAGGAGATGTACCTTGCTTCCAAGCTCCTGGGATATACCGAGGGCAAGTGCTGTCTTGCCAGTACCAGGAGGTCCAGCAAGTAGAAGAGCCCGGCCAGCCATCTTCTTTTGGCGTATCATATCAACTACAAGGCCGGAAGCTTCTCTTGCTGCAGACTGACCAACAAAGCCAGCAGCCAAAGGTAATGCATTTCCATTCGGCTACAAAAGAATCATAATAAAAAGTTAAAAACTTCTAACCTCCAATCATCTAAATACAAACTTATAAGGAGAAGCCAGTTAACAATTTCATAACTAATGGAGAAATGTTTAACATATAATCAATTAAATACAATACTACCGCAATCCCACCTCTGAATAATCACAAGGGTTCCATTAAAAAAGCTTCAAGAAAATACAGCAAAACTCATGTACAAAAAGTACAAAACCCTAAACCCTTAGTAGGACATAAACCCAAAACCCTAAACAAATTAAAAACCTATAGAATATAAAATTAATAATAATACATATTTATTCAGAATATGAATGAATCAGTATAGAATTAAGTGAGAAATGTTGAGGAGAAGAAAAGAAGAGCGACATATAGACATACATATGTGTATAAAACTATATACGTACCTCAAGGCCAAGACCTTTGATGTGAGTATGTGTAGCAATCCTTTGCTTCTTTGTTGTGGATTGTACTTCTTCTATCTTCATATCCTCTCTACTTTCTCTCTCTACTTTTTTCTCTCCTTCTGGCTGCTTCGCTTCTATGCTTTAACAGTCGAACGTCACTGGTTCTACAAAGACGAAAATGCTGTTATATGGGTGGCCGGGTTTACGGGTTAAATAAGAATCAAATAGGCCCAAATATTGTATACGTAAACTGGACCTCCTACGTCTGATTCCAGTAATCCTATTGGGCCAATAGCATTTCTCTTTTATTGTAATGTGCATTTTATTATTAATTTTTGAAATAATATTATTAATGTTTTTAAGTGCTCTTTTCGTTCTAAATTATAATAGTAATATTAATTTTATAAAAATTAATTTAAAATATTTTTAAATTTAAAATTGACATAATTCATTTAAGTTTTAAAAATAACAAATTTTATAAATAATAGTATTTGTGAGGTAGTTATGATATTCAAAATTATATTGACATAAATTAATTAAATCATGTTAATTTTGAATTTAAAAATATTTAAAATTAATATTAATTATATAATTTAAAACAGAAAAAATAATTTATAATATTAACTATTGCATTAATTAAAATCAAATAAATTCACAAGTAAGAATAAAAAAAATCAACTATTACACTTTTCATTGAAAGTATTATTCCCTTTAAATACATTTTCAAACTCAAAATTATAAAATTATAAAATAATAAATCTGAGTAATATTTTTTACACATATTTTTAAAAAATAATAAAGTTTATAACTAATACTGCTTTTATATATTTTTCAGTATTCACAATAGTTTTAAATAAAATTGAATAAATTCATATAAAAATTAAAATTTAGAAATTATCCTAAATAAACTTCAAAAGGTCAACTGAATATTAAATTTTCGAATCAATGCAAACGTGGTTTCTAACAGCAAAACCCTCCGATCCCGTGAATTGAGCTAAATATTGAGAAAAAAACAACAACAAATATTGTACTTCCTCAGTTTTAAAATATAATATTAATATTATTTTTATAAAAATCAATTTAAGATATTAATTTTCAAATTCAAAATAATGTAATTTATTGAACTTTTGAAAGCATACGTAATAAATCGTACAATGATCATTTGTAACATAATGAGTCCCATAAAACAATTAAAATAATAGACTCACCATTTTACAAACGATCATTTACGTATAGCAAAATTGTGAAAAGAAAGCTTGGGGTTTACCAGCTTTCCAGTCGATTCGGAGCCTCTTAAAAAAGAAATCCCAGAATGTTTTGTACAAGCATGAAAAGCGAATTGTTAAAAGCTAAATTTAGAAACTGGCATTGATAGGCTTTCATGAGAAATTAACATATTGCAACATTGCAAGTATCCTTGAAAGTATTACCATGGCAGATACAAGCTTCTCACAGTCTTCGGAGAATAAATATCAATCGATCTACTGGAAGTCTCAAATTCTTAACAGTGGCAGTTTCTCAAAGAAATTGTAGTATAACTCAAGTTGTTATGGTTAAGTAACAGTTCCATCTTCTAAAAGAGAATGCCTCTGGAGGACTGCGATAGTCTCTTCTTTGGCACTGCCAATACAAAAGGCAAGTTAATCAAATTTTTTGTCTGACAAGTTAATAATACACATTCAGGCAAAAAATTCTTGAGCAGTCATTAAGGTACTTGTCATTCGTTAATCATAGCAAATTGGAAAAAGGAATGATGCATATAGGCAACTTTCTGCAACCATAATCCATAATTAAAAAAGAATATACTTTTAAAAGACAAGATTGAACTCGGTCTTCTCAACAAGGGTAACATGTCGTTTTAAACAAAACAAGGGCAAGCAGAACAAGCACTGTTCATTTCCACTGGATTTATACTCCAGAAATTTTGGATTATACCAGTTTGACTGCTCATGCCCAGAAAAAAAGAGAAAAAGAAACAGAAATAAAAACCATTGACAATCACTTCAAGTTGTAGTTTAGGATAGACTTCAGCATATTTAATTATAGTAATTTTATATTTTCTTTAACATCTAGATGATAAAATCATGAATTCTATGCCATGTTGATCAATACCATGCCTCTAGGATGCTTATTCTCATCTTCTTATCTTTTTCTTATACTTTCAATCAGATAGTTTTTACCCAAATCTTACAAACAGCATCCAAGTCATCTCGGATATTACATGCTTACCTTCCAGGTCTCAGAATCTTGTACTTTCCTATGCTTGTAAGGTCCACAACTGTTGAACCTGCACGCCCAGATGGAAGCATGCCACCATCATACACGTACGCGCAGTGTTCCCAGAGGTCCTCAAAGTCTTTGATGTCTACACTGCTTGGCTTCCCACTGAGGTTTGCACTTGTCAGGGCCAGTGCACTTCCGGAACCACGGGCAATGACCCTGATAAAGTTAGAATCAGGCACTCGAACTCCTATGCTATTTAATCCAGGGTTTAAAGACTTCTCTAGAATGCTTGAATCTCCTGCAAAATATTCAAATTCTAGTATCAGATCCCAATATATTTGACGAGCAACTTAAAATAATTTCCAAGGTATAATATGACACAGACATTTATTGCAAATTGACTAGATGCTAGTAATATGGTCTTAAAATGAGCAGCTGTCTCTACAAAGGCTTAGGTAGAATGTCTTCTTCTACAAAACTGGCTCTATACCAATTTAGGCAATGGACTTGAAAGTGTTAGACATCCCAGGAAAATGCAATCTAGCTTGTAGCTCCCCTTTCAAAAATTGTCTTACCCTTACTGAACAAGCATGTTCACATTTAACTTAATTCTGAAGCACGATTAGGTACTTCACTTGCCCCTTCTTGACTATTCATAAAGAAAATAAAGGTGTTAGCAACAAACCTCGCCTTAACACCACAGTCACAGGTCCTGGAAGGAGAGAATCAAGCAAGCCATGAGGCAAATTATTAGTGACTGCAAACTTCTCTATGTCCCACACATCCCCAACACAAATTGCAAGAGGACTCGTATATTTACGCCCTTTAATCTCATAAATCCTATTAACTGCTTCGGGAGAGCTGCAATAAGCCTCGCAGAAACATAAACATGAGTTTACAATAATTTAAGGAAAAGAGTACATAGAGAATTAAGGCTGGCCTAAGAACTTCTGCAGAAAGTAGAACATAATGATGAAGGTTTTAGTCAAGTAAGAGGAAGTGAGGGTCATTTATGTTATATTCTTGTTTTTCTCAATGTCCAGTCTTTATTCCAAAAATATACTAAGTAGGCTCTTTCATAAATACTGAGATGACAGAGAAACTCAAACTGTTTTGTCAAAGCAAGAAATATCTGTAGTGGGATTTAAGTAACAGAAATTATAAAAGCACAAAATAGGAAAATTATAAATCTGCAAGAAAAATTCATTGAATCATGTAACATACATTCATTTTTAAATCATGAACAAAGCCAAAAGAATGTAAAGTTCTCATGTGTGGCCTTCAATGTGTGGCCTTCAGATTATCACATTTTAAGGAGATTGACGCTTTTCATGCCAACTGAATTGCAGCAATGACAGTTAATCGGGCCCTTAAATAAGTTGTGCATATACATCAAAAGCCTCCCAAAGTTATAGTATTGTCATGGTAGAGTATTTATATGTAAACTGTTGAGACTGTTTTTAGTTCTCAACAAATCTATTCCACCAATTTTGTACCCCTGTTATAGAAAGTGTTAGGATATGCCAGTCTCGGCAGAATCCCCCTTAGACCTTCGGATCCAAATAAACCTTCGGGTCTTCGGCACTAGACTCCTACGGACCAAACGACAACTAAGGGACATCGGGAAATATGACGACCCCATTCCTTTTCTCCATAATTGCCGCTCCCTTGGATTAAGGACGAAACTCCTTACAATGACACCTGACAGTGGCCTTGAGAGAGCAATGCTGAAGGCATTCTCATGTCCCTATCAAGACTGTTAAAAAGTATTTCACTTTCCCTCCAAGCAAAGACACTTCTTACACGTGAATATACAATCTCAACCAATAAGGCGATGACACGTTATCACTAGGGGGAAAGCTCAAAGCATGTGATGGACCTAAGCGGATAAAGGTAAGCTCGAACTCTCTGCTTGATTTCTATGAAACCTCTTGCCCTCCATTGCATATTTTTGATCATCTTCTTCTTCGCACCAATACTAATTATCACACCGGAGGTATCCCCGACGGCTCCGGCTGCCAAAGATATTTTTGATCTCTTCCATTGCAGGTCAGATCGTCCCCATACAAACCCATGATAAGAATTAACCACATCTCACCATTAACATAATGGCACTAGAAGGAGGGTCTCAATAGGATTCAGTCTTCCCTCTTTATCACCTCTTAAATTTGCTCTTCCTTTCACTATTTTCGGTTAAATCATTCAAAACCGTGAACAAATGGTTATCAAAAATAACTCTCACCCACACACCACTCAAGCTGCTCACTCCAAACATGATGAGACCTTAAATCCCGTTACTCTGGCAACAGGTAAACAGTTCTGGCGCCCCAATAACAAAGGAACCCAACTCCACAAGCCAACAACTCCCATTTGGCGAACTAGCACAAAGTCTCCAGTAAATTTGGTCAACCCCCTTCCCATGCCAGTACTCTGGTCGACCACAACAAATTGAACAGAGCCGAGTCGATTGCCTAAAAGTCTTGTCCGCACAACAGATCCAAATTGCAGAAGAAATTGTCAACATCCGTCTCGCCCAACAACTAGTTGACCAGCGAACAGAAGCCTCTCAAGCATGATCTGTTCACAATGATTGCCAAATCAACCAAAACAAACTACCCAGACCCCAGGGCGACTCTACTCAGCGATCACACCGACCAAGGGGTCACTTTTGTAAAAGGGTCTCCTCATCGTCTTCTACAAGCTCGTCAGAAAGATCTATAAACATTGAGGGTACTAAAGGGTCCCTACTACTGGAAGCCATGTCTAAGAGAACAACACCGTATAGTTTTTAAAAAAAAAATAATATGAACGAATAAGCAAAAATCAAAGATAGTAATCGGCAAAATCATAAAAAGAAGGAAACTTACTTGTAGCAAAGATGGAGATTGCTCTGTAATTGCTCGGAAGAAGGATAGTTGAGCGTGCTTTAAAATTTGAACCCACGCACAAACGTGGGTTATAACTGGCAAAACTGACAACCCCTCGCATCCGCATTAAATGCCCGACAAGGAACAAACGTCTAAAGTACTACCAACTCACCTTGATTAAATGGTCCCCTGACAAACAACCTCGCGTGCTTCTACTCCTTCAACCCATTAAAATAAGTTAAAGGAGTGGGAGACAATATTAGGATTTGTCAGTCTCGATAGAATCCTCCACAGACCTTCGGATCCAAATAAACCTCCAGGCCTTCGGCACTAGACTCCTTTAGACCAAATGATGAACTAAGGATTATTGGAAAATATGACAACCCCATTCCTCTTCTCCATAGTTGTCACTCCGCTGAATTAAGAACGAAACCCCTTGCAATAACACCTGATAGTGGTCCTGAGAGAATAATGTTGAAGGCATCTTACGTCCCTATCAAGACTGCTAAAAAGTACTTTATTTTCCCTCCAAGAAAGGACACTTCTTACACGTGAACATACAATCTCAACCAATATGGAGATGACATGTCATCATTAGGGGAAAAGCTCAAAGCATGTGACGGATCTAAGCGGGTATCTATAAATATGAAGAACCCTAAAGGTAAATTGGTAAAGGTAAGTTCTAACTCTCTGTTTGATTTCTCTGAAACCTCTTGCCCTCTGTTGCATATTTTCGATTATCATCTCCCACACACCAATACTAATTCTCACACCGGACGTATCCCCTGATAGCTCCGGCCGCCAAGGATATTCTTGATTTCTTCTATTGTAGGTTGGATCGTCCCCATACAAACCCGTGATCAAATTCAGCCAAATCTCACCGTTAACAAAAAGTAAAAGGATGAAATTGCATTACTTGTAACTGTAAAGCCACCCTTGTCAATGGTTATATTTTGAGGACGCAATAGCTTTTTCCACATATCAAAAGAATATTAATGCATTCTATCAAGATAATTTTACTTGCTTTTAAAATATTAAAACTAAACTTTTAATATCAACTTTATATTAAAATATCAAAGTATAAATTAAGAACCCAAATGGTCCAATGGTATAATTCAATTGACTTTTAATTTGGGCATATTCATGTAAACACAAAGCTTGAAAAGATCACTAAAACAAAATAAACAAGAATGGTCCTGAAAAAAATAATAAAAATAAAGTCCATACCAAGCATCACAAGCAAATCCGTAGAGTGTATCAGTGGGAACTGCTATGACTTTGCCAGCTTTAAGAGCTTCAACCGCTTCTTTGGCAAAATCATCTGTAGCTGGTCGAACCAAACCCAATTGAGTTTCTGCACCCGATTCACATTTCTCCAGATTCCAAGCCATCTTCTTCGTTAAGGCCCCTCTGAATCTCTGTTTATGTTGCCAAATTTTCACTAATCTAAACCTGGGCACACCTGAAACATACATATATAAGTATACGAATATCAAAGTAGAATAAGTTGTAGAGTGGAATATATATGTGTGTGTGTGTGTGAGAAAGAGAGATTGACGATTACTAGCATGTAGGATGAGCACCTCGGATTGAATGTTGGAGAGAGAAGCGAGAGCAAAAGAAGAAAGGCAATCTCTCAGCTATTTGTGCCGGCACAATATTCATAACTATCTTCTCTCTCTATCCTGGGTTTTTGCTCCCGAAGAGAGTGAGAGGAGGCAGCACACACTACTAGAAAGAAAGGAGATTTTTCCTTTTTGAATACTGAATTTTGTGGGATTCATTAGATTATTCAGTCATCTCTCTCTCTCTGCAGTCTGCTCATAAAAGTGCAAATTTTAAAATGTTGTGTCAAAAGTGACACAACAAAACAATTCAATTAATCCCTGATAAATTAGTATGGAGAATTGTAAAGGTAATTTCACCTAACAGAGCATACATAAGTTTTTTTACACTGTTTAAATTAAAGAAAAGAGAGAAAGCAACTAATAATTTGATTTAAATGTATGTTTGGTAAATTAGTACATCACTTTCGAAACCTATTCATAGGCTTTATAAAACTTGGACAATAATTAATAAGTCAAAATCTCTTAACAATTCTCCTAACTTACATACTGACCTATTAGACCCAACTTTCACTGTTTAGACCACAAAAATAACCTAAAAACTAAGAAGTTATTCCCGCAAGTACTTTTTGACATTTTCACAACATCTCTTGTGAAAATATCAATTCCTAAAAAAGTAAATCTTTAATCCCAAATCCACCAAACAGGAGTTAAGAATTGGAGTTGAGTAAATATCACCACAAGAAAAATCAACTTTATCAAATTAATACAAATATACAAACATGTAAATGCACAACATCCTACAAATTTTGTCTTGGGTCTTTTCTCTAATTAATATCCGAATTAATTTCTTCACGGGCATTTTCTTTGTTAGGTTCTTCAACAAGACAAACCTTTTGCTAGAAAACTTTTGAATCCAAACTATCAAATACTTATTTCTTAAACTTCATCATCTTCTCGGACATATAATCAGTATATATGTTGCGAGTACATATTTGAAACGGAGAAAGTAAGCAATTTCATACCGTTAAATAGAGGACAGAATGAGGCTGGACTGGAGCTGAACGTCTGCTAGACGACGGCGGCGGAGAGAGAAGGGGAGAATAGGATTGACTATAGAGAATTTTTGGCGGGGCTATGGAGCAGGGATGAAAAATGAAGGATAGACCACGTCCGAATATATTTCTTTCTTTTCCTTCTTTTGGTCGTCTAGGGTATGCATTAGCATGGTACACTTTTAGTGCTATTTTTACGGTATGGGTGAATGAAATTATTTAGGTGCGCCCCGCATATAATTATTTGTGATTGATGCGCTATACTTTTTAAAATGTGCTATGCAATTTTATTTAATATAATTTTATTTTTAAAATTAATTAAATATATATAAAAAATTAAAATTGAAAAAATGCAAATATCAAAAAAATTACTTAAATTTTATGTGCAAATAAATATGTATAAAATATATTAGAATAGTTATTTAAGAATAAGTAAAGTAAAAATATGATCAATTGTTATTTATAACTTAAAAGTAGATAGTGTATTGTTTATACAAAATGATTATCACTATTGAATTTATTCATTTTCATCCGAGTTATAATGAAACTCTACAATTGTAAAAATGTCATTGACAATCAAATAATAAAACACTTAATTAGTTAAGTAAAATTCACAATTAAAAGTTTTCAAAACTATAATTAATAGTCATACAAGAGACAACTGTAGAAGTTAATACTATGCTAACAAAAAATAAGAGAAAAATATAATAAACATCATATAATTTTTTTAATAAAAAAAACGTCGTCGTTTTGATCATTATTGGTGTGATGCAGTGGACCGCAAAAATTGAAACCAAACTGCAAATGCAATTTTTTAACCCTCCTAAAATCGTCGGTTTTGATCAATTTTTGATGCACTTATGGGGTTAATTTCAGTTTTTTGCTCACCCCTACCTACATGATACAATCAACTAAAAATAAAATAAACAAGTGCAATATTACATTTTTTTATACAATATATTACATCTGTTCCATAAAAAAAAGTTTCCCTTTAATGTTATAAATTACTTAATTGTAAAATCTTATAATTATAAAAAATTGTACAAATTTATTTAATTAATTAATAAAATTGAGTATATTATAAACTATCTAAAAATTAACAATAATTGTCAAATTTATATTTTTTAAACAAATAAATTAAAAACAATTTTAATTTTGTAATTTTGCAAATTAATTTCGCAGAGTCAAAATTGGACTTTCATAATTTCCATGAAACAGGGAGAAAAATCACGAGGGATAGAATTACTATCTTGGTCTTCAAAAAAGGATCCTACTATTTTTTTTCATTTTTCCTGTAAATATTAAGATTTACATGTAACGCATGCATTATCCTATATTATTCGTTAGGAATTGCTTAACCCCCCATCTTCTCATAATATTTTTCAATAAAAAATTTGTCTTTTTTAAATTAATATTAAGAAAAACAATAGAATCTTCATACGTATGACTAAAAATTTAGATCGATTTTAAATACAAACATAAATAAATACATTACATATAACGAAAATAAAAATAACTCTGTCTTAATTCAGTCGATTTTATTATTGTAAATTCAACATAAGTCGTTATTTAACTTCGTCATAAAATTGGTCAACTCAAATCATTTCCCAAATAAATGAGTGTTCAAAAGGAAATGAAAGGAAAGAAGATGAAGCAGCAGTATCTTTTGCATGGATAGTGAATTTGAATCTCATTGAAAGTAGCTGAGAACATTGAGGAACAAAGTATGACTTGCATTTATCTTTACAACACAACAAAGCAATTCAACCAAGTTTCTGTCTACATTTTCAACAATTAATAATAACCCCAACTTAAAACTCTATCACCCAGTATTGCTCCTAATACTTGAAACTCTAGGACAACTTCATAATACACAGACCTAAACTCACACGTAAACATGGATTATTACCCCCCATTGTAAAATTTTCTCCCTTCTTTCTTTTTTCTCACCCCATAAGAAGAAAAAGACTCCAAAAGATAGCTGCTCCAACAAAAACACCTTTTTTTTTGCAGCTTTACAAGTCTTAAACCACTAGGTAACGCGGGGTATTACCTCCCACTAACAGTTTCTGGATTTTCCGTTTCTGTTTGGTTAAGTGGAGGAGCGTATACATGGGATGACACTGCAGTTTGCGGCCGTCTACTAGCAAATTGCGAATTGTCATGAAGATTTGATGATGCTTGCCACCTTCTCCTCCATCTCAAAACCTCGACAATAATAGAACTTCCACTCATTGCAACACCAAATCCCGCGAGTGTTGCTAGAAGAATTGACAGAACTGGTTGCACATGAACCTATACGCAACAGAGAAGGAGAAAATACCAAACCATTTATACTGTAATTCTCTCTTTAGTAAAATTCCAAAAATTTGGGATTTATAATCAGTTTGGCATGGCTCAATCAGTATAGAAACAGATCAAGTTGATGAAATGGAACAAATTTACAGGTTTCAAGATTTATAAATATTTCTTGGAGGGAAGTTTGAAAATATGCTGGAAAAACTATAATGTAATAATCAAATTCCAGCATGTTATGGTTCAAATTTATATTTCATACAAGCAAATTACAAAGTCAAATATACAATGTAGTCAAATTTACATTCTATCCTGCCTGATTTTGTAAAATAATAGTTTTTATACTTTTTTCGGGTAATTCACAAGATATAGCTGTGAGCAAAGAAACTCTTACCAAGTTGAAGAAAAAATGCGCAAAGATAACCACGAATGCGAATTCAATTGATGCATAAAGCCAGACAAATCTTCTCTTCACTATACACAAAATTCGAGTCAGTACAGTGCCAACTGGGGCAAAGAGAACAGTATCCTAGAATTAACTCAATAACTCTATTCCAGCATTTAAATTTATGTATTATGTACACTCTCAATGGATAATTTATATTCCAGCATTTAAATTTATGTATTATGTACACTTTCAATGGATAATTTCTATATCATATACGGGATCAACTATCTTGACTGCTACTCGTAGTATATTCCCTATACAAAGTACTATATTATTACATTATATATTAGATATGTTTTTACGTAATAATTCTTTCTGTTAAATTGTTAGCCAGCTTACCCATGGTTGAAGAGGTCATGGATGCAAGGAGACCCAGTACACAAGAAAATGGAAGTGAAAGAGCTATTGCACCTGTACCCATACTTGCAACCTGTGCATATCACATTATATAACCAAGAAAACTATTGGTAGATAAGATTACCAGACTAAATCCACATCACATCTTACCAGAAGTTGCTCAAGAAAACAAAAGTAGGCGAGCATGCCGACAATAACAAGAATTGGCACCTCCTGCCAAACCCTGTAGACATCAATGCAAAGAAATTGGATTCAGATGGAAATATATGACAATAATTTTTTGCGGGTATAAATAATACTACCTCCATCCAAAAATGAGAGCCTCATTTGAACTGTCAACTTTATTTTATACATATTAAGATTTGCCTATGACACACTTGAACAATTAACTTTTTGTCCAATTATAACATTTGGACTTGAAGAAAAAATTCAGCATGACGAATGAGACTCCCATTTATGGACGAAGAGGGAGTATGACACACCCTATGTACACGAGATTGAGAGTAATATACATGAGTTAGGATAATTTCTGGATGGAGGGAGTACAACGAACACTTGCCTGAATCCATTAACTTCCATCCGTGGGGCTCTATTTGCTTCAGTAATTTGGTTTTGAACACTTTGAATCCGCAAAAGTGTGACAGGTAGATTTTGAACCTCATGCTTGCACACTTCACAGGTTTTGTTACCTTTGATGCTAAACCATTTTAAAGCACATTCTTCGTGAGCCAAAGCAAGTTCACCTTTGCATTTGCATTCCATCTTTAGGGTCTCTCCACCTTCACCTAATTCAACCATACAGATTCTACAAACAGCCTCTTCTTCTGGTATATCTTCCGCATCATCTTCATTATTTTCTAAACAATAAAACTAATATTAATGACAGAGCTTATCGCAGCAAATACATACTGAACCAAACATACCCAAACAACAGCATTTAAAAATCCTAGAAACTTATTCTTCATTTCATTGCCACAAAAACTGAAATAGTGAAATATGCAATACTATCATTGATTAAGAAGAAAAACAGAACTTCATTTCAGACGTTATGAAAAGGGTTCCAGCACTTGCGATGAAAAAAAATAGAGAATCAACAAATTTTTAATTACTCATGAGCTAGGCGAATATGATGTAAGATAATAAAGAAAACAACAATACCATCATCTCCAGTTGTGTTTGTAGTGGTCATCATGTCATTTACATCTCTTACTCGAGGAGTTGAGGGAATTACACGGATAAACGAATTCATTCGCCTCATGGTTGGGCCTTTCATTATAACAGGGACTGAAAGTGAACGAGATATGTGCCTCTGGGCTCCTTTTTTCTACACACAACAATGAAATGGAAGTTATAATGCTTGTTTGCCTATGAACCTGATCTTGAACCCAAACCTAAAGAAGACTAGAACATCAGCTAAAAGTCTGACTGATTAAAGAATAACGATTCGCTCAACAATAATGTACTGAATTTTAGTTTTCCTAAGTAGCTCACTAATGCTTCATAATGGTCAGGCCTTTGTTAATAACAACATAACTGCTTTCCCATATATATTTTTTGCAACAATTTCATGCTGCTCTAGAAAAATCAAGATCACTAATGCGATAAGAACATGACTGATATCTGTTATATTCGTAACATGTTCAATGCCAGAAAATAAGGTAGGGATTTCTTGCCACTTCACCGCAACTCATTATACATGTCCATACACCTTTCAGACAGGTGCTGCACTTTCCATATTAAGAAGGTCAACTGCCAACAACCAACTCGAAGGTAATACCAGCCAGCCAACTGTTCAATCCGACAAATCTCACACAAATAACATTAAACAAGTACAATAAAGAATTTTTTATTTTTTAGAAAAAATCACTAAACGACTCAACTTCCATGTTCTCAATGCATTCTTTTCTCTCTAAGTTAATTAAGATAAGCCTTTCAAAACCTTTTTTTTTAATACTTTTTAGAGCAAGTCAATATATCCACATATGCATGTAAGAGCAATCACTATATATTTTTATAGGATTGGATTAGCTGTGTGACTAGATGCCTTAAGGTAATCATGGCACCTTGATTGGCCAGTCAAACCTGTTTTCTCACCTTTAGTTATTCTTTATTGTGGAATAGAAGCCATGTAATGTGCTGATAACTTACGTCTAAGTTTAGTGAGCTGCTTAAATTTCCTCCAGATATAGATTCTGAGTTGGACCGTGAAGGTAGAGACAATGTTCTCTTCATCCGAGGAGTAAATATCTTTGTTAGTGACCAAGATCTTGAGATAGTAGGCTTCTCCTGTGGCCCTCCTGGAGCTAAGTTTGAGGTTTTGTCTACATTTGAACTAGAATTCTTGTACTTGAAGCTCAGCTTTGGCAAGAGTTGCTTCATGGATGATTTACCTCTGAATGGGGAAGGACTAGGAGACACATTAAGTCTTGTATTAGAAGGGCTATGTGTCAGAAGGAAATTTACTTTCTTGGGAGTGGGAGTAGGGGTGGGCGGCATCTTTATTTGAACAAACTCCTGAGAGGAGATCTCCATGTTTCTTGATGGTATCTCCAGGAAGAGATTTGGCTTTCTCGACTGCTTATTATGTAGTGTTCCTTGACTTGATCCAGACGAATCGTCACCCTGAAAAAGAACAAGAAACATAAAAACTACTAAATTGGACATGCAAAATGGGCATAAAATCTGCATATTGTAGCAGAAAATACTAATTGCACCATAATGTTGCACCTGCTAATGTGTCATGGGTAGTTCTAAAATTAATTCAAACTCTAGGTCCTATTGCTTTTCAAATTGAAGATTGATTAGACAGACCATGTCATCAGGCTCATTTAGCACTAATTTTTTCTAGCATCTTATATATCCAACAAGCATCAATTAATTTTTCCTAGTCTAAATGATTATCTGAATTCAGCCATGGTCACCAATAGAATCTCAACACCACAAGCAACCTAAATGTCCTATATTCTCTAGCAAACGAGATCTCCAAATATTTCTGTAAAGAAATTAGATTAAATGTCAAATATCGGGACTCAAAAGGTTAAGCCATTTAGAACATATCTATTAGAAGATATAGTTTGATCCCCAACTGTATCAACAGTAAATATTGATGAAGAAAAGGATTCGTGAATGCATGCCAAGTCATTCTGCACTAACAACAAATAAGTGGAAGCTTGCAATGCCTATTGCCACCTGTCAGATGCCAGATGCTTTTCGCTTCACTTATTCAGTTTAAACCACAATAACTAACATGTAAAATTTAGTTTTCTTCTGTAAGTTCAGTTTTCATAAAGTTCTCAATTATTATACAAGAATATCTCCATATAAATTCTTAGTAAAAGTCTTATAACAGGAAGAAAAAATTAAGGTATTTGTGTTAAAGATTATGCTCAATTATTTTAAGCATATCTCAGTACAAATTCTCACTCAGAGTCTTCAAAGTTCAAATAGAAAAAAGAAAATACAATTACATAAGAAATTACTCAGTGCAATCAGATAAGCTATAAGAGTATCTCAATACAAATGCTCAATCACTGTCTGAGTGTCTTCTATCAGAAAAAGAAAATACATTTACGTATAGAAGCTTTTCCAAATAGTGTGACATATGACATAATTACATTGCACACTTATAATTAGTTTTAAAATAATAACTAGCCTTAGTAGTTAGAACTTCCCCAAAAAGTAAAAGTAAAAAAATCCATAGCACTCAAACCAATTAAGAGTTAGTCCACGACTCCAAGTTTGATTCCCTGATAACAGGAGCCTCACCAAAACAGGGGAGGTAGCCGGTGGGAGTTAAATGCGAGAAACTCTCCTTCTAATGGTAACATTAGAAAGGAATAGCAAGTCTCATTATTATGAAGGAGTTGCACTTTTTTCCCAGTAAATAAAAGTAATATCATGTTGCATAGTAGGAAACTAGGAATTTCCTAATTCTTGTCATAAGGTATTCGTACCGACAAAGTAACTCCATCATTTATATGCCATCTTAATTATTATCTACATCATACATGTAGGAGTTGAATGGTAATATTCACCAAAATAAATAAATAAAACAAAATTGAGGACAGAAGTATGTGATCTAAAGCATGTATTTACCTAAAATTACTGAAGTCTAAAATTAGCCACAACACCATTCACATTATAGTATTCAGTACTTTGCTAAATATATGAATCATTTAGTACGAGTTCAAGTTTGTCTGTGCTAGTTGAGTAATTTGCAAACCCAAATGTAAAAGCTAGAACCTGAAAATTAAGAATTGAGAAAGTAAGAAAATGGTACAAAATTTTCAAAGCAACCCATTAAAGATTTCAACTTTCATCCAGATCTTACTGTAAACCCAAATAATTAGGCAAATAACCAAATTCCCAGAAAAAGATTCAACCATAAAAGAAAGAACAGCAAGCACACACCTTGTCAATTGAAATGGCAACCTCAATCTGGCATTCACTCCCATCACCCATTTCAGTTGAAGGTTTATTATTCTCTACAATTTTCATCTTCTCTTGTAACAGTTTCTGCTATACAACTCCCAATATTAACAAAGAACCAGAAAAAATGGAGAAGAGTATCACTTTTTGGGTGTGAGAGAGAGGAGAGAGAGAGAGAGAGAGAGAGAGAGAGAGAGAGACTAAAGATATGGGTATTTCTTGAGGTGGGCAATTACTGAAGATGGAAGGGAGAGTAATGAAGTTGCTACTCATTTATGGCAAAAGCCAGAGGAAGTGGGGAGAGCTCCTTACTACTCCACTCAAATGGCTGCTAGTGCTACTACTATTACCAAGTTTCGTTGCGATTGGCACGTGTGTTTTAACCCGTTTTAAGTCCTAAATTACTACCAGCCTTTAGCAGTGTTGACATTACTTAGACCTTACATAATAATGATCTGAGTTCAAATTCCCTCCTCCCCCGTTGTTCACCTTGCATAACAAGAACTTAAAATGACCAAAAAAATTCCTAAAATCTGTGTTCGTGAATTAAAAAAATAAGTCCTAAAATTATGTTCACAAGTTAAAAAAAATCATTTGTAATAAATTATATTTATACAAACAAAATTTTTAAATACACTTGAACTTCAAAAACCTGAAAACTCTAAAAGTTATAAACCAAAAATGCACTACATACTACTGCGACATCATACTTCACACTCCCACTCCCAAAATAAACTGTACTATTATTATATATTATGTAGATAGTGTTGTTTCTTTTTTTAAGTCTCATTCATAAGAAACTGCCAGTGCATCAACCCCACACGTCAAACCTAATTGCTTCTGCTTCTTTTTGGTCAATCCTTTCGGGGATTGGGTAGAGAGAGAAGAGGCTTTAAGACTTTAAGTTAGTCAACCACTAAGCTTTTTCCCCCACCACTACGTTCTCAAAACTGGCGTGTAACCCATTACAGCAAAATTGCATGCTTACCCATAACTATGTGATTTTGTATTAGCCAACCATTAATGAGTAGGTATGGAGGTTGTTTATAGTTAAAGAGTTAAAAAACTAAAAGCCTCAGCTTATAGTTTCTTCTCCAAGAAAGTTCAGGCTGTGTTCATAGTAAATTCTAAATGATTGTAAATAGCTTACCCTTGCACTAACAAATATTTTTTTATTTTTTATTTTGTGGACATAATCACTAACAAAGAATGTTGAATCTCTTGTTCAATTATTTATTAGCAACAAAAAAAAAAGAAAAAAAAGAAGAAAAGAATCTCATGTTCTATAAGGCAAAGGCGGACAAGATTCTGTGAAGAAGATTTACATGGTTGAGGATTTTACAAAATAATTAAAAATCACTAATATAGAATATTTTCCCGAAAAGGGTTTCTTGAATTTTGTTCATGGCTATAAAAAATGAAGTCTTGGCGGCCAAAAAGAGTGTCAATAAATTAAGATTTAGATAAAGAGGTCTGTTTTTTCTTTCTATAAAGATGCATTTGCTTTTCTGCTGTCTGGCAACCACAGTGACTGGAGAGCATTGTTAAGGAATTGTTTGGAAATAGTACTTCTTTTTTTGTGAAAAAAGGTGGGTTTTTTAATAAGCAGGTCAAGATCACTTCTTAACCATATCTTACATTGAAGATAACTTAAATTTGGGTAAAAATTAGCAAATGATTAATAGTTTAATAATCCTTAAAGAAGCCGAAGGCCGTTTTGCTGTATCATCAGTTCATCATAATCATTGCACCAAAAAAACTACATAATAATCATGTTTGTTATCTGTCACTCAATTTCTTAACTGGCCTTAATCATCACTCAAACAATGTAACTTCATCGAAAGTAAAACAATCGTTTCAAGTTTAGCAAAAGATGAGAATAATAGCTTAAATATAATCTAGTTATTGATCATCAAGAAGTTGTAAAAATTTAAAATAAAATAAATTTTTGTTAACCCCCGTTTAAAAAGGAAATCTCACTGCTGTCTAATTAATCAGGTATGAAGGAGATTTTCACTTGGATCAAAAGAGATTATGTTAATGATTGGAGTGCTTAATGATCTCAGGACATGATAGGTAGCACTTAGCTTAACTTTGAATAGGAATATCCACTCCCATGGTGGATGGTGGCAATCCAATCTTCCAAACAAAGTATAACTTTATTTCACAGGTAATGGGACTACACATCACCTAGAGATAAATGCCACTTTCTCTGTTTCACAAAAATAGTCTCGTTTAACTTTTGATTTTTGCGATATTCTAAAATTTAAATTCTAATGCGAGTTTATTTTAATTTTGAAAATAGAATTTTGGTTATTTTGAGCTAAAATAACACTTTGTAAGTATTTTACAAGGTCAACTATTGCATCAATCAAAATCAAATATATTTGCCAATCAAATGTGATTTTTTTTGGTGGAACGGATGTAGTAAAATATGTGAAAGTACAAGAATTTAATTTTTCCCTCTGAAGGCCTAGATGGAGAGAGTTTCTTCTGTATGAGAAACAAGAAAATAATAGAAAAGCAAAAGGAAGAAAAAGAAAAATAAGAGAGGAAAGCTTAGGTTGAACTTAAAGGAGAATTCCAAAGCTTTCAGTTAAAAAGATGACTTGTATTATTTGGTTTAAAGAAGGCAAAATCAGGTTTAGGTATTAGGCATGGTATAAATGGTAGGTAAGGTTGTAGTTATAGAAACATAAACCTAAAAAAAATCTATTATCATGATTAGATGAAACTAATATATACAGGACAAGAAAACTTTAAACACGTCATTAATTTTTTAATTTAAAAGACTAACGAAAGGTCTGTCATCAAACATTAATAGTCTTGTAATATATACTTGTTGACCTACTTTTCTTCACCCCTTGAAAGGAGAAATGAAGAGACCATAACAAGAATTTTCTAATTTTATAGCATACAACATTTGCTGATGATACATTTTGTAACAGATGTGGAAAGAAGGTTGGCATTAGAAAATGTGTAGGTAGATAAGAACTGACTAATCCTCCCTGTTTCTAGCAAAGTAAGGATAGAAGAATAGAAAAACAATCGAAACAACAATTAAAAACTCAATCCAAACTAAATTATCGTTGCTCATATTGTCACACAAAAATGATACTGTCCAAGTAAATATGTAATTAGCGACACTTTTGTAGTTGTTGTTACGACGCGTAACACTTTAAACTATATTTATTAGTCTGACAATAATATTTTTGTTCGGACAATATTAACCTTATAAATTATAGGTCTGGATACAAGAGATCTTATACTAAAATATTGTTCAAACAAAATAAAACATCTATATTATTTTAATTCAGATGATTCATAAGAGACCTACCGAATTTCTGGACAATAATTAAAGAGGGTAATCAATGCGCAGTTTATCACCCGAAAATACGCTTTAGAAACCAAATCTTTTTTTAGGGTCATCAGTCCACAAAGCATTAAATATAATATATGTGCCTCTAGAGTCGAAGAATGCATGAAGTGGAGGGAGCCTTTCATTACCTATTTATATATTGCTATTCATTAGAATACCCCACAGCACAGGAAAGTATTCATTCAGCTGTTATTTCAATAGTTAAGCTTTGAATTTAAGCAAGTAAAGACATAATTGACACTTCCAACTTATTCACAATCTGGCAGTACTTTGAACTGCACTAAGGAGACCCTAATTATGTAGACTGATAATGGGAATGCAAGCATTATATGATCCCGACTGCAAAAATATTGCCTGAAAGCTCACAGCTCAAACTTGGGTAAAACTTAAATAGTTTATGGGATAAATGGCCTTAGGAATGATAAACATAGACCATGACATTAAATAACGGACTAATCATAGGATTAATTATCTGGAGGGTTAATAAATTAGTACAAATACTCTTATCCCACCCAATCATTTTTGCAAACAAACATAACTTTAAGATCAAGCAAAAAGAAAAGCAAATTCAAGTAAAACTTGAGAGAAAATGTTCAAAGGGTAGAATTATTATATCAAAGGGTGGCCACAGCAGAGCACAAACTGAATTATTAGGCCAATAGAAGAACTATATAATTCTATATAACAAAACACAACTGATTTTGAATTTCTAAAAATTCCCGCTCACCTTAATAAATGATCAAGACTGTCTAAAGTTTAAGATAAATCTAACCCTTCATTATATCCTCTTTAACTTCAAAACTCCTGAGCTCGCCCTGCCTCCTCCATTCTCGGCAATCTCTCATTCTCCTTTCTCTTCATACACGTAGTGCTGGAGGCACGGGTAGTACCGTCTAGTACTATTACATGGGAGAGAATAATCCATGGACAGTGGTCAAGGTCAAGGTGGATTGTTAATTACAAGTCAGAAAAAATAACTGCGTGTAGAAGAATAAGAATTTGATACGAAAATTGATTGGAATCAAAGTTCCGAGATACAGTCCTAGTTGAAATCCCCGAGATCTTGGTTCTATGTTCTAACCAATATCATAGAATACTTGGTGCATGTATCGTGTGCAGTTTTTGGTGTGTCTGGAGGCTAAACACAATAGAAAATCGTTTGTTTCACAGAGGCATTTCCGTACACAACTTGCATTTCCAGACACAACTTATTTAACTTACAAACGCAGCAAACTCACTGAACAACACACTTTAAACGCTATAAGCAAACTGTCTCTAAACTATACAAGCCTGGCAATAATGAATTATTTTTATTGCAGCTATGCAGAAAAACTCTACTTGTTTTGGAGTTAACTGCAACAACCGTGCTTGCTACTCCATTATCATCATGTTATATAAGTCATTCCATTTTAAAACCAACCTAGTTCAAACATGTGAGTGAGCAAAATAGACAGAGTCAAAACAAAGAATATTTTTTCACAATCTAATTGAGAGGCAATAATGTTTATTATATCCCAGAAGCTATTAAAAAGTTTGGAAAAAACTTAAGTAAGAAGAAAAAAAATAAAAAAAATCTCACTTCAATGCATCAATAATATTAAGGGACTGCATAACTTACCAAACTTTGGGAAAATTAGCCAAAAATTACTGTAAGGCAAACATGAGATTTTTCCCAAGGGGAAACAAGATGAAGCATTATTAAACGTCGAAAAGATAGCTTTCGGATAACTAACGAAATCCAGTTCAAGCCAACAAATGTGAAGCCAAATCAGCAGAGAGTGCCAACAAAATATGTGGTAGCCGTTTAAAGTAAATTACCATCACAATAGATAATCTACTAATTAATGTTATCCTGTTATCAAGTGTATCAAAAGGATGTAGTAATATTTATTGTTCAGAAACCCTCCGGTGGGGGTATCTTTCTTAATTAGAACACGCAAGTTGCTTACAGCTTAATTTGCTTATGCATTATAATTTATAACTGCAGTCAAGAGCATTATATAACAGAAATGTGGAGCCTTATTTTGCCATCCTGCTCCCAAGAGAGATACAGGGGTATTAATAGATGAAGCCATCAGATTGAACTTGCATCAGGTTTTATGATCAGTTCATATCCATTAAAAACATTTCAAACCCCAGCATGAGGGTAACAACAAGTTTCTATATCAGACTGTTGAATTTTGGGTATCCAATTGGAGCGTCCGTAGAGAGTCCGATCCATTTGGTTGTTGGTCAAATTACCCTAACAGATGTGACGACCCCAAATTCGGGTTCCATAATCTCGAGTTTGATTCTCACTATTCAACACATTACTAACAATTAAATACATACATTGCATTTAAATATCGCGGAATAATACATATTGGTTCCCTTCAAAATGTTACAATATCAGGGTCTATCAACCTTAACATAAAAACAATTCATATCATAAGGAATTACAAAAGGTTTAACAACCGTAAATACATAATTAAAGATCTAATTAGCATGCATAAGCTAACTTAAGCTCTGACTTTTCCTTTTCCCTTATCCTTCTTTGAGCAATCGGGTATATCTGAAAAATAGTTCATAATATAGCAAGAATGAGCAACTAATTTGCTCAGCAAGTTTAGAACAATCATAGAGATTTAATATATCATGAATGAATGGGGAATGTCATCAATAGTTCATCAATAGATATAACAATTGTGAATGAAACAGGATTCAAATTTTAATAAACAGAAGATTTAAATCTTAAAATGCTGAGTAGTCACTAAGGACCCTGAACTAACGAGGGTATAATAGAGTTTCCTCTGACCCTTTAAGTTGTTTGGTTTTCAAGGGGATCAGCCTATTCAACCCGCTGTATATGCATTACATTTAGTCACCGGCGCCAAAGTCGGTTTCCCGACATAAAATCCCCTAATTTAGGGTTGTTCAATTCTCAGACTTAATATAAGAAATCCGCACCCAACAATGGTTTGGATAAGCTTTTAAAAGTATTCAAGTATTGAATTTATAAACGTAATGTCTAGCTGAACTATTAGCTTTTGACATTTTTAATACAGTTCATGAATCAAGAACTAATAAGCTTCAAGTGCACTAAGTGCGATTTTATAAACAATATGGATGTGAGATAATTTTAAATGATTAAACCACTTCAAGCTTTGACAATAAATACAAGTATAGAAACTTGTTCAACAATAAATGAGTAGGGTTAGAGAACTTGTCTGTCTACTCAGCTACAATAAATGTCTAGCTTTAACTAACTTGCTTTGAAAGACCTAACATTAATAAAGTCGGTCTAATAATTAGTACGACGTATTTGCATAACTATACGCTTAATAATGAACTTATTTACCACACATAAGTACTAACACATAATTTACAATAGTCAAAACAATATTATTAACCTTATAGACCCTTAATCATTTTAGGTTAATAATTTAATAAGTTAGAAAATATTTTTCTTAAGTGTTGGACACTTATTAAACCCTTAAACAACTTATTAAAATTGTTTAATTAAATCATATATAAATTCAATTTATTTTATTAACTCAATCTCTATTTAATTACTATTTAATCTTGATTAAATAGAAATTAATTAATTAACTCTAGTTATTATTTAAAATAAATAATAACTAATTGTACTTACTTATTATTTAATAATAATTAAATAATAAATAATTATTTACTTAATTTTAACCTTCTTTAATTTAATATTAATCAACCAATAATTAACTTTACTTATTATTTAATTTAAGAAAATTAAATAATATTTTAATAATTTTAATCCTCTTTAATTATTATTTAATGTCAATCAAATAATAATTAATTATTTAATTAATTTTAATTATTATTTAAGGTTAAATAATAATCAATTCATTCTTCATTTCCATTAATCGTTATTTAATGCTAATTAAATAATAAATAATTGCTTAATTATCCTTATTTATTATTTAATAATATTTAAATAATAAATAATTAATTTATAAATTTTATCTCTCTTTAATTATTATTTAATAGGAATTAAATGATAATTGCTAATTTATCACCTTTATTTATTATTAACATTTAAAATAATAAATAAATAATAAATTTATTTAACTTAACCATGATTTAGCTAACTAGATTAATATTTAAAATATTTAAATATTAAACTTAATGAAAAATATCCTCCCCAATATTATTTTTGTATTATTATTATTTTTGTTATAATTTTAAATTAATTTTCAAATATTTAAATTAATTAAAATTAACCCGAATGGCATTTAAGTAAATAAGTTGAAAACTGATCCGAGGGCAAATAAGTAATTTCGCCGAGAAAAAAACACGGAGAGGCAAACTTGTAATTTTCCCAAAATTTTCTTCCGCGCATGGCGCGCGTAATAAAATGAACGGCCCAAAACGGTGCCGTTTTGAAGTTCCGTCTGCTGGCTTCCGCGCGAATGCGCGGAGTAATTTATTTTTTTATGTCAAACGACGTCGTTTGGCTTCGCGTCTGGCGGTGAACAGTGCTTCGCGCATTGCGCGGCCAGTGTTATTTTCTTCTTCCAAGCAGAATGTGAACAGTGTTCCGGCATACACATTTTAAATAAAAATATACCATCAAGTAAGCTTTAACTCTTCAATAAAAATCCAAAAAAATTACCAATCACCTTATATTAATTTATAACATGAAAAATTAATTTTTCATGATTTAATATCATTATTTTTTTATAAATTTTTTTTACATCACATAAACTACCATAAATCATAACTTTTTGTATATAACTTCATTTTGAGTGATTCAAACTTTGTTTTTCTCATGATTTAATGTTCTATAATATTAGAACATCAAACCTAAGTTTTATAAAAATATTTTTGGACATAAATTCCAAAACTTGTTTACACACTATTAAACACATATTTTAGCATATAAAATATACCAAAATACAAACCAAGCATATTAACTCAAGTATGACATAAATATTACCACTACACATTATTAACTATATTAACATGTTTATACTTACATATTGTTTTATTTAATTTAAAACAAACTACATTTAAAATAACCATTAACTTGTTTTAATGGCTATCTTCATTTTTCTTCCAAAATAGGTTGTGAATGGCATGAACAAAACTAACTTCTCCTTCTTCCTCCTTAGTCTCTCAAATATTATGCTCTCACTAAAACTTTTCTCAAACTCTATCTTTTGAACTTGGAGAAAAATAATGAAGTGCAATATTTACCAATTTCAAGTATACTTGCCAAATTCTTAGATACAAAAATTATATCTATAAGTCATGATGCTCCTACTTGGATACTTGCACAAGAAAGTTAGCCCATGACTTAGTTGGTGAGGATTTTGTGGGAAAAGACTTTCCCAAAAATCAAAACAAGCAGCCTAATATTAAATAAATAAAAATAAAACAAAATAAAAACAAAACTCATTTTTTTCTCTCTCCTTCCATGCATGGTCGGCTGATAGCTCTTCTTATTGTCCCAAAATGATAGTCATTTTGCTTACTTTAATAAATAAATAGTTTAATTAAGTATTTTTCAAGTGGGCCAATCATTGGGCTTTAATTTAAAATACCAATTGGGCTTCTATTAAATTGTTTGGGCTACTAATTTGTCAAATTTTATTATTCTCCACTTGGGCTACTAATTGACTCATGTTGGGCTAATTTAATAATTTACACATTAATTATTAAATCCATAATTAAATAAATAATTAGATTGAATAAATAATTAAATATTTTAACCCATAAGTATTAAATTACTAAATGGACTAATAAATATTATTATTAATATTTCACATTATTTACATTAATTAATAATCATATTAATTAATTTATTATATTTAATTAACTCATTATATTCAATTTAATTAAATATTTAATTAATATAAAACTTATCAATTATTTGGATATTAAAACTTTAGGGTTTGTTTACTAATTTAATAACATATTAGTAACCCCCCTTAATTAATTATAGTAATTAATTACATAATTATTTAATCACATAATTAATTAATCACATAAAAAGATTTAAATAATCTCGTAAAACTAACTCGTTGGAAATTAAATTAATAATTTAATTAATAAAGACGTGAAAATTCTAGGACATTACAACAGACTTGGTCAAATGCAGCTCGTATTAAATTACTTTTGACATATCAGTTGGAGAGTTTTCACTTTTCAGTGAGTGGGTTGGGTTAAACCACTCCACCCCTATATATTCACGTTTTTCAGAATTACATTAATATTATAAGATATCAGTATTCCTATAGGGAGAGATATACAGAGAGTTACATATTGTCAATATAAAGAGCTCCCAACATAAAAAGAGAATTCCAGTTGTTTCAAATCGTGGAATAGAACTCCGTTCTCATCCCGTGTGTAGTTCAAAAACACCGTTGGGTTGTGAAGTACGTGGAATCAAACGAGTTTTTTTGCACCAAAGGTTAACACGCTACAAGAGACATCTTTTGGTTCTCGTTTTGTGTAAACATACGATAGCATACATGAATTTATTCCTTCATTGGTATCAAAGCTATGCATTTTTTGAACATATGCATGTACCGTTTACATGATATGTCATGAATGCATGTTTAAAAGCTTAAAAAACATCATTAATGACAACCTAAGTTACACTTGTTGTTAGGGGATAATATTGCAATATGTTGTAGCCTATATAAAGTGTATATTTGGGTTCAATCAGATATGAAATTTGAAACTAATTTGGAACCCTAATTAAAAAAAATTGCAGGTTTCAAACTGCCACAACTTTTTGCATATTTATATTTTTTTTTCATGTAATTTTAGCATGTATGCGTAGAATATTTCATGGGTTTTCCGTTGATATATTATATGCTTAATTTGGATAAATATTGAACGAGTTATGGCCCCTGAAAATTTTGGTCGCGAATTAGGGTTTCTAGTAATTGAAGGTTGAAGATGTAGTGCAATCCCACTCTTGGTAAGATTTGTGTGCATCACAACGCTTTTGTGGGAGCTCCTAAAATAATAATTAAGCACACCATCAAAACTAGGAAACTCAGACGATCACAACGCTGCAAGTCGTGTCACGAAAAAAGGTATAGAAGGCAGCGCGTGGACCACCCGCGCACCGGAGCGCCGCGGTGGCGCATGTGCACGCCATGAGCGGTTGTTATTTCTGCAGTGCGAGCCATGCGCGATTCCCCCTGCTAGCACGTGTAGCGCCCACGCGTTGACCTGCAAACCTTAATCAACCCTGCTTAACCTGTTTCATTGACCCACCCAGAATATTTAATTTCAAATTTTTTTATTTATAAATTCTTTTATACATGAAAATGATTTATAAATACTAAATGAAATTATTAAATTCTAAATTTTTTACAAAAATTAATTATTGGTATAAAATTAATGTTTCCACTGAAAGTTTGGAAAATTATTATGTTTGGATAATTTTAGATAATTTTTAATTTAATTATTCAATGATTAATTAATTGTGATAATTAGAATAATTATCAAAAAAATCCCATAAAATTATAGTAACTTATTTTCATGTTAAGCTATTGTTATAAAATTTTGGGATAATTTTTTATGTGTTTATAACATGCTTGATGTATTAACTGAGTTACATTGACTATATTTAATTCCTTTTGTTAATATTATTTGAAATATAAATTGTTGGTGTTTGGAATTAAATTAGCATGTTATAATTACACATGTATCCTTGTTTCTAGTGGAAATAATTTGGGTGGTAGTAATTTAATTAAATTATTTCTTGAATTACAGGTTTTAGGCGCCGAAAAATTAAATTTAAATAATTGGGCATTTATGCAGATTGTGATTCCTAAGCCTGACAAAGTATCCCTTCTGTATTTATGTCCTATTATTTTTTTATTTTAATTGAATTTGTACTGCTAAGATGTTACTATGTTGTGGTGAACTATGAATATCTTTAATTATTTTTTCAAAAGAAAAATGGTTTCAAAACACATTATCGCATATCTTTATCAGAGAAATAAATTAGATGGCGATAACTATGACGTGTGGTATCAGAAAGTCAGGATGGTCTTGGAAGAACACGAGGTTGAAGAAACCTCTGTTGTTCAAGATGACAAAATCATATGGTGAAAATACAAAGGATCCGGTCGAGGTTGCAGCCTACAAAAGTTAGCACAAAAGGATCGCATCGCTCGTATAACATTGATGAGCTGCATGAATAATGACTTTCTGTTTGAGTACGAGGAATACTCAACGGCGCACGATATGTGGGAAGCTCTCAAACTAAAATTTAGCTGCACCTCGTTGGCAATGCTGAGAGTTGGCCATTAGATTCAATGGGTATAAAAGAAAGTGAAACCACACCATGAAAACAACACCTTCAAATCATGGCCAATATGATCTGGGAATTGAAATTCAATGGGGCTCAGTTATCAGATGAACATCATATTTCAGCAGTGGTTCGCTCTCAGTTGGGAACATATCCAGGTCAACATGACTCATAACGAGATAATTAGAAACTTTGATGATATTCGTCATCACCTGGAGCTCAAGGCTGAACGTCTTGATATTGCCTAGACCTCCAGGGCATATATAGCTGAATCAAACTCTCATAAAGGGTATAAACCCAAGAAGGGCAAGAAATCTATTAATCCTACTACGCTTAAGGGGGCTACAAGTGGTGGTGTTGGCAAGCGCAAAAGAGGCAAGCGAAGTTTTAGTAAAAAGATAATTCCTAGTCCTGATATATCTATGTGCTTAGTATCAAGTAATGTTTTATTTGCTCATTCTCTTCATATGTGGATTGTAGACTCTAGAGCAACGAACCACAAAGCTAGAGATCGAAGTGAATTTGTGGAATACCGCTGCATTTTGACTAGCCGAAGAGTATACATAGGGAATGATTCCAGTGTAGACGTGCTAGGCATTGACACTTACAAACTGAAAATGCGATGAGGCTCTGCATAGACCCTATATGATGTACTTTATGCGCCGAATATCTGACATAATTTATTTTCTGTTTTATTAGTATTTCGTTTAGGATATTCTATTAGTTTTGAGAACAATGATGTAACAATTTCACATGGAATGAATGTTTTTGGACATGATTTTATTTATAATGGTTTTATGGTTTTAAATATTGTTAATTCTAATATTAATAATAATGATTCTTTTTCCTTGCTTGTTAAAAATAATAATGAAAGCTCAATTCAATGGCATGCTATATTAGGCCATATTGGATATGATAGAATGATCAGGCTAGCTTGAGCAAGAAACAGACTTGTGTTGCTCTTTTGACGATGAAGTTAGAATGTGTAGTATGCACGTTAGTTATTCAGGAAGTCATGTGGTTGAGAAAATTCTTCTAGGATCTTAGAGTTGTTCTTCATGATTCGGATCTTGTGACTGTTTACTGTGATAGTACAGCGGCCCTAGATTACACTAAGGACCCTAAGTATCATGGCAAGACAAAACACATTAACTTAAGAATAAACTTCATTAGAGAGAATATAACAAATAATGAAGTGATATTAGGGTACATACCCACTGACCTCATAGTAGTGGATCCTTTAACGAAGTCGATACACATAGATGCTTTTTATAGGTATGTTAGTTCGTTAAGGCTTCGTAGCATTTGATGTACCCTCTTGTTTTCTAATATATCACTTATTATGTGGCTTGTATTAGAGATATTTGTTATTGTTTTGATACATTTATCATTTATGCTAGATTTATTTATTTCCACTTATGATTATATTTTTTTAGTGCATGTGATAAATAATAATAGTTCACACAGTTATTATGCATATTGGATATACACACATTAGATATATGTCAACAAGTTGATTGACTCACTCACATGAGCAATCACCATTGGCGCTTTGAGTAACGAGCAAGGTTAAGACAGTTCATTTATTGTCGCTTTAAGTAGTGAGTTATTGATGCTTTAGATAGCAATTAATTGGCGCTTAGTAGCAAGCAAAATTAAATATTATGTCTCTATGGCATGTGCCAAGATGAGGTTAATTTGGATTAGCCGAATATAGAATACCCCACCATCTATATTAACCTTTAATGATAGCCAGATGCAAAATTTTAGAGTTAACGTTTGGAAAAACGAGCAATCTGAAAATTCAAGTTAGGCGTTTATCAAGTGACTGAACTAAGATTCATACGGTATGACCATAGGACATATGCTCATATAAATGAGATTATCTGTCGTGATATGATAACCAGACGTAAAATTTCAAATGTGACGCTTTGATAAGTGAGAAGTTTGAAATATTTGAGTTAAACACTCTGAGAGTGACTAGACTGAGGTCTGCACAATAAGGATATTGTATGTTGTGAGAGTGTTACATGTGCTTAGCCATCATTTAAAGGAGGTGGGAGAATAAATCTCTATTTTCTCACCGTATGAGTCCTGTAGGACAAGATCCTTGTTCCTACATCAAGTGTTCTTTCTGATCTTTGACTATACTACAAAGACATGAATTAATGTTGTTACTTTAATTTCTATTCTTAAGGTTAGAATTGATGAGACTATAAGGACCGATTTTGAAAAAACAATTGATTCATATCTGAGTAGTATTAGGGCAAAGGAAATATAATTTGATATCACCTTGTTTTGCACTTATTGTCGACAACTATAACGCTTTAATAGCGATATAGTAATAAGAGAGATACAAAATGGACTTGGGTCAAAAGGTGGTTAAGTAAGACTCTCTAAGGGATTAAAGATACTTAAACTAGTGAAAATTCAAACGTGTCTAAGGTACTCAGTGTTTATAAGTTGTAGTATTTACGTGAACTAATTGAGTTTAGCATGAGAACTCCCACACTATTTTCTTTAGAAGGATAGATGCCTTTATGTTGGCCCTAACGGATTTGATATAAAGCTCCCGCGTTGTAGTTAAACTCAGCAATCACATGGTTCGACAACTAATTAAGATTTACGAGTTTTGGTTTGAGTTAGTTTTAACAAATATGATTACGTCATCCCCGCCATGGGCTGATGGGAGATGTTAAATTTTGGGTTTTCAATTTGGGCGCCCATGGAGAGTCCAACCCATTTGGTTGTTGGTCAAATTACCCAACAGACTTGGTCAAAGACAGTTCGTATTAAATATGTTACTTTTGACATATTTGTTGGAGATTTTTCAGTGAGTGGGTTAAACCATTCCACCCTTATATATTCACATCTTTTAGAAGTACGTGAATATAAGATATCAGTATTCCCACAGAGAGGGATATACAGAGAATACTGCCAATATAAAGATATCCCAAAATAATAAGTGAATTCAAGTTACTTCGAATCGTGAAATAGAGTTTTGTTCTCATCTCGTGATTGTAGTTCGGAGACATCGCTGGATTGTGACGTACGTGAAATCAAACGAGTTTTTTCGCACCAAAAGTTAGCACGCTATAAGAGGTATATCTTTTGGTTCTCGTTTTGTGTAAACATATGTTACTGTTGGTCGGGTTGTGAAGTATGTAGCATATGGAAACATATGGCCGGAAAATGATATATATTGTGAATTTATGTATCGCCTCTTTTGTTGCCAATTAATAACATAGATGAGTGATGGTGGTAACTCTTTTAAATAGATATGTAATGTGGTAAGCCACCCTTATAATCTTATACAGTGGCATTTTACAATTATAATTTAACTAAAAACTTTTGCAATACGTAAGATTCCATATATAGAACTAGATTACTACACAGGGAAGTGCAAGTAATAAACTTTGGACTGTACATTTATGGGTCAATCATGGAGACAATGGAGAAAATCACCCAAAAAAGTTAGAATATAAGAAAACTGAAATATCTGAATGTAGAGAATAGAGACGATTCCAATCATGAAAGGAACATTTCCATCATAATATACAACACCTTAGCAATTTCAACCCATGGCTTTGACGAGCCAAACCAGCAGTTACTCATATTCCACCATCCCTTATTATTCCTTATTATTCTTATTCCACTTCTCGCAGATGCGGTGCAGCTAAATGTACTGCAAAAGACTACATTTGGTATAAGGTTGAGTACTCGAGAGTATTGAATAGTCAATATTGTATTGATTAAAATTAATAAAATTTATATTAAATTTAAATTTAAAAATATTTTAAATTAATTTTAAAAAATTAATAATAATCTTATATTTTAAAATAAAAAGTATTTGAATTAAATTTATTTTGTCCGATTTTTAAATTTTCTGCTCAACACTAATCATAGTAGTAAGACTCTTATAAGCTTTGTCTGCACGAAATCAAATGTCCGTCTCCACATAAATTGCATCGTCTAGTAATACTTCATTTTCAATTAAAGTGACATTTGATAGAAAGAATGCTATGACAGAATATTGAATTTAAAGTAGATAATTGTATTCATAAAAAGATAGATAATGATTTATTTTATAATGCATGGATGTGAAATATTTATTTTAATACAAGATGAGATGGGTGAAGTAACATATCACCCATATGACGTAGATTACATAATTATTGAGATGTGGTGGTTACATAATTATTGGGATTAGTTTCCTAATACATAAATACTCTAATATTTAGAATATAACTAATTATAGTTATATTTTCTAATACCACTAACATCAGTAGGGACTCGGAGTTGCCGGGGATTTCTAAAAAATAAAAATAAAAATAAAAGAGAATTATAAATGAATATATAATACAATTTAAGTTTCGAGAATCAGTTACAATTTAATGCCTAGAAAAAAAAGAAAACTACTAATTTACATGTACATTGAAATTGAATTGCTCGTAAATTCTATTATATATCTTAAGAATGAGAGTACAAATCCTATCCTCACAAAGTGCATGATAATTTCAAATCCTATCATTAATTTTTAATTTCAACAAACAACGAATTTATAAGTTTTTGACTGTCACATCCAAAAAATAATTATTTTTTTTAATTAGGAATCTAAGAAAGCCATCAAAATAGAACTAAAAATTCAAGCAATTTTATAATAAAATTAGATTTTGACATTAAAGAAATCCAATAGCATTAAATGTTAAAAATATATATAAAAAAATTGACAAATCTACATTATGCATGCTAAATTTAGCAATAAAACACCATCTAATTTCTGTATATATATCAACTAAGTCTGTCTCATAATCAAAAGTTATTCTCTGTTCATTTTTTTACAGAACAAAATTCATTAAAAAAATAAAACTACATATGGTGGTGAGGGTAAAAAGGAAAGAGAAGGGTAAAGGTAGTTTACCTTTTGATGTGAATGATTGTAAAAGTGAAATTAACATATATTTTGATACCTTTTATGAAATAATTTTTTTTTAGTATTAATTTTAAAATAACACATAGAGACAAACTTATTCAATATTAACATAATTTGATGTTGGAAGCGCACAGATATATAAAGGAGATGTAATGTTTAATTAAGACTCTAATTTGATAATTTTAAATAAAATATAAAAATATCATAAATTATAGAGATAATGATTTTATACTTGAACGATAAATCTGAACAAAAATAAACTAGCAATAAAAATACAGATAACTTAGCAAATATTATTATTATTATATTATTTTAAATAATAATAAATTATATTTAATATATATAAGTCATCTTAGTTTAAAATTAATTAAATTCTTATAAAAATTTATATTTGTGTTATTATAATAAATAATAGATAATAATTATGAGGATGGCTATTGAAACGTAGCTACCACGAGCAGTGGCAGAATTTAACTTTATTATATGGTATGAGAGCGAAATAGTTATGATGAGATTGATAGCGACCAAAAATGAATGAATGATTGTCCCATTGCACATGACTTTCATCTAACAAATATTTTATGCCATTAATTATTACGTCTTTTTCTTATTTTAATTGATGTTATGAGCAATGTTAAGAAAATCGAATCAGATCGATAGTCGAACCGCGGTTCGATTGGAACAGGTCGATTTTTCTGTTCAATCCGACCAAAAAACTAGAAAGTCAACGACCCGGTCAAAAACCGGTAGTTGAATCAGTTGACCCGATTTTCAAGTATTTATTTTTTTACAAAAATATTTTTAATAATATTATAATATTATTTTACTATATTTTAGTTTATAAAAAATTAGATATTTAAAAATTTTATTAATTATTAATAATATATTTTTTTATATATTTATAACGTCACTGGTTCAATAATGGTTCGACCACTAGTCGAACCAGTAACCCATCTATCCAATAATTTTTTCGATTTAATGACCGATCCGATTTTTTAAACATCGGTAATGAGCACCTTTGTAAGTTGTGGCATTCTTGGTTCGTAAGGAATAATAGATCGAGTGACAGGGTCCAATCCTGAAAGTAGCTTTTAATTATTATTAGTACCCAATATCATATATGTTACATGTGTAAATTATATAAATTTTTTATAAAATTTGAAAAATTAAAGAAAAAAATAATATTAAAAAAATAATATAATAATATAATTAAATTTGTAAAGATAAAAAAGAGAAAAAAAAATGACGTTAACCCACTGACCTCAACAATTTTGAAGAACCGCTTTACCGTATAGATGATTGTTTAACCTTATATTATATTCTAGTTAATTTAATTCATCTAATATTTTTCTTAGTTTCTATGAGCCTACCTAATTAAGGCTGCAAATGAGCCGAATCGATTCGGATTTTAAACTGCTCGGATTCGACTCGTAAGGTTAAATTCGTATTCGAATTCGACTCGGATTCGAACTATATAAAAAAAACTTTCCTCAGATTCGGCTCGACTCGAATTTTCGTTACTCGAATTCGATTCGACTCGGATCGAATTATATTCAAACTACTCGCGAACGTCAAATTCAAACTCAAATTCGAGTCTTCACATAATAACTAGTTTTATAATATATATAATTATTAATTGAACTTATTATTTTACTTAAAAATGAAAAAATATAATTATAATTACACTTTAAATATATAAAATTAAAATTAAAATTACAAAAATAAAATAAAATAATAATTAATTATTCAAAATTTGTTTAATTGTGTATATATTATAAGAGAATGTATCGAGTATAGATTCGAATATGTATCAATCGATTATGTATCGGATCATGATTAAAAATTCGAATAGTTTGAATTCTAAACGAGTCGAGTATAACCTTATTCAGATTATACTCGTATATTTATTCGAACTATTTTTTGTGCTCATATTTGAATCATATTATTAACGAATTCGAGTCTCGTTCACATTTTTTCGAGTCGAGTCCGAATCGAGCCCGAACTGTTTGGTTCGATTTGCAGCCTTATACCTAATATTTACTTTAATAGACTTGTTAACATAAGTACGAGAGCCTCTATAATTAATTTTTTTTTATATTTTTGTGTTAAAATCTATGACGACAAATTTTAAAATCTACGACGATGGTATATTCGATCGTCGTTGTCCTATAAAAAAAATAGGGTCATGGCAACGGTCATAGACCCTAAAAATCGTCGTCGTAGATATCGACATAGAAAATCAGAGAATTTAATTACAAAAATTTTTACCCTATTAATATAGGATGATACTATGACAGGATTATCAAAATCCCTTCATCCCAATGTGTACGCAATATTTTTCTTTAACGTATTATACATTCAAGGGAAGTGCAAGTAATAAACTCTGGACTGTACATTTATGGGTCAATAATGGAAACGAGGGAAGAAATCCCCCAAAAAATTAGATTCTAAGAAAACTGAAATATCTGAATGTAGAGAATAGAGACAACAATTCCAATGAGGAACATTTTGGTCATAATATACAACACGTTAGCAATTTCAACCCATGGCTTTGATGGGTAGCAAAGGCCCAAAATCGGGCATAAACTTGGCCCTACGGCGAGCCAAACCAGCACTTACTCATATTCCACCATCCCTTGTTATTCTTATTCCGCTTCATGGGAAGGGAAACTATACGAGGGAAAGGGGTTATAGATTTTTTTGTTATATTTGTGAGTTTTAAAAAGAAAAAAATGTGATGAGATTTTAATTAATTTTTTCTTCATTTGTGAGTAGAGAAGGGAAAGGAAAAAGATTTTTATTTTTAAATTATACTATTACTATATTACTCTTACATATATAAATATAAGAAATTATATGATTTAATAATGTTTATCTATTAAAATTATTTTGCTTAATATTTTATTTTTTACTTTGTTACACACGCACGCTCACACACACATATATATATTGACTAACTTTAAATTTAATAGTTCATAGATTTAAAAATATTTAACTTTAAAAAGTTGATATTGACCAACTATTTTAGTACGAAAGAGTTGTATATAATAAAAATAAATTTACAATTTGTTCTTTTTAATTTTTAATTTTTTTACAAGATTTTTTTTCCCTTTTTACCATTGCAAGTTTAGTTATTTTGCAATTTTAATTTTTTTAGTTTTATTATTTAATTTAATAAAATTAATATTATATTTTTACAATAATTGAACAGACAACGCGTACGTGTTGATAACTAGAATATAAAGAAGAAAGTGAAAAATGACGCCAGCGTGAAGCTGTGTCATAAATTTCTTCTCTGGACCTTTTATCTTAATTATTCATTTTTTATATCTTTCATAAAACCTCACACAAGGCTTTATTTAATTAACGTGGTAGTCTTACATGAGGCTGTAAACGAGTCGAATCGATCTGAATTTTAAATTATTCAGATTTAATTCTTAAAGTTAAATTCGTACTCGAATTCAAACTATATTTGAAAAACTTTACCCAGATTCGACTCAATTCGAATTTCAAATTTTCGTTACTCGAATTCTAATCGACTCGGATCGAATTATATTCAAACTACTTGCGAACTTTAAATTCAAACTCGAATTCGAGTTTTCACATAATAACTAGCTTTATAATACATATAATTAGTAATTGAACTTATTATTTTACTTAGAAATGAAAAAATATAATTATAATTACACTTTAAATATATAAAATTAAAATTAAAATTATAAATAAAATAAAAATAATAATAACTAATTATATAAATTTTGTTTGATTGTGTATATATTATAAGATAATGTATTGAGTATCTATTCAAATATGTATCAATCGATTATGTATCGGATCATGATTAAAAATTCGAGTAGTTTGAATTCTAAACGAGTCGAGTATAACCTTATTCAGATTTTACTCATATTTTTATTCGAACTATTTTTTATGCTCAGATTTAAATCATATTATTAACGAATTCGAGTCTCACACTCGCATTTTTTCGAATCGAGCTCAAACTGTTTTGTTTGATTTGCAGCCTTAGTCTTAAATAACATACACTGAAATATATATATATATATATATATATATATGGAGTTCAGCCGTAACAATTGGTTACAGGGTTGCTGAGAGTACTGTTCTAGAAACTAAAACTTACACTGTCCATAGCAATAATCAAAGGATGAAATTAATTTGGATAACGTACATGTCGTTACAAGTTTTAGCGGTAGTTACAATACGCTAAAAATTACATTTATACCCTTTACTTTAATGTACTCAACATGTTTGTTGCCACAGTCTGTAATGGGAGAGTCCTAAAATGGCAGCGTTCTTGTAACATAGTTTTAATTCAGCGGTATGACATCCCAAAACAGTATCGTTCAATTGATACTATATCATTGCATGCTGCTACAGGTAGTAGCGGTAGGGTTCCAAAACGACGATATTTTTAGAAGAGGCTTTAAAAAGACTCTAAACGAGAAACGAAAGCATTTTTAGCAAAGGCCAAATTGCCTTTATTTCCTACCGCTAGAGGCAAATCGGCTCTTTATGTTAGTATTGGTTTCCAACAATATTTCATAAAAACAAACTAGTAATAAAAACATAGATAACTTATTAAATATTATTATTATATTATTTTAAATAATAATAAGTTATATTTAATGTATATGAGTCAACTCAGTTTAAGATTAACCAAATTCTTATAATTAAATCATATAAATTTTTTTTATTTATATTATTATAATAAGTAATAGATAATAGGCCTAAATTTAAATTAATACCCTGAACTTATAACGTTTTTTCATTTTGGAGATTGAACTCTCAATTTTTTCAATTAAGTAATTAAATTTTTAATTTTTTTACTTTGGGGATTGTCTTATAAGTTTTTTCAATTAGGGGATTAAACTTTTAAATATTTTTCACATTGGGGATTATGTTCTCAAATTTTTCTAATTATGTCTAATTGATAATTATGTGTTTGTTCAATTTTTATTTATTTATTATTGAATAAAATTATATACTTCAGTCATCCCAAATTAAGATATTATTATTGATTTTTGAAAGTTAATTTAAAATATTTTTAATCTCAAAATTGATAAAAATATATTAAAGATTTTAATTAATAGTATATTTATACATTTTAAATATTTATCATTATATTTTAAATATCTTTTTATTTATTTATTGATAATAGTATAAAATAACATAACGTCTTTAATTTGTTATCACTATGTCATTTTTTAACTGACAAAGTATTTTTTGGTAGATAAAATTGAAACAAAATTTATTAAAATTATATGCAAATTTAAAAAATCGCATTTGTTTTTGCGAGAGGACTGAAGTATATTCTATATAATAAATAATTAGAAAATTTAAGACTCTAGATAAATTTTTAATTAGATATCTATTAATTTTTAAAATCTTGTAATAATAATTTTAAATAATCTTGTAATCAAATATTTATTAATTTTTAAAATAAATTTAAGACATTACAAACTCAATTTTAAAAAATCATCAATAATTAATATAATAATAATTAAAAAAATTAAAAGTTCAATCTTTAAAATAAAAAAATAAAAAAATTAGAATATTAATTTATACTTAAGCCCAAATAATAATTAAGTACGATGGCAATCGAAACGTAGCTACCTCGAGCACAGGCATAATTTAACTTTATTATATGATGACATGAGATCGAAAATGTTGTGATGAGACTGAAACCCACCAAAAATTAATGAATGATTGTACCGTTACACATGGTTTTCATCCCTAATTATTAAGTCTTTTTCTTATTTTAATTGATGTTAGGTTTTTTTTAATGTGTGTCTTTAGGGCACATACTAAGCGCTGAAAATAATGTATAATATTATTTGTTTATGTAGACGCACTGAATTTAATGTATAAAAAAATAATATACTAATGGACCACGTGTATTAAATTCAATATAACTATATAAAAAAATAATTTTTAACAAATTTTATCTCTTATTTTCTGTACTTAATGTGTGTCATTAAGACACGTTAAGCGAACCCTGATGTTATGTTACATGCATCTTCCTAAGTTGTGGTCCTACTATGGCAGCAAGGCATTATTGGTTCGTCTGGAATAATAGATCGAGTGATAGGGTCCGATCTTGAAAGTAGCTTTTAATTATTAATTATTAGGTATAAATTATATGAAATGATATAAAATTAAAAAATTAAATAAAAAATAATATTAAAAAGATATACTATAATAATATAATCAAATTTATAATGATAAAAAAAGAGAGAAAAAAAGTGATATAATTATACAGTTGACTTTAACAATTATGAAGAATCACTCTATAGTATAGATGATTGTTCAAGTTTATATTATATTCTAGTTAAATTCATGCATCTAATACTTTTATTAATTTCTATGAGCCTACCTAGTATTTAGTTTAATAGACTTGTTAAACATTCGATGATAGCATTATCAAAATCCCTCCATCCCAACAATATTTTTCTTTAACGTATTATAGATAAATAAAAATATATGAAAATATATTTAAATATATTATTTATAATTTAAAATATTATATTTTAAGTACGAGGACACGGGAGATGATAGATATCTCGTATTTTTATAATAATAATAATAATTTGAAAAATTATAAAATATTTTTTTGTACATAACATAAGAGGAAGTATTTTGAGTTGTAAAAAATGACGTCGTTTTTGTATAATAGCTCAGACAATTATATATACTGTTTTTAACCTCCTTTTTTGCCTTTAAGTATATTAAATAAATAATATAGTTATGAGGACATAGTATATAGCCCTTTTCTTCCACAAAAAAGTTATATTTATAATATTTTAACATCACCTTTGTTATTTATTTATTGATAATAGTATAAAATAACGTAACGGTTTTTAATTTGTTTTCACTATGTCATTGTTTAACTGACAAATTATTTTTTTGTAGATAAAATTGAAACAAAATTTATTAAAATTATATACAAATTTTATAAATGAGAATTTGTTTTTGCAAGAGGAATGAAGTATATTCTATATAATAAATAATTATATGTGAAAAAAATTATATAAAAAAACGGTGTACAAATAATAGGAGTCATATAATGCATACTAATAAAATGTATAAAAAATTCATGTAACAAATCTTTTTTTTTATTATTTTAAAAAAAATATTCTCCTACTCATATAATAATCATGTGCATCCCATTTTCCACAAATTCCCGCCACATAAAAAGCCTGCTTTATACAAATCCCAGGTTGCAGGCATAATAATCCTGAATTCTGATTAGCGGTGGAAATTGAATTAGTTTATGCTTAACTCGAACCTAATGACTCACCGACACTTCTGCCCGCCGAGTCTAACTGAGTCAACAATAACAATAATTCCGAGTCAAATCAACTGTTCTTACCCTTTCAAAAATTGCCACATATTCAAACTCGCGATAGGAATCCGAATAGTGTAAATTTAATTTCATCGTAAGTTAATTCAGAGATTAATAAAATATTAATATATAAGTCGGAATATATTCTTTTTACATGTATGTCAACATTTTATTAATATTTAAACCATCTTACAAAAATTAACTTAAGTCTAATCACATCTTTCTGATAGTGACTAGAAGCTTCGGACACTTCCCGTGTTCTTATTAAACCTTACCCATAATTTCCCAGTCATCACTCTTCATACATTTCATTTCAGATCTAAAACACACTGTTTCATAGCCAAATGTAATTGTTTGAAATTTTTTTTTGTTGATAATGTGAGTTTTAATTGAAGATGTGCATTGGGTCCGAGACGGGTCAGAAGTGGTTCGAGACGATGAGTAGAAGGGTTCCGAGAAGGGTGTGGTTAGGGTCTCAAAGCTCAATGGGATTACTGGTGGGTGGAAATCACACCTCCTCCAGGTTTTGTACTCGCTAAATTACTTGTTATTCTGCTGTTTGTTTCACTCAATTTCACTCTTTGATCTGATTATTCTGTTCAAAATCAAATCTTGGGTACAATTAAAACATTTCTATAGATCTTTTATACGAAGAAGACTAAGAATTTGAGCTAAAAATTTGCAAATCTGAACACTATAAATGAATTTTAAGACCTTGAAATGGCAAATCCTTCGTGGGTCATTAGCCAAGCGTTTGTTTCTGAGAGTTTTTATGTTCACATTGGCTATGGCAATCATTTCCTTTGTTCAAATGGCCAACGATAATCGAAAAACTGAGCCTTTCTTGTCGAAATTTGATGAATGCCCATTGGATATTGCTGCGACCAGCCCATATGTGAATTTGACCGGGTTATTGAAACCCGTATCTGCTTTTGCGTCGCGGCTCTTTGGAGATTCAGTGCCATGCAAAGAGAGTGAGGATTTGACTAGGAGTGTGTTTAAAGAGCTGATGGAGAAGCATATGTTGGATTCTGGTGCCAGAGCTCTGTCTGTTGGGGAGGGATCAGCTTCGGCTGTGTTTTCATTGCGAGAATTGGGATTCTCTAATGCAATTGGTGTTCATAGACACCCATATTTCTCCCTTTGGAAGAAACGATTTGTGTATGAGCTCAATTTCAACGACAATTATTTCGATTTTGTGTTCTCACGAGCTCTTGATAGGGTCTCCGTTCCAGCTCTTCTCGTGCTAGAGATTGAGCGTGTCTTGCGTCCTGGTGGAATTGGCGCAATACTCGTGGGTACCCCTCCTTTCTACTCAGGCAGCTTGGTAAGGTCTGCCACTCCGGTTTCATCGTTTTTGAAGAGTTCCAATGTTGTCCATGTATGCAGTGTTGGCTCCTTTGCACTTGTAATATTCAAGAAAAGATTCAACAGTGTTGATCAATTTGAGCATTACCGACTTCCTGACGAGTGCCCATCAATTACAAACAACAAGCCCTTTATAAAGTACATTGAGCCTCTTGTCGTAAACCAATTGGGACAACTTGAAACTGAAATTTCCTACTTGCCCAAATTCATAAACATTTCCTCAAGAAACAGGTTGGTTTATATCAATGTCGGTGCAGGTGAGTTGGTGAACTCTAGCATAAATGAAATCTTCAAGCCCAATTACCATGTGCTGCCTCAAGCTTTTGATGTTTATGTAATTGATCATAACACTTCTGCGCTCGCTTCTTATGTGAGAAAACCTGGTATTACCTTTGTCTATCATCCAGGACTTATTGGAGATTATGCTGCTCCACTTCTTTTGGCAGATGAAGAGTTGAGTGCACCTCCAGAGGCAGATGGATTTGAATTTATTCGCTGGTTCAAACAAACAATTGCAAAAGCAGACTTTGTGGTCCTTATGATGAATGCAAAAGTAGCAGAGCTGAAAATTCTGTTTGAAATATACAAAAGTGGAGCAATATGCCATGTTGATGAACTCTTCATTCACTGTTCAGACCCTGCAGATTGCAAAGATACTGTATGTGGAGACTGCAGGAGCCTCTTCAAAGGTCTCAGAAATAGTGGTGTCTTTGCCCATCAGTGGTGGGAGCCTGGAAGCCTCTTCTGAATGGGGTTGACTTCCATGTCTTGTTTTAGACTTTTCATTTGGAGAATAAATTAAAGGTGAACTGACGGATTAGATCTAATCTACTGGTACACCTCCGTTGAACTGTATTTGATTTAATTTGATGTTGGTATGTGTATGTTTTAAGCCCTTATGTACGGGGAAAACATCTACTATGTTTACTATAATGCAATTTATGCAATAATTGCTTCATGGATTATATTCGTCATGCTACATATTTGGTTGCTTCGAGCCTGATATAAGAAAATAAATGCCTGAATTTTTTTCTGGACAGTTTAGCATAGTTTTAAGGCACATTAAGATATAATCTTCTTGTTACCCTAGGAGTAACTAATTTTCAGTTCTCTAGTGTTTCCTTTTGACTTGTTGCTAACGATTGATGATCTTTTAACTTTTGAACCTAAGTTTTGGCTTGTTTAGCATTTGTATGATTTCATTTTGATTGCATAGGTGGTATTCTACTCTAGTTGTTCAGAATTTGGTGTCAACACTTTCCCCATGGTTGGTTTTATTATATACACAACACAGTATATAAACTGCAGACTACTATAGAAACTAGAGCTGCTGAAAATAAGGTTAAATTACATGTTGAATTAATCTCATATTTTCCCCTTGATCTGCATGCAAATTTTATGTTTTTTTTGTTAGTTTTATATAGTCTGTTGTTACTTGGGTCTTTCTTTGCATATTTTCTCATCAAATTTTGAATTCACAAATAATTATTTCCATTTGGACAAAATAACTACTGCCATAGCTATCACATTTGGTGAATATTAGAACTTAATTTGATGTTTGGGGTGATTATAAAAGTTATTACTTCTTCCAATCCAAAACAAAAGAGTCTTATTTAATCAATTTTTTAGTCAAAATGTGAAATTCTAAAATTTAAAATTGATTTTAATTAATGCTATAGTTAATATTATAACTAGTTAAAAAGAGCTAGTAAGTACAAAATTGTTATTTTAAAAATTAAAATAAATTATTAACAAAAAATTCAAATTTTATTGTTTCAATAGTTGACTTGAGAGATCAAAGCTAAACAGAACTCTTTTGTGGAAAGGAGAGTATTTCTTTTGTATGCTAATGACGTGAATACCACCCGTTATCTATTAAAGATTTTAGAATTTTTCAAAATTAAATGTCTTGTTAAAGATTTAGAATGAAAACATTGATATCACTATATTTGCAGAATTCAAAATAGCAATTAGCTTTACAAACGAAAGGAATTTCAAAATAATTTTATTAAAATACTCCATCCGTATTATATTATTTGATCAGTGTTAATTTTATAAAATCAACTTAAAAAATTTCTAAACTCAAAATTGACATAATTCTTTTTATTTTAATTAATAATAAATATAATAAATTATCTAAAATATATTACTCATAATTTTTAATGTTTGAAAATGTCTCGATCAGATTGACTTTGAAAAGTCAATTATCATAGTTACAATAAAACATCATCCAAAGCTCACACATAATATGGAAGTAACAGGACTTTTATACAAGGAAAGACCTGTCTTAGGAGCGAAAAATTATACCATGCCCTTGGGGCATGGTGAATAGTATGTCCCCCCTCTCACATGAGGGTGGGCTCCACACGCAGTGGGATCCGTTCCACACCGCGTGGAGCCCACCCTCATGTGAGAGGGGGAGCATACTATTCATCCATGCCCCAGGGGCATGGAATAATCACTCCTTAGGAGCATGCAAAAGCATTTGCCAAGATCCCTAACAGGCACACTCTTGAACACTTAAATCAACTGTTTTTGATAAGCGGCTACAGCCTACAGGTGTGTGCGGTCATAAATCTAGCTCTCATATATCTTATTACACTCTTACAGTGCAGAAATCTCTCCTAGAGTAACCCGCGTAAAAATCTTTTTATGAGCCTCGACATGTTTCTTTCATTTTCCGAGTCACTAAAAAAGGAGGGGAAGAAAGCCCAGCTGTTACTATGCAGAGCGTATCTGACGAGTTAAAACCTTGTGTTAGTAACTTGGTATCGCTCAAATGAGAACTGCTCTGCTCCCACCAGTGACCAGATCATTTTTTCTGCACCTTGTTTCGCTTGCACCAACATGAATACTGCGGGATAGGCCCCTCTTCTCCAACCACCCAGGCGTGCTCTGCCACATTTGCTAGAGACATACGCTGTCTCGGGTCTGCAAGAGAATTTTTCAGCAAGTGAAACAGAGAAAACCATGATAAATGTACGAATAACATTTTTCAGCAAGTGAAATAGAGAGAATTGTAACAAAAATATATAGCGTTAGCAAAACTAGTTGGGTGGAGTGGGTGGAGCAGGTGGAGAAAGAAGATATCACATCTGGGTCAATGAAACTTCACAATGGAGAGACTGACCTTTGCAGAGAAGTCCCTCTATTAAGTTCTTCAGTAATGGGTTCATACTATCAGGGAGCAACAATTCATTGCCAACAATCTGGAAAGGGAGGGAGGAAAAACTTCTTTTAGCGCAAGCCACAAAAAACAAGAACAGATAAATAAAGTGCAGAGATTAAGAAATGTAAAAAATTAATGATGATAATTTCAATCGTATTTTCAGAAATAGTGACAAACAACTCACACCTTGTCATATGTATCCTGCAGAGTATCTCCAAGAAAAGGGTAATTACCCAACACCATACAGTACAAAGTAACTCCAACCGCCCAAGTGTCAGCAGCTTTGCCATGATAGGTCACACCTATTAACCAGAAAAGAATGTCCACATCAATTTGCAAAAAAAATCTGAGAATTCAAGAAATATTAATTTAGTTACTTCAGTCTTCACATTAGGAGTAATGTCTGACCTAAACAACACTCAGGAGCAGTAAAAACAGGAGTCCCGGGAGAGCGGCGAAGCTCATCATTATCATCCTACAGATAAAACTTCATTAGAACAGGATAGACAACCCGTATTGACACTAAAGTTCCTTGAGCAGAAATAAATTGTAAAAACTGGAATCAGATAAGAACTCATAAAATTCACTACATCAGCTGCATAGAATTTCCAAAAAACTGATCAATGAAACAACCAGGAAAGAGCACTCTAGTTTATTTATGCACCCAATTTATGCAATCCTACATGAAAAATGCAAAGTCAAACATAATGCTAACATGAATCCGCTTTCAACAGTATATACAGGGGCTCACCAAACCTGATTAAGTACTATTGTTTTATACTTTTATATGAATATCGACTATCGAGTATCATTTATCGTAACTTGATCACTAGTATTTAATCGTTAGCATGACACAATATCCCAGAGTGCCAAAGCCATTCTATAACATCTCTTATACCAAATAATACGCACGTAATTAAATGAGTGGAAAAAACGGCAGAGGCCTTGAGCAATCAACCTGAAGGTGGTTGGTTCCAATCTCCATACTTGGGGCCCAAACTTACCAAATAAAAAATAAATGAATAAATAAAATAATACATATGTAATTATTCTATGAAATATCAGCAATTACCAAGAAAATCATAATTATTTTGAAGTATCCTAGCTTAAATGAACATCATGAGCAACAGCAGATCCTGCAACAACTTGGTTTATGAAGAAAAGGAAGAAAGTGGTACATTTGCATTGTACACGTATCAACTGATTCAACTTCATACGTGTCGCTACTTTAGGATGGTATCATCCTCAAGTGATTACTCTGGTCAAATAAGGGAAAATGAAATAAAGCTCATTACCTCAAAAACCTGGCTGACACTGAAGTCACCTATCTTTACTGTACCAGAGCCAGTAACCAAGAGATTGTCAGGCTTAATATCCCCGTGCACAATATTCTGTAGTTTAGAGAAAAATGAAATGTTAAATATCCATATGAATGTTAATTGAGATACCAAGGGTAATCAATATACATAGTATTAAAAAGTTTGAAGCTAAGCTATGGAATTGGTGGGTCCACTATTTAATATTACATGCATGGTAAGATTATATTAAATATAAAATAGAAATCAGTATTACAACAACTGAGTGACTGGTAAAGTCATTAAACTTAGTAATTTTGATCTAAATTATCCAGATTATCAGTTTAGCAAAGGGGCATTTCAATCTTGCATTTGAAAGGAGACAACCACTAAAACCAATTGAGACACAAAGACCACCATTGAACAGATATGATAATGCATATACTATTGAAGATGCCACAAACTACATAGGTATGCTAATCCCTAATATTTCCAGTCCAAAATGCATTGCTGAATAATGGTTTCGACCGTAGTTAGTACAGAATGGAAATAATACTATAGCTATACATATGGATATAAAACAAGTTGGTGTAAAAAAAATTATAAAAAAAAACGTTACTATAGTTATGCATATTAAATGATAACTCTTTAAAAATTCAGATGAAAGGGTACTTTATGTATATTATTTTCTTTGTATATGCTACAGTTCGCAAAAATCAGTTCAAAATGAATAATGCTCATAATATACTTGTATATTGCTTGAAACTGATCATTTTATCGAAAATTAATAAGACAAGATATAAAAATTATTCCAATTTTTTTTTCTTCCAAAAAGTACATGTAAAAAATTATAATTGTGCCTCCTACATTTCAATTAAAAAATACAAGTACTTTTTATTATGCTTTTGTTCAGGAAACAAGAGTTTTTCATACTTACAAGTATGAATGTGTATTGGACGGAAAATTATGTGTATTTACTAACTAGGGTTTCAACTAAGAGTAAAACAAAAGTACATGTTCATAATTCAAGATATGCTAACTTTACTTATCAAAAGTTCTTATAATTCCAAAAGCCCAGACACCTTATCGCCACTTGCATAGAAACAATCCATCAACATTTCTCCAATGTCTCTTCTTAATCTTTTTTTAAGAAAATCCAATTCTCAATAGGGACTAATCTTAGTAAGACTAAAGTCTATATCACAAACAAGGGAAACAATCCCTCTGAAGGGCATATAATGGAACAACCAAAAAACATGCCACAATAAAATTTACCTAGCCATTGAGAAATTCAACTTTAAGTAAGATATTATTGTAATATTGACAAACTAAATATTAAAAAGGAAATTGATATAAAATGGAGAAAATCAGTTGAATTAAAAGTTAATAAATGGAGCTATCAGGTCATACATGAGCGTGGAGATACATCAACCCAGAAACTACATCCCGCAAATACTTCCGAGCAGTATTTTCTCCTAGACCACCTGGCGGACCAGAACCCTCACAGACCCATTTGCCTTCAACATATTCGAGAACTGAACAAAAAAAAAAGAAAGCATTATTTTTGGTCAAACAAAATGCCAACTTTCACACACTTCAGAATTGACAGTACAGTTTGCGATGAAGATCAAATAGTCACACATAGGCATTACATGAGAAGAGAGTGAGAGGGAGAGGGAGAGGGAGAGGGAGGGGGAGGGGGAGGGGGAGGGGTGGGAGACAGGGGAAGAGGGAGAGACAGGGAGTGAGAAAGAGAAGAAATACCCATGTAGAAGTGATCTGTTGTCGGGTCATCAATCACCTCAATAAGATTTACAATATTGGGGTGCTCCAGCATTTTCATAATTAGAACCTGCAAAGCAAAACTACATAATTAACCTTAAATCAAAGATAAAACACATGAAGATAAAAGGATAGTAAAGCAGAGAAGTGAGAGTGGCCATGTACACACAAAGACTAGCCAAGTTAATTTCATACCAGAAATGGTATGCTGATAGAGTGATAGTTGTAAGCAAAAGAAGCCATTAATATAAGTTTGGAAATTAACATAGGATGTGGCAACTACAGAAGCACTGCCCAATTTATCTTATAGACAAGTAGTAATCTGAGAGTAAGTAATGCATTTAAAAAGACTTCATCATAACTTAGAATGATCCATGTTGAGATGAAATACCAAGAGCTGAGAAAATTTCTAATATCCCTGAAAGATGAATGCACAAGATAGCAAGAAAATAATACCTCGCGAAGAACATCAGTCATGGCAGTCTCTGATGGTGCTACTCGCAGCTTTAACAAATGAGACTTGTGAAAGGCCTACATTCATAAAAGTGACACAGTAATTTAATTACATTGCAAAATCTCCATCTGTTATTAAAATTTCCTTTTCCAAAGGGAAATAATGGCTCCAAAAGTACTAATAAAGAAACAGCATTCCCACTTAGAAGTAATCAAGCCTCGAGTACATCCCACAAGAAGTGTTTGGCAAACATGCAAATCTTGTCAATGTAATAGTATAACTGTTGATTATTTTGTACATAGTTGAGTTCATAATTCTTCAGAATATCTTTTGGGTAACACAAAATGTTAAAGAATAACCAACGCTGAAAGACTAGCCTAATCAAGCTTACATCGAACCTCGAGGGAGAAAAAAGAAAAAGAAAAAAAAAAAAAAAAAAAAGGAACGCTGGCAGACAGTAAAAAATCCAATAAGCAAAAGAACAAAAAATGTTTAAATCCAGGAAGATAAAACCAATTCATAACATATGCAGGGAAAAAAATTGAAGATAGTAACAGTATATTCTGCAACAGGAATGCCTCTTAAAGATGAATGAGTCCTACCTTGATTGCATAATGCTTCCCATCAACATGGCTTCGATAAAGAACCTGTTGCAATGCAAGACTATATTTTAGAATACTTTCTTTTACACAGTTTGATAGAATAATAGCTTCATTATTGAGCTTACCACTTTTCCATAGCTACCAGAGCCAATCTTACACTGACGTATGTACTCATTAACCATCTTGTTCCCATTGTCATCCTGACAATTAACCCCCAAAATTTTAGGAAAAAAACAGTATTACTGCTTAATAAGAAAGATGAGCACTTGATGCAGGAATTGATTACATTATGCAACTTAATATCATCATTTTCTAATGTATAAACATCTGAAACGAATTACACATAATATACAATGCAGAAAAGACAATCAAATGTATAACAAGTTATAGTCAAATACAAATAGCTTTGAGTATGGTCACACAGTTATAAACAAGTAAAGCAGAGGTAAGTGCAGGGAAAAGGTAGTAAGAAAGTCCTTCTATGCTAAGATCTTATTATCTTATGTCCTTTAAATGCTTTCTTGTGAGTTTATTTCATTTTCACTATTTCATGACTCTCAAGTCATTTATTAAAAAAAAAGTGGAACTGCCGCTTGGAAGGATCTTCATTTCCCCTTGTTCAGGCTTAGTTAATTAATAAACTGTAAAAGTGCAGTCAAAGTCAGCTTGATTACTTCTCCAGCCCATCCCTTCATCTAAGCACAACACAAGGTCCTGAGTAACTTGGTCTATTATAAAATATTAGAGTCTTTACTAGCTTAACCAGCAGAACTTAACTGATTCACAAGCTCAAACTACGTTGAAGCACTGCTTGTTTATCTTAAATAACCCTATCAGAGGCCCTAACAAGTAATTCTTCACTCTTCAGCCAAGTACCACGTAGATTAGTTTGTTTTACAGCCATATGTGGGCCAGTATTGTAGAATATTTTCTCACTTACACAAAATAAAGAAACCTCAAGAAAAAAGAGGATGAAGCTCGATGATAACTGACTGATTCCCAAGTTAGAATCATAGAATGCTAGAATACGAGGAGCAGGCACCAGGGAGAGGAGAATCCACATTTGGATATACGCACAACCGGAAAAGAAAGTGTAGAGCATCATTATGGTAGTCCCTGCGTCGGATATTTTTGTAACTGAGCGATATCTTTTAATTATTTAGGATGTGGTACAAGAGTTATACAAAGAAAGATAATTATTATGCAAATAAGTTATTCTATTTCTTTCATCTTAGCAATAGAGCTGCACACAAGATCTTTAAACACTAAAATCTTCAGAGATGTCAGTAATCAAATACTCACAAATTAGATAGAAAGTGTGCCACACTGTTTGCATATATACTTTCCAAACAAAAATATTAGCTCTGTTTAAAAAAATTATTTGATAAGATACCTATTCACCATAAATTTAAAGCATCTCGAATTAGTGAACAACATAACTTATAGGATAGCTCGTGGAAAACCATTTTGCTTAAGAAAAGTGTCAAAATGGCATAAAGTTGGATGCTTAAATATCCATGATGACAAACTTCAAGAACTTTGCAGCGCACAACATTGCATTGAATCTTATTTTAATACCGATAACTGTATAATCTAATAGAAATTCCATATTTTACCTCAAAACGAATCACTCTGTGGATCTCCTTGACAGGAAACTCCCTGCAAATTAATCCATTTTGAGTTCTGTACAGAATTATCTCTTCTGATCGTTTTGCAGGGCTTCGCAACTCACCACCATCCCCGTTTCCAGTATCAATTACATCACCATTATATGAGCAATCTTCCTCTTCATCGTCTTCTACGTCTTCATCCAACAGCAACTCTTGCGAAATGTGATTACTGACGCGCATAGGGGGGGTCAGTATCTTTTCGGACCTTCTTGCAAAAGAGAATCCAAAACAACTGCAGCAACCCATTTCGGACACTCCTGCTATTGAATATCTCTTTATAAACATGAGAATTTTGGTTCTTGACTAATAACTTTATGCTCTACAATTAACAAGCTTGATCCCCAAACCTAATAAAAAGAAAAGGCAGACCTTTAAATCAACCACGGTCATTAGTTAAATTAAATTAGATATGACAGGCAAAAACCAACCCAATTGTTAAAATAGCTCACAAGTATAGGAATTTGGGTTTTCTAAATATTCCAACTTAATTTTGAATTAAGACCAAACCAAACATCCAAACACCAGGTGAAAGTTAGTGAGAAGTGAGAGACTAAGATTGTGGCCTGGTTTATAAAGGAGGGATGTGGACTCACGCCCTGATCAGCTCTGTTATTCCAAAGGATGCCATTCAGAAAAGTGAAAGAAACAATTGATTAAATTGATGCCATTTCGATTCAACACCAACATCTCGAGAACTCCAGTTTAATATGAATCAAATCAATGCAGACCACTGCTTTACTCCTCAAATGACAACAGCAACCTTGACCTTTTCCACCAATAAACATAACACATACGAATTAGCAACAAAAAAAATGCAATAAAATATTAAGCAAATTTCAAAATGAGACAAATTGTATATTGAACTTTCAGAATACATCACAGCACGGGTCAAAAATGACAACGAAAGGTTTGAAAACTAAATATATCCATAACAGTAAATGAATTATAACCAAATAACAAATATGTACCTAAAGATCCATAAGAAATCGAAGACTTTTTTCGGTGGTTAAAACAATTTAGAGCCCTGGATACTTACACATCATCAAGCAAACAAATTAAAATAAATAAAATTGCTGTACCACAATTGGGGATTTTGAGGTTGAATGGCAAATTAAAGGTTAATAAGCTGATACGAACCCTAATTCGTATTAGGTACGGTACGGGGCGGGACTATGAGGAGGAGAGAGAAAATTAAAGGGGTAAAAATTATTCGGTGATCCGTGACACCGTCGCACTAAGATCAATTATATTTTTTTATTTTAATAATATTTTATAACTTATATTCCTGAGTCTAATAAAATAGAGAAATTTGATTAATCTAAAATACTATATAATGGTGTCCTAAAATTACTAAATAATTATTGAACAAATTGATTCCGTAACGGTATCCTAAAACTATCGAATAATTATTGAGCAAGTTAACAACAAATCATCTACAGATATTGAGGAGGAAAAGAAAGAAAAATATAAAATATATATAAAAATAGTAAACATATGTATTTAATTATTTATGCTTTTAAAAAATCGTTATCAATAATAAATATAGATCCTAATTCTACTGAATTGACTTTGTTTTGTCACAATTTATGAGTTTTATTTGTTTAAAATTGTAAACCATAATCATAAACGTAAAATTAATATATTTTTGAACAATATTCTTAAATATCATTATTCAAATTTTCTTGGTAATAAGGTTGGATTGTAGGAACCTGGCTTTCTTGAACTATTAGAGATTTCTTTTTTTTCCATATAAACCCTAATAATGGTAAATTCCTTGAAATCAGTATTTGAATTGATATTTATATATTCAAACACTTTTGTCATATGTTTCTTTCTCTCCTCCTTCTTCCATTCAAGGGTATTTTTTAATTTAAGATACAACCCATTGATTTACATAAGAAGAAAAAAAAAATTTGAATATGAGATTCTTGGTTGCGATTAGGTATTGGGTTTAGAATTTAGCTTTGTATTGTATTTTAATGTTTTTTACTTATATTTTTAATTTATTATAATATATTTTCTCTATTTTAATTTTAAAAGAGTTGAAACATTTGATTATTAGATTATTTTTGATCGATTAAAAGTCAAAAGTGTGATAATTATTTTAAAAAATAATGCATGGAGTGCATGTAGACACATTTAAAAATTATCGAATCTAAATGAGAATTGAATGATATTTTAAAAGTATATAATATAATGAAATGTCATCGACACTATGTTGACAACCATTTTTTATATATTATATTTGTTATAAATTATAAAATTAATTTTATATATTTTTAAATTTAAAATTATTATGAATTTATTAAATTTATATCAACATGCATAAAACTATTAGAACGTACTTACAAAAAATTATTAATTATAAGTTTATTATTTTTAAAATTTAAATAAATTATGTTAATTTTAAATTTTAAAAAAAATTAAATTAATTTTAAAAAAAAATTATTAATATTATAATTTAAAAAGGACAAACATAATCACAATAATTCAAAATAGAAAAACGTGATAAAAAAGAAGAAGAAGAAGTTTTCGAATTAAATTGAGAGTAGAAATTGGTAGATGGTTATCCAGGTAAGGAGAGAACAAATAAAATAATATAAAATAATTGAGAGAAAATTGAGAAAAGAAATACAATTTACCATACGACCACTAATTTAAGACGGGTTTCACACGTATCTTTAAATTTGACTTATAAGTCTTATTCTCATATAAGATAAAAAAATATGATTCTATTTTATTTATAAAATACAAATAAGATGAGACCATATTCTTTCGTCTTTTTTATGAATAGAGTTAACGGATAAATTTTAAGAATAAATCTAAAATTTTCCCTAATTTAATTGTTATCCATATACTATTAATAATAATGGTAACGTGGGTAGAATTTAAAATTTGTGTAAGCATAATATACACGAACATTAAATTAAATTAAGAATATTGTTTTATTCCGTAGAAATGTGTTTATATTACATCGAGTGATATAAATTTAAATATAAAATGTTATTTTAAAAATAATTATTATTGTAATTTAAGAAGAATTTAAAGCTGGTTAATAATCAAATTTGCATCAAAAAACAAAGCAAAAGATTCTAACAAATTCAATTTATTTTATTAATGTAAGACCCCGAATTTTATGAAATACAAAATTTAATTTTTCTTCATATAGATATTTTTTTTAAACAGTAAGTGGTTAAATCGATAAAGTTAAAAGTTAAGGATGTTATGTGCAAATTTTATTTTGTCGGACAATATTCGCTTTGTCGGGGAATATTCGTTTGGTCCGACGGCGCCGAAATAACAAATTATTGGTGGACCCCACAACGGAATATTTGTCGGATATAGAAAACGACAGAAATAACCTTTTTAAATAAAAATAGTCAACGGAACTGTTAAAATACCGGTGATAAAAGAATAGTAGCATACGGTAGTTATTGGTATTTTCTGTAGCACTCGGTACTCTACAGTAACACACGGTATTGCATAGTGTCTCATATTTTTGGTCTGATAATTGACACCGTAACTGTTACGCATCATTTCATCGATAATTGTCACTGCATAATATTTTATATTATCAATTCAATAATTGTTGTTACACAGTATTTTGCATTATTGATTTAATAATTGTCATTACACTGTATTTTATATCATTGAGTCAATAATTGTTGTTGCACTGTTTTTAAAATTATTGAACCTAATAATTGTCACAGTAACATATGCACAGTAATTCACATTATTGAATCAATAATTGTCATTACACAGTAACGTATGCTTTATTTTACATTATTGTTATCTCTATTATGATGTTATTTAAACAGTTGTATTTCATTAATTTATTGACTTGATATCTAAGAGCTAACTATACTGTATTTATAACAATTAGTCATAATAATTGAATTGATAAAGTTATTTGTTTATAATATAAAGTTAGGTGATTATTAGGTGATATGAAATGAATGGTGTAGATTAAAGTGTGAATTATTGTTGAATAATTGAATTGATTTGTTTATAATATAAAGTTAGGTGATTATTAGGTGATATGAAATGAATGGTGTAGATTAAAGTGTGAATTATTGTTGAATAATTAAATTGATTTGTTTATAATATAAAGTTAGGTGATTATTAGGTGATATGAAATGAATGGTGTAGATTAAAGATAATATAATATTTGAAATGGATGGTGTAGATTAAAAGATGATCTTTAAATGAATGGTTTAGATTAAATGAATGATAAGATTTTTGGCTATAAATAGAAGCCTTAACTTAAGGATTTTTCATAAACTTCCTTACTTGTTCTTTCTTTCTCTCTCTAAATACTTCTTGTGAAAGTTCTCTCTAAGTGTGCTTAAGTCATCTTGAGTATTTGTGAAGATCTATAAGTATACGTGTACTGTTCAAGTTAATCAACCTCATTTAAATCAATATCCAGTCACGTGTTACGGTAAGGGATACCATCTTTTTCATCTTCCATTATTCAAACATACTATGGTAAGGGATTATCATTATTTAATTCTCGATAATAATATTGTTTCTTCCTTACTCATAAGACGTGCCTTTTATTTCCATGTATTAAATTGTGGGAATAACCTTACGGAGCGGATTGCCGCCTGTTGGTGAATAACCTTTCGTATTCATTCATTATTAATCTCTGAGAATAACCTTACGGAGCGGATTGCCGCCTGTTTGGTGAATAACTCTTTGTACTCAAATTCTATTAAATTGTGGGAATAACCTTACGGAGCGGATTGCCGCCTGTTTGGTGAATAACTCTTTGTACTCAAATTCTATTAAATTGTGGGAATAACCTTACGGAGCGGATTGCCGCCTGTTGGTGAATAACCCTTTGTATTAATTTCCTTCACCTTTTGTTAATCAAACCTGCTACGGTAAGGGATATTATTTTCTTTCATACTCCTAAATCGAAATTTATTATGGAACTATTGCTTCTATAATTCCTGAAAATATTATATGTTCCATAATAGTTGAACTTCATTATTTCAACTGAACCTTCCTATTTACGTGAACCTTTCTATTGAATTGTAACCGTTATTCTGAACTGTGGATCTTGAATATCATTTTTAAATTTCACTCCACATCATGTTGACAATTTGGACATTATTTGAATCTGTACAAAGTAAACTTCTGATACTTATTGTTATCCTATTTCTTCTGTTCATCATTTATATCATTCTAATCATCCAAAAATCAAGCTGTTGTGAATATCTGTGGCCGGGGGCACAGATGTGATATATTTGTTGAACAGATGATAGGTTAAAGGCGATATAATAGGTTAAAGGCGATACATCTGTTCGGTGTCTTTTATGGCACGTGGTGAATGTTCTCTTTGGCCCGTAATGCAAAGATGAACTGTTGTTTGGTATGATTATGACCAAAGGCTGAATCTGGTATAATCATGACCGTTGGTGCTATATTGAATATCTTTGACCCGTAGTACAAAGATGAACTGCTGATGTGCATGATTATGATCAGGAACTGTGAATTTGTATTATCTTGACTAATGATATTTCAGATGATAAAAGTTGATGATGTTTTTTCTAAAAAGAGAACCGAGTGGACATTATAGTCTGCATTATTCTTCTAATAGATTACTCATTCCGCTGCTATTATTGATCTGAACGTTGTTTAAGAATTTAACTGCAGTTTTTGATATAAACCTTGTAGTCTATTGTATTCTATCAAGAACTCAACTGTTGAAGACTAATGATAATTTATTCGTCATTATCTTAGTCATGATATTCTTTACTGGGCTATTTGAGCTCACCCTTTCTTTTGTTCCATTGTTTTTCAACAGGAGATGAAAACATAACAGGGTCTAGCCGGGGAATAGAGTGAGGGTCCGAGGAATAGTTATCATAGTCTTCACGTTTTGTAAAATAGTGTGGCAATAATAGTGAAGACTTAGTTGTGTATTATGATACACTGTATTGTTGTACGTTGTGCTTTGTTGTAATAATTTTGTTGTAGTCTTTTGACGACTCAAGTTTGGGCTGTGTGGGCCCAGATTTGGGGGCGTCACAGTTGGCATCAGAGCTTAGGGATATGGTCTTTAATGGCGATCTGGGGTAGAACTAGGAGTGGAGAGACGAATAGAATCAGTCACTAGTGTGTCCTACCTAAAATAGATTTTATTATCTAATGAGTCGATTTGAATGTAGGAACATGAAGTGATGAGTCAGTTTATTTGAACTAACATTTATTTTGTGACCACAGTTAGGTATGGCATCTGAAAATCAAGAGGTTAACTATGGAATACCCGAAGCAAATGTAGCCGAGAATCAAGAGGCCCCAAACAATCCTCCTGCCAACTCAGGAAATAATGTTCCTGATAACATGATGAACGATGGATTCTTTAGGAATTTCATGCAGTTCATACAGAATCAAGGAAGAGGAAATCCAGTCAATAATAACGGTAGAAACGCTGGCAATTTGAGGATGGTCACTGTTAAGTAATTTAAAGAATTAGGACCACCTGAATTCCACGGGAAGCCTGACCCACTCAAAGCGGAGGCATGGCTGAAGCAGACGACAAAAATACTTGATGTCTTACAATGCGCTGATGATCAGAAGGTGCCATTTGCCACTTTTATGTTACGAGGTGAGGCGGACCATTGGTGGGAAGTGGTAAAACATATCCAACCTTCAGCACTCGAAATGTCTTGGACAGAATTCGAAGAACTGTTTAACGAGAAGTACTTCCCAGAAAGCATCCGCCATATGAAGGAAGTGGAATTCATTAAGCTGGAGCAGGGAAACATGACAGTTTCTCAATATGAAGCTAAGTTTGCTGAACTGTCTCGTTTTGCGACTCATCTAGTAGATGACGAAGCACGAATGAGTCGAATGTTCCTGAGAGGTTTGAGACTCAAAATTCGTCAACAACTTAGTTCTCATAAATTCAGTTTGTATTCAGATGTTGTAGATAGGGCTCAAAGGGTGGAGCAAACAGATGAAACATTGCAGCCAAGAGTTAATGATCAGCATAGAGAAAGGAGTGACAACAACCACAGGAACGAAAACCATCGAGGCGGTAACCAACACTTCGGTGGTAATTCCACACCAAATAACAGAAGAGGAGAATCTAGTGGGAACAATTTCAAAAGAAAGAGATTCCATAATAATTATGGAAGGGCACCAGCACCAGTACCAACACCAGCACCGACCCCAGTTTCAAGGGGAGAAGATCGACCACCAGTGAGATGCTATAGGTGTGGTCAGGAAGGTCACATCAGCCCAAACTGTACTCTGCAGTCTAAAAAGTGCTACAGTTGTGGGAAAGAGGGTCATCTTGCGCGGTTTTGTCCTGCCACAAAATCAAGTCCAGCTACAATGATGATACCAAAAGCTAGCGTGGATAAGGGAAAATCTGTAGTTCAAGGGAGGGCTTTTGTTGTGACATCCCAAATGGCGCGAAACTCGAACGAGGTGATAACCGGTAAGCTATTCATAAATTCTCGTGAAGTCTACGCTTTGTTAGATACTGGCTCTACCCATTCTTTTATCTCACCTGCATGTGCTCAGCGTTTAAACTTAACTCCTGAAAACTTGGACTTTGACTTATCAGTTGAAACCCCATTAGGAGAAATGACCATTACATCTACTGTCTATAAATCTTGCCTAGTTCAAATCAACAACCTCACATTACCTGTTGACCTTATTTCTTTGGAGATGCGTGAATTTGATGTGATTTTAGGAATTGATTGGTTGACTACCCATCATGCTAAAATTGATTGTTTTCATAAGATTATTAGTTTTCATATTCCTAATCAACCTGTCATGCAAATTCAAGCAACTAAACCATTGAAATCTATAACTGTTATTTCTAGCCATAAAGCCATTCGTTTATTGAAAAACGGATGTCAAGCCTTTTTAGCTCATGTCACTGATTTGAACAAAAATACATCAAACTTGAATGATATTCCCATTGTTAATGAGTTTCCTGACGTTTTTCCTGAAGAACTTCCTGGCTTACCCCCAAACCGTGAAATTGATTTTTATATTGATCTTGAACCCGGTACCAAGCCCATTTCCAAAGCTCCCTACCGAATGGCTCCATTCGAGGCATTGTATGGAAGGAAGTGTCGCTCTCCAATATGTTGGAATGAGGTAGGAGAAGCAAAATTGTTGGGACCCGAGTTGGTACGCTTGACGACCGAAAAGATCCAAATGATCCGACAACGAATACAGACCGCACAAGAACGACAAAAGAGTTATGCTGATCTTCATCGGAGAGACGAAAGTTTCAACGTCGGAGATCATGTATTCTTACGTGTTTCTCCATGGAAAGGGGTTACGAGATTCGGAAAGAGAGGAAAGTTTAACCCTCGATTTATTGGCCCATTTGAAATCCTCGATCGAATAGGAACCGTAGCCTACAGACTAGCCCTACCACCAAGTATGTCTCGCATCCATAACGTTTTTCACATATCTATGTTACGTAAATATGTGAAGGACCCAAACCACGTCATTGAGTTAGAACCAGACGTTATAGCAGAGGATTTAACATACGAGGAGGTACCTGTTAAGATCCTGGATAAGAAGGAGCAGATCCTACGCTCAAAGGTTATACCTCAAGTTAAGGTTTTATGGAGGAACCAAGATACTGAGGAAATGACCTGGGAGCTAGAATCTGAGATGAAATCTAAGTATCCTTACCTCTTCGATATGTCAGGTACGTCAATTTCGGGGACGAAATTTCATAAGGAGGGGAGGTTGTAAGACCCCGAATTTTATGAAATACAAAATTTAATTTTTCTTCATATAGATATTTTTTTTAAACAGTAAGTGGTTAAATCGATAAAGTTAAAAGTTAAGGATGTTATGTGCAAATTTTATTTTGTCGGACAATATTCGCTTTGTCGGGGAATATTCGTTTGGTCGGGGAATATTCGTTTGGTCCGACGGCGCCGAAATAACAAATTATTGGTGGACCCCACAACGGAATATTTGTCGGATATAGAAAACGACAGAAATAACCTTTTTAAATAAAAATAGTCAACGGAACTGTTAAAATACCGGTGATAAAAGAATAATAGCATACGGTAGTTATTGGTATTTTCTGTAGCACTCGGTACTCTACAGTAACACACGGTATTGCATAGTGTCTCATATTTTTGGTCTGATAATTGACACCGTAACTGTTACGCATCATTTCATCGATAATTGTCACTGCATAATATTTTATATTATCAATTCAATAATTGTTGTTACACAGTATTTTGCATTATTGATTTAATAATTGTCATTACACTGTATTTTATATCATTGAGTCAATAATTGTTGTTGCACTGTTTTTAAAATTATTGAACCTAATAATTGTCACAGTAACATATGCACAGTAATTCACATTATTGAATCAATAATTGTCATTACACAGTAACGTATACTTTATTTTACATTATTGTTATCTCTATTATGATGTTATTTAAACAGTTGTATTTCATTAATTTATTGACTTGATATCTAAGAGCTAACTATACTGTATTTATAACAATTAGTCATAATAATTGAATTGATAAAGTTATTTGTTTATAATATAAAGTTAGGTGATTATTAGGTGATATGAAATGAATGGTGTAGATTAAAGTGTGAATTATTGTTGAATAATTGAATTGATTTGTTTATAATATAAAGTTAGGTGATTATTAGGTGATATGAAATGAATGGTGTAGATTAAAGTGTGAATTATTGTTGAATAATTAAATTGATTTGTTTATAATATAAAGTTAGGTGATTATTAGGTGATATGAAATGAATGGTGTAGATTAAAGATAATATAATATTTGAAATGGATGGTGTAGATTAAAAGATGATCTTTAAATGAATGGTTTAGATTAAATGAATGATAAGATTTTTGGCTATAAATAGAAGCCTTAACTTAAGGATTTTTCATAAACTTCCTTACTTGTTCTTTCTTTCTCTCTCTAAATACTTCTTGTGAAAGTTCTCTCTAAGTGTGCTTAAGTCATCTTGAGTATTTGTGAAGATCTATAAGTATACGTGTACTGTTCAAGTTAATCAACCTCATTTAAATCAATATCCAGTCACGTGTTACGGTAAGGGATACCATCTTTTTCATCTTCCATTATTCAAACATACTATGGTAAGGGATTATCATTATTTAATTCTCGATAATAATATTGTTTCTTCCTTACTCATAAGACGTGCCTTTTATTTCCATGTATTAAATTGTGGGAATAACTTTACGGAGCGGATTGCCGCCTGTTGGTGAATAACCTTTCGTATTCATTCATTATTAATCTCTGAGAATAACCTTACGGAGCGGATTGCCGCCTGTTTGGTGAATAACTCTTTGTACTCAAATTCTATTAAATTGTGGGAATAACCTTACGGAGCGGATTGCCGCCTGTTTGGTGAATAACTCTTTGTACTCAAATTCTATTAAATTGTGGGAATAACCTTACGGAGCGGATTGCCGCCTGTTGGTGAATAACCCTTTGTATTAATTTCCTTCACCTTTTGTTAATCAAACCTGCTACGGTAAGGGATATTATTTTCTTTCATACTCCTAAATCGAAATTTATTATGGAACTATTGCTTCTATAATTCCTGAAAATATTATATGTTCCATAATAGTTGAACTTCATTATTTCAACTGAACCTTCCTATTTACGTGAACCTTTCTATTGAATTGTAACCGTTATTCTGAACTGTGGATCTTGAATATCATTTTTAAATTTCACTCCACATCATGTTGACAATTTGGACATTATTTGAATCTGTACAAAGTAAACTTCTGATACTTATTGTTATCCTATTTCTTCTGTTCATCATTTATATCATTCTAATCATCCAAAAATCAAGCTGTTGTGAATATCTGTGGCCGGGGGCACAGATGTGATATATTTGTTGAACAGATGATAGGTTAAAGGCGATATAATAGGTTAAAGGCGATACATCTGTTCGGTGTCTTTTATGGCACGTGGTGAATGTTCTCTTTGGCCCGTAATGCAAAGATGAACTGTTGTTTGGTATGATTATGACCAAAGGCTGAATCTGGTATAATCATGACCGTTGGTGCTATATTGAATATCTTTGGCCCGTAGTACAAAGATGAATTGCTGATGTGCATGATTATGATCAGGAACTGTGAATTTGTATTATCTTGACTAATGATATTTCAGATGATAAAAGTTGATGATGTTTTTTCTAAAAAGAGAACCGAGTGGACATTATAGTCTGCATTATTCTTCTAATAGATTACTCATTCCGCTGCTATTATTGATCTGAACGTTGTTTAAGAATTTAACTGCAGTTTTTGATATAAACCTTGTAGTCTATTGTATTCTATCAAGAACTCAACTGTTGAAGACTAATGATAATTTATTCGTCATTATCTTAGTCATGATATTCTTTACTGGGCTATTTGAGCTCACCATTTCTTTTGTTCCATTGTTTTTCAACAGGAGATGAAAACATAACAGGGTCTAGCCGGGGAATAGAGTGAGGGTCCGAGGAATAGTTATCATAGTCTTCACGTTTTGTAAAATAGTGTGGCAATAATAGTGAAGACTTAGTTGTGTATTATGATACACTGTATTGTTGTACGTTGTGCTTTGTTGTAATAATTTTGACGACTCAAGTTTGGACTGTGTGGGCCCAGATTTGGGGGCGTCACAATTAATGTTTAACATAAAAAAGAGACTTCTCAAATTATATTTTTTTTCTTCGAAAGTTATATGCAAAGTAAAAAAAAAAAAAAATCATATTTTTTTATTGGTATGATAAAAATTAAACTCTCTTAACCATTTGACTTTATTATACAATAAATAAAATTAACTAGTGATTTATCATAGAGTTAATATTTTTCACCAGGTATTACATAATTATTGAAAATTGTACTATATTAAGATTGTATAAGGAGTATGGTTTTAATAAGAGAATTTTTAGAGTGTATGAAAATTTGATACTATTTTTTTAGTATTAAATTATAAAATTAATATTAGTTTTTTAAAAATTTAAATTTAAAATAAATAAATTTAATTTATATTAATATAATTATAAATATTATAATTTATTTAAAAATATTATTAATTATTTAAAATTTTAAATAAATTATATTAATTTTAAATTAACTTTTAAAATAAATAATGATGTTATAATTCGAAAGTAATACTAGAATATTTCATTATTCAGTGATGCAAAGTTGGACACGAGTTCCAACAACCCACCCCGGCGTAGCCTTCCGCTCATTACTTTTCACAATTAATTAATTAGTATTCAAAGGAACAATTACGAGTTTTCTTCTACAGATTCAGAGAGACAAAAATGGCGGTCGGCGTTCTTGCGTTACAGGGATCTTTCAACGAACACATAGCAGGTTCTCTCTCTATATGTGTATGCATATTCATGCGAATTTATTTCAATTTTATTATGTGTAAGGAACTTTTGTGTGTTTTTGTGGTGTGTTAATGGCAGCGCTAAGAAGAATAGGGGTGAAGGGAGTAGAGATAAGGAAGCCGGAACAGCTACAGAATGTCAACTCCCTCATCATCCCCGGTGGAGAAAGTACCACCATGGCCAAGCTGGCCGAGTATCATAATCTGGTATTTTCTCTCTCTTGATTGCATTTCGCCATTTTCTTATGCAATTACACACAAACAGCTCTCCCTGTATATACACAATTCAATAATTTAGTGTAGATTATTATGTTTTTATTGAGTCTGGGTTTCCTTGTTTGGGTGTAATATTTTCAAAGTGATTTAAATACTAATATACTATGATCAATTAGATATCATTACAATTATAGGCTTATAAAGATATTTTTTTCAATGTTAAGATAATTCTGAATTTTGGACATTTTTTGCTTCTTTTTCCTATTGGGTTTGCAATGGATGAACCAACTCAAACAAAGTTTTCCTTAGGACTGTGGTTGGCTCAGTTGAGTGTAGTGTTTGTACTTAATGTTCCAAAGTTATTGAAATTCTTAAATTCTGAAATGTATTGTTTTCCCAGCTGTTGACAATCAAATAAAGATTATTATGAAGAGTTATCATAAGTATTGTCTTTATGTTATTGCTGCTATTGTTTGCTAGTATAATGTTTTGAGCTTACTTGCTGATTGTGATTATATTTGTAGTTTCCTGCATTGCGCGAGTTTGTTAAAATGGGGAAACCAGTTTGGGGTACATGCGCGGGTCTCATCTTTTTGGCAAACAAAGCTACTGGTGGGCTTTCATTTCTGATCATCTTGTTGTAAATTGAATTAAAGTAATAGTAATAGAACACGATCTTTATAAGTTATGAGTCTTATGACAGTTTGGGATCTGAAATTTGAATACATAGCATGGTATTGAAATTGAAAGCTTTTTATTATCTTTCAGGACAGAAAACCGGAGGGCAGAAATTGATTGGGGGCCTTGACTGTACAGTTCATCGAAACTTCTTTGGCAGTCAGGTAATCCCTCCATTTTGAATAAGTACAGTGCCAAGAAGGTAAATAGTTCAAAGGCACAAATTGTGTGCATTCACTGAATCCAATGTTGAATTTGTACAGGCATCTGTGTCAGAAGCTATGCTGAACTTTCATGCTTCATATTTTGCTAATCTTGAATGTCAAAAGTTTGATCACAACCTAATATTTGTAATATATAGTTGCAATTTGCAAACAGTAACTGTAAAAGTATTTCAAAGTTGAAAGGACGTTCCTAGATTTAATCTTGCTCGATTTTACTTTTTACTTTTTCCTTTTCCATCTTGGTAGGTAGAATAATGATGCCTGTGTTTCACCCAACAACCTTTTGTTGCCCCAAGTATTGAATAAATTGCTGTATAGTACTTCAAAAACGGACGATTTTTTTTTTTTTTTAGTAGTTCACAAACATCTTTTTTTATTTATTATTATTTTAGAAATTATTTATTTATTACTTGCTGGAACTTAATTTAAACTAGTTTAAAGGCTTTCAAAGACATTTAAAGCATAAATCTGGTCATGGAAAGGTTATCCTTTTACACCTACAATAGTTTTGGTCGCCTATAAAGATTCTGAATCAAAACTTTTTTACAGATCCAGAGTTTTGAAGCAGAACTTTTAGTACCAGAGATTGTGGCTAAGGAAGGTGGTCCCCCAAGTTTTCGTGGTGTTTTTATCCGTGCTCCTGCAATCCTTGAAGTGGGACCAGAAGTTGAAGTGCTGGCCTTCCTGTCTGACAAAACCGTCGATTCGAATTCTACTCTTGAAAACCAAGAGGTTTGATTTTAGCTCGTCTTCATACAGAATTTCTTACATCATTGCCCAGCACGTTGATTAACCTCATTTGCAATGTAGTATCATTTACCTCTTCCAAAAATTGTGGCGTCTATGTGATGGTAACTGGGTATTTTGCAAGTTGTGTTGATTACATGTTTACCAATTACCACATGCTAATGACATTAGGTTATCAAAATGTGTCCATAATACGCATTCATTTATGGTTCATTCAAGTTTTTTTTTTCCTTCTTTTCAATTCTTCTTTTCTGGATATCATATATATATCTCTTATACATTTTACTGCAACCATATTTTATTGATATGTTGAAATTAATGTTACAATACTCCCATGCGTCCATATGCATTCATTTATGGGGGACATAACAAAGTTCTATTTAAGTGCATGGCATGTGCGTTGGGCATTTCACTTGGAAACCAAAGCACCTCTAGTCTTTAGATGACACAATGTAAAACGATATGAGATAACTATTATTAGTATTATGTATCAGATTTGTAATTTACTGCAGGGTATTGTGATTCTCAGTTTATATATCAAAAATATTATGGCTTGATTTTCACGCAGCAGGAGGATACTGGGTCTGAGAAGAAAGTGATTGTGGCTGTTAAGCAAGGGAACATGCTAGCAACTGCTTTCCACCCTGAGTTGACTGCAGACACCCGATGGTATTTATATGCCCCACTAGTAAATTAGTTTAGTTAGTCTATAAGATGAAAATGCTAACATATTTTCTCATACAGGCACAGTTACTTCTTGAAGATGGCGAGTGAGATTGAAATTGGGGTGTCCAGTAGCATTACTGCCTACGGAGAGTGTCAAAGCTATGAACAACCCAAAATTGATCTTCCTGTTTACCTATAGTAGCAAAGAATGAACATATAGGTTTAATCATAGAAATGCCAGAAGGTACCCTCGTCAAATGTTTTGTCTTCTCTGTCTCTCTCTCTCTCCACCCACATCTTTACATATCATAGACCATAGTTGCTTTTAATCCTGATGATGTTCAATTTTGCTTCAAAGTTGGTTGGCATCTGACATGAAGTATTAGGGTAATTGCTAAATTTAAAGAGACTGCTGTTTACTAGGTTGGTTGTGTACATAATATTGGAAGTTGATTTTATGATTTTCTTTAAAAGTGATTAAATTTCATTACTGATCTTCAATGCAATGTTTGTTTTATTAGAATATTAGTCACATCACTCCTTCATTAATTCTGAATGTTTGATTTTCCTGCAATTGTATGTAAACAGTGTGCTTGAAATCATCTTAGGAAAGAATTCCTCATAATGCCTATATGCTATTGTCCTTTTTAGATAGTTCTATTTCCTACCATAGCCCAAAGGGAAGCCCCAAATTTCCTACCAAGTCCCTGTCTCTTAGCATAAAACTGAAGTTGAACAATCTGAATTTCCAGTTAGCGTGTACTACTTTTAAGGTTGCGTGAACGATTGCACTTTTATTGAAGATTGGAAGATTTCCTGTGGTTTCATATTGCATTGTGGCACAAAGTATCAATGTTGTGGTGGGTTAGAGCCATGGTATTTGGCAGATTTAATTGTTTTTTCTCTGTTTGGCGTAGCTTGTTAGCTTCATTGTCGTATAATATTTAAGTAGAGGGTTTTGCTATATTATATTCACTGCTTCATCTTCTCCCTCTTCACCTGCCATCATCATTGTTGCAGTTCGACAGCCTTTACCTCCACCCTTGCCCATCATCTTTGTTGCTACTTTCAACTTCCTTTACCTCCAGCCTGCCGCCGAACAGTTAAATTGTTTATTTATGTACACTGTATGGCAATCATGTTGAAATATATTATTATTGTCTGTGGATTGGTAACAGGTTCTGGTAGCATGAACTATTTCGCTAAAAAATGTAGGTGGGAGAGATTGATTGTGAAAAGTGATAATAAGCGAGTTATTAATTTTTTTTTATTAGTGATCGGATGGAATGCTTATATCTCCATGATATTGTTGAAGATTGGCTTGTATTGAACTGTAGGTTTCAAGAATTAGTGTTTTATCATATTAGAAGAGCTGGCAATTCTGTAGCTCATGACCTTGCATAACTCGCTCAATCGCTGAGCTTTTATAATCTTATATTTTGATTATTAATTAATTAGTCAAATCATATATATTCATTCCTTGACAATGAATACAAAATTTGAACATAAACGTTTGTAATAATTTCTTACTATTAAATCACTCTATCAAAATATTTGTAAAAATATGAGCTCGGACTTTCCTATATTTCGGATTGGAGAAAAAAGATTACAATAAATTGAACTTGGTGAATGTATGCGACAAACATTTTCTTCGGGTGACATCGACAGCCTTTACCTCCATCCTTGCCATCATCTTTGTTGTCATTTTTTAATGTAACACTTCAATTTCACATATTAATATGCAAGATATTTGAATATATATATATATATATATATATATATATATAGACTTAAACTGTTATTATTAATATTTTCTGTTAAGACTTTTTCGATGAATTTCTGGTGGGCTAAATTAACTCAAAAGAATATTATTAAAATAGAGCATTGAGATTATTATGTTATAATTTGATTTAGACTCCAAATTATATTATGTTTTGCAGGTTTGAAAGGCAATCTAGCATTGTTACAATAAAATGATATATCTTGTCACAATATATGTCTACCTTTTTGTTGCAAATTATATGAATAACTGATATTTCCAAAGGGGTTGCAAATGGATTTGCTGGTTAACCAATCATTGATGGTTTTAGAACTGTCAAAGCTACGTCACATGCAATAGTCCCTAGAATTACTATTGAAAAAATATATAAAAGATCGTTGGATAAGACAGACTCTCCATAATAATTATAACCCATACCTTTAACCAATTTAGCTCTTAATATATTTAGTAATATTTTAACGATGTATTTAATAATATTTAAAATAGTTGTTCAACCTCTCCCCCATGATTTGATATATATCGTAATTATAATTCGGCAAATCGCAACACATAACAAAACTCAGTCAGTCACTTATATTTTAACGATGTATTTAATAATATTTAAAATAATTGTTCAACCTTATAATCCTACCCAATCCCCCATGATATATATCGTGATTATTATTCGGCAAATCGCAATACATAACAAAACTCAGTCACTTATATATTAGTTCGTCTCTAAAACTCAAGCAGGTATTGTATGTTTCAAGAGTTAAGATGTCATGTAGTAATGTGAGTTAGGCCACAATACAAGTTTTGCTTAGAAGAGAAAGAATTCCAAATGGTCGTTGTGAATCCGGGGAGAAAAAGGAAATGGGATATAGAGATAAAGGATGGAATTAATATGTACAACAGAGAATTATGGTTTGTAAGAACCTTGTGGAGCACTTCTAAAGAAGATGCCATATTTTCTTTTCCTTAAAGAAATAAGGTCAATCGTGTGGGAAAGTCACCCTTCTGCATCTGCGTACAGGAGTTTATTCCAACTTAATGAGCATTGACAACTCACTCTAAGCATTTTATTCCATTGTACACTTACTTTGGGACAATGCGCAGATTATCTATCCCAAACTAAAAATGCAGAATCTCTTCATGTACATGAAGCTTCTACTGCTAAACTCTTTGTAACTCCTACACATGGGTCGCCAAATGTGTCGGATGAGACTCTGATGCTGCAACTCTTTGATCCAAAGCAAGCCTGTAGCAATTTTATTCCATTAAATAAGAACCTGATAATGTTACAAGAAGAAAATAATATCGGAAGAGTAGGAAAGATCAAACCTTCCGTACAACAGCAAGTGCCTTGCTGCTGCTGCATCGACCATGGCTAAAACTTCCACAGGTCCCATCAGGAGTTCCGTAGCTTGCAAACTTGATTGAAGAAATGACTTGACTAGGGTGAGGACACTCCAGTGAGACTGTTGGTCCCGATTCCACTCCTGTCTTTTGATCTGAAGTCCACATTTCTACAGGAAGTGGGTTGGACTCTGATACCAGCGAGCACAAACTTTCAATCTGTTTGGTACCAAAAGAAATCTGTGTGGGATCACCTCCCATTTCCTCGAACAACACTAGAATGTTCCCAGCTGGCTTCAACCATGAGCGAGGTACATGGTACCTGCAAGATCAATGGATCAAAACAAAAAATTTACAATGAAAAGCTTTCGATTTTAGTGAGTACTTTCAACACTTACAGCTCCTGGGATGGTTTCCCGCAATTCTTAAGACATTTGCTTGAACCGTAATTTCCTCTGTAATTGCAAGAATCAGCGCAACCACTGTTTGGAGCGATATAAGTTGGCCAATAACGCCCAATGCTTTGTCCATTTACCCATGCTTCACCTTTTCCCATCCCCACCATGTTCAGTGCAATTGGGTTATTTCCAGCAGGGGCATCAAAAGTTGTCTGAACCAACATGTTCCTTTCTCTATGTTAGTATCTAAAAATTAAGTCCGTCCAAAATCCTTTAAAAGTACAAGTTTTTCTAGTTTATCCTAAATCAGGTTTATTCAGATGCAAAAAAAGAGGAAAAGAAATAAACCCTTCATAACAAATGCCTCACTGCCTCAGTAATCCTCATCCAGGACTAAACTCAGGTGTTATTTGACCCAGTTTTATAACAATGGGGAAATATTTCACATATAGCAGTCGTACTCCCCGCAATAGAATTTCAAATCTGATATATGAAAACATAGTGCAGGACTGGTGCATAGGTATGACATATAGTTACGTGGAAGAGTTAATTCAATTGCGTTGTTCATTTGCTAAGATCTACTTATTTAATTTGGAAAGGAAAAAAACTTTCTTCTATGTCCAACTAATGGAATTAGTTTGAAGCCTGAACATTGGACACATTGACTCAGTTCTTCACTTATTATCGTACGTAATAATTCGTCCTACCATATTCATCTTTATGTGTTAGTTTTCAGCCTTCACCTCTCTGCAGTGTGAGATTGCCTCCTTATTTATTAGTCAAACCTTTCACAAACTATATCTGATTATTACATATGGAACTAATATTCAAAATATTAATTTTGGGAACTGGTACCTGAGTGCTACCATAAAAATCTATTACTTTTAGGAAATACCTTAATTTTCAACAGGCCATTTGTTAATCACGTATTCATCTTTACTTTGAGAAAATTGAACATGAAATAGAAATTTATGGCATTACCTTGTACCATGTTAATGGTTGCTTCGTAGGCAAGGTGGACTCCGACGCCCAGAGTGAGGAACTTCCGGTATACAGGCCTATGCCTTCCCCTTTTAGTCCGACCTGCATCGATGGAGATCAAGACCAGAGAGTAGAGGTGAATATTGTGGAATTTACTTTTTAACCAACACAAAGTTTAGCCTTGCAGAGGAAAAAGAAATCTTATTTTAAGGCTATTACACTCTCCCCTTTATTATAATCAATGTTGCTAGCACCTCATTTTTCAAGCTTGAGATACGTAAATGTGTTCACTTTAAACAAATAGAGTACAATTTTACAGTTGATTCTATTATATATCAGCAAATTCTTAAACACAAATATAACTAACCTGATATGTCCACTGCTGTGTCGAGAGATCAATAGTGGAGCCATTCTTTAGGCCTTTGAGCTGCACTGGACCGGTGATCCCAGCACCCGTTTTATCAAAGAATGCTCCATAATTCTGTAGACAGTAATAGGAGATAGATAATATTACTTCTACCTAGTCATATCTTTCTGTTTAGAAATTTCTCACAATGAATCAATGCAAAAACACCATGCAAAAATACCAGATAATAATCTTTCATTATTATTTACTGCAGACAAAAAACAAGGGAAGGTCAAACCTGAAGCCCCACAGTCAAACTCAAGAGATCGAAACTGTTTGATCCAGGTATGAGGGTGAGGGGAACATCCACCGAAACTTTAGCATTACCACTATTTCCTATTCCACTGCCTATAAAAAAATGTAATTACAATATAGATTTGAGCAGTGTACACCAAGAGAGATTATACAACATGAACATGTCCACTGTTAGGATCTTTCTGTAACAAGAAATATACATGTAAACTTTCTTGATACAAGTTTTGCAATATTACCATAGGCACCATACAAAAGCATTACCTCAATCTTTCATCTGTATGCCTTTAGGCACAGGTTGCCTTGGTAGTCTATTAAATATTATGGACTATGATTAATGAATTGCCATCTCAAAGCAGTAGAAGGCATATTAGCAATAGAAAGTGTGCAATTTCATCTACCAACCCATTATTGGTGATTGAGCCACTTGGTTTTTTGCACATAAATAATGTTCTGGATTACTTCCCATTATACCAACCAGGTACCTAGTTATGGACCAGAATAAGTTGGCCAGTAGGTTTTGTGGTTTCGAGTAATTTCCTCGTGATATTTTTTCCACAGGGAGCTGAGCTAATGAAAGATAATGCTAAATAGAGAAGAACAGCATCTAAGAATCTTGTCCTTGAAATATCATTTCAATGCCATTACCTGCAAACTTCCCATTGACAAAAGCATGAAGGACATGACCAAGTGATTCCACATGCAGAACTGTTTGAGATCCATCTTCAAGGAAAGGCTCATCGTCTTTGACTTCAGTGCTGCGGAAACGGAACAGAAAATAAAATTCAAATACTGAAGGCAGGTGGTGGAAAACATAATTTGTTTCTGAACCAACCCAACAATGAGTAGATAGTTACCTTAGTGAATACCACATATAGTCGCTCTTATCAGCTGTCGTATTTATTTGCTCCAATAATACAGGTTTCATGAATACTTTGTTACTTGAGATACCTACAGGTTCGTTAATCGAACTCCAACCAGACAGGGATGCTTTAGAAGAACTAATGTCATCTTCCAAAGAGTTTCTGATAAATCTTGGAATCGTGACCATCGAATTGATCTGTCACAAAAGTTATGGAGTATAAAGTAGCTTATGCTGCTCTACATGTAAATAAATATTTATGATTATGATTTCAAAAGAACTATTATAATATGCTAAGAAGTCAAAACTAAATCATTAATTGATATATAAATTTGAATTAATTAGGATAATGCAACTTTCTAAAGCATTAGAAATTGGTTAATTACAGCTACTGCACTATAAAAAAACTAAATAAAACACAAACATCTCAAAGCTTGCAGATAACCATACAATATATTCCAACCAACTGAAAAAACTTGTCTAGCAACCTGCCTAAAGCACTAAAAATTCAAATTGAATTATTATGTGGACAATTTCAGAAGGAGTTGTATAAGAAGGAAAGTAGAAATCAAGTGTACAAATTTACTTTGGCTGAATAAGTGACCAAGACTGTTATTTGATTGCAGTAATTTTAATACATATATCAAAGAATTAAATCTTGGCCAGAATTAAACTAAGAGATTGCATATAGATGACCTTTTACCATGACCAAACTTTGGGATAGACACATGTCCTGGAATCTAGTTTCCATGAGAAAAACATTGATATACCATTTGACAATTTGAGCTTTTAGACCGCCTTGTTGCTTACAACTTGCAAAGTATCAAAGCAAGAAGGTCCTGACTATATAATATGTTAAATGGAATGTCCATTAATGGAAGACCACACTTAAGTGCTCTTACTGAATAGATTATTAGAAAACTCCTATTTTACAGATTGACGTAAACATCAGTTGAGAATACCATTAATTTGAAACATCTAATGAAGTAGCACCAGGAAATGAAATCAGATCAGAGCATTAAAAACAATGAGCACATCAAGCATTAAGTTGTAATTTTGAGCAGCACATATTCAGATCACTGTTATTCAATACCAATTGGGAATCTGAACTTCTAAATGCTCGTCTGTGGGGTCACAACCACCTACTAGAAAAAGGATAAAAAGTTTGAAACAAATAGAGTTCTTAAGCATGGAAACATAAAGTATAAGCTTAATTAAACCAAGCTGATGGAGCAAACCTTTGCAGTATTAAGGACTACATTCTTGCAGTCAGGTAAGATGCTCACAGACCATGCAGGCAAGTAGTAGGAGTTGCCATTAAAGCTGACATTTGCATCAGAACTGGTACCAAAATTGGCAAGGAAAGCAGCACATGACCCTGATCCTGATTTATAAACACTGGCCTGAAACAGGAAAGAATCCATGTTGTTAAGGAAAGCAATATATTGTACAACACCATAAAGCATTCAAGAACCTTTAAAAGTAAAATATTGTGCATTATCTACATTCTGCACGCCTATTGTTCCAGTACATCATGAGTACCTTTAATTCACAACTAACCTCCAACAATGAACATAACTCCAAGTGGCAACAAATTTACATGAATCAGACGTTGCACAGACATTTCCACATTTTTTAAAAAAGTTGATGTTGCATATACAGGTATAAACAGAAATTGTAAAACTGGCAGTTAAGTATATCCCTATACTTCACAATAGAGGTTAAGTGTTTACTAGTGAGCAGGTATTTGACCTGGAAATAATAAGGCATACCATACTTCCTAGTGATCTCACAGATTCTAAGGGAAGCCTAATAAAGGATCAGAACAATATCAGAAACCAGATATACAAGTTGTTGCACACAAACCATTGAGGCATTGACTGAGAACATATACAACAATAATGTACATATGCACAACCGTGCTTTAAACATATAATGATATAAGAAGGCGAAAGAATGGAATAAAACTGCTTGGATGTATGACATCAGGTGATATATGTTAACATAACCACAGGCATATCTTCCTGCGAAGTAGCTCCAAGATCCAAACAGAAATTTGAATGGTATAGGGATTGCTGAAGTTCTTGTGACAGATAGGCATCAGTAGTATAATGCTATCATTTGGCTCTTCTTACTACCATAGTGGACGTGGTCTTCATTTTTCTTTTCCTAAGGTCTAAAAATCTAACTATTCCGTTCTACCTTTATCTAGTATAAAGTTTAACATTGAAGTGTTGAACTCAATTCACGCACTTTCGTGTGTACAAAACAATTTGAGTACATACGAATACCAGAATATTACAAAAAGGAGTAACAAAGTAATGTATGAGCTTATCAAGCAGAAGGCTCATGCTCATTAACGTGCAGAACACCATTGTTTATCCTATGCCTATTTTATACTCACTTCTGTGGTAGAACTCCTTAACAGTTTAGCACAGGCACTAGTTATTTGATTAAGATTAGAAAAAGGTAGTATGTGGAGACCCTAAATAAGTTCAGCACTGAATCTGCTTATGTACAATGTGAATCTGTGAAGAATTCATTGCTCTTCAACCATATTAATCAAATATCTATCAGAACTTGCTCGTTCATTTTGATCGGCATTGAGGCATACCTCTAGATTTGAACCAAGAGAAGTGGTTGTTGGATCTGTTGCCACCAATGCTTCTTCACAAAGTTTTATGGCCTTGTGCAGATCTTTTAGGTGACCCCACTTAGGTTGTCTAAGAAGTCCTGAAACACACAAGGAAAATGCTGAACCCTGCCACATATGTAAGGCACAGTTTATCATATATAAAGATTAGGGAAATATAATTCTTTGTAATGGATAGACCAATAATAGATGAACAACTACGGTGTGCTGTGTTTCCTTTTCTCAAGAATAGCATGTGAACAAGTTATAACTAGTTCAAAGACGAGATAAATTTGCAGAAACTTCATAGGAGAAAATTCTAGTTAGGTTTGTGCATTAATGAGAAAATTATGACCAGTAGTTGCATTTATGTACTAGAACTACATGGCTTAGGTGTGTATCATATCAGGCAGTAAAAATATTTAAAATATGAATAGATGATCTAAAAGCGTACCATACTCATCGATTGGAGCATCATAATCATAGCTGGTAGCAATAAAGGGTCCACCCGTAGTGCGGCCAAAGTTAGTTCCCCCATGGTACTGTTACAGGCAACCAAAATAACTTTGCTATGTAAGTTCATTATCTTGTCTATTCAAAGTTTCAGTCGTAAGTGGTTTCGTGGTAGCAATCGTGATTGTTTAAGAACTTCCATAAGACCTACAGGCTACAAATACCATATAATAATTTTGAAAGGTCCCGCCTCTCTGATAAAAGCGTGCCACTGCAAAAGCAAGGTCTTCCACAGGTCTGTAGGGGACAGCACCACCAAATGAAAGAAACCTAACATTCAAAATGATCAAGTGGATGGAAGTAATATCAGTAATGAGGTCCTATCAAATTAACCAATCAAAAAATGATGTGAAAGATTACGAAGCCAAAAAACTTTACCATCCACTCCAATTCTCAGTCCACATTTTAGGTTTCTTTTGCGAATTAGGGGTGAATGAGTCACAATAAAACCCATTGCAAGTGTTAATCTGCAAAACAAAATGCAAGTTTCAACACCTGACACTATTCTACTATAAGTATGGGCTATCATAGATTATGAAGTTTCAAAATTAGTCTGACGTTAATAAACTACCATATAAACTGCAAATATTGAACTCACAAGAGGATCAGGAGCATCTGATTGCTGGCACATCACCCAGGGCACACCAGTATCAAGAGATGTAGCCATTGTTGCTGCCCAATTAACATAATTTTTGGCAGCAGGTCCATAACTCGATTGAATATTTCCGTACTCATTTTCAATCTGGCATTTAGATGAAATATGTAAATCAAGTAAAAAACCAAATAGCAGCCTCTGCTAAAAACCTCAGCAACTGAAATTCAGATGCTAATTCATTCATTAAGAAATCGTTAATTTCACATCAACACAAGTAGTGCATAATTTGTGTATCTACTTTTAATCAATTTAGATCATTAAAGATAGTTAAAAGAACCTGAGATAATATAATTGGTCCGCCTTGTGATGCATACAGACTTTCTTGCTTCATCAGGTCCACAATTTTGGCAGTGAAACGCTTCATTTCCGTCTGAAAAACAGATTTAAAAAAAAATAAGTCTACTTATCAAGCCCTAAAGTTAACAGCACTAAAGGAGTAGGAGGAAAACCTTGAATTGCTCATTATCAGTTCGAAACTGAATTCCGGGTATGAAGTGCAACCAAAGTGGAAATCCACTGTTCAAAAATAGAAATTAAAGTAAACACACATACTTGAAGAACAGCAACAAATTCTTCACTTATATAGAATTTCAAGCAGACATTATAACAAATTCTTCATTTATGAAGAAATTGGAGCAGACAGACGATATAACAAATAGGAGTGGTATGTAATGTTGTTTACCCATAATTCCACTCAGCACAGACATAAGGACCAATTCGCAGATGAGCATATAGACCAGCATCCCCAACCAACTTTATGAACTTAACCAAATCATTTCTTCCTTCAAAATCATACTGCATATATAGTCTGGTTATCAGACTCCAACAAAAAAAAACCAAATTCGTTTTCATTCTTCTCTTCCATTTCTCAGCACCCAAACGGAGGCCAACTAAATTAACCATAATAAAATGCGAAACAAACAAAAATAACCTGATTTCGAACTGGTTCGTGCAAATTCCAAAAAACATAGGTCTCAATTACATCCAAACCTCCGTCTTTTGATTTTTGGATAAGGTCCGGCCACATCTGCATCAAATCTACAGTTACATATATTTACACATTTACAGAGAAGAGAGAATTAAAATTTATCCAGATAAGTTACTTACGTCGGGAGTGCTGCGAGGATAATGAATGGAACCGGAAACCAAAACTCTCCGTTTGCCGTCGATGACAATGGCCCGATGATCGTAGGTGACATTGGCTCCAAACGCCGTCGTTACAAAATCTCCGAGCAGAAACAACAGGAACAAATTTATGAAAAGCTCTGTTCCTCTCATGGTAACTAACTAATTTCTCTCTCTAAATTCTTCTTCTTCTTATCCACCTTCTTGTTATTTTATGACAGTACTGTTTGCTTGCTCTGTTAAAAATAAATAATGGAGTATAATTTTTGGATTAATGAAACTTAACCACTTTGTTTAACAGTTTTAAGTGGGAAGGGAATCAAATCAACAAAATGTATGTATATATCATATATGTATGTAGGAGATTAACAGAGTGCTGAAAGCTATCGTACGCCGGAGAGTACACGCCAACTCTTGGCCTTGTAGATATATAGCTGGCTAGCTCACGTTGTCGTCTTCTTCATACTCTCTGTAGCAGCATTTACTACTGAGAGCTCTTTTATTTATAGGGCTGCATTCACAGAAAATGGTGGCCGAAAATACTGTTATAATAATTAATACGGACCAAAATAACTATAAAAGTTTATCTCGTTAAAGACTCTAATGGTAAATTTTTTTTTTTTTAATATCTGCTGTCACTAAAGTCTCCTAACAACAATATGTTGACAATAATTATTTACTGTGAACGTGAATGTGTTATCTTTTATATATATATATATATATATATAAAATTACATAGTGTATAGTCGATTATGACGATGAATTTTTTTAGACTATAACGACAATTGAACGGTCGTCATAGACCAAAAATAATTATGATGACTGTTGAACTATTATCATAGCCGATTATATATTATTATATATAATTTTTCCCATATATATATAGATAAAAATGTAGGTACACAGCTGTGTACTTACACTGTAAGTAAAATTTTAGTGACAGTTTTTATGGTTATGACAACGGTACTACTAAAAAAACTGTCGCTATAATAATTAAATTCGTCGTCATAATTTTATTGTGTAAGTACACATCTGTCTACCTACATATATCCCATATATATATATATATTCGTAATTTAAATACGTCGCTTTCATCCTTTAGGAATGAATTATATTTCTGGCGAGGCTCGAAGTACAAGGACAGGGCTGTAACAGTCACCCACCTACGTACAAATATAGAGATAGATCTCTAATGTAAATGATAGTTACGGTCTAAATTTTTTAACTTTAAATGAGTTTATTTGGACTATGTATAGAAAAAGTTGTATTTTATATTATAAAAAATTATATTTATATAAATAACAAAAAAATATTTAAAATGTAACTCTTTAATTTTTACTGTACAAGATATAATTTATTTTTATAAATTGTCTAAATGAACTATTCTTATACAACGGCAGAAATTAGTTCATGTTTGCTGCAATTGAGCACTGCTATAATATTTAAGAAAATTTATGTTCAAAAATAATATAGTGCTTTCGTAATATTTGTATAATATAATACTTTAATGCATTTTGGTTATATTTATTTGTAAAAAATATATTTAAAATTAGACTATTTGTATTAATTTAATACTATTTTGAAATATTTTATTCTATGATAAATAATTAATAGTTTTTTAAATAGTCATATGAACTATTTTTTTATCATTCTTAAGTCTGTTTATGTAGAATTATATAATTTCATAAAAAATTAAGATTAATAGTCCCCCTCATCTTAAGTTATTAAATAATTTTATGGGACTAATAGTTTGACATCAAGATATTAATAATCTCTTATTAAAAAATTAAATAGTACAAAATAATATTAAATTAAGATAAATTATCTAATTTCAAATATATTTTTTATAAATATATATAGTCTTTGAGTATATTGGTCATAAATTTTGTTATAGATATTTTGCAGTATTGAGTATACTATCCTTCGATCAAAAAACGAGTGAGTTATATAACAAAAATAATAGGGGAAATAATTTATATATTTATAAATTTATAATAAAATTAAATTACGATTTATATAGAACTTTAAGATATAAAATAAAATAAATTTAAGTGAAATTATTATTATATTTTTTCTTTTATTATTTACATATATGTCAATATTTATAATTCACATAATAACATAACCGAAAAAGTATCGAGTGAGCTGCCGACTTACCCCATTTCACATGGCTCATTTTCTTCACCCCACGTGTCTCGTTGAAAGGGTAGTTGTGATGTGTGAAAGTAGTGAACAACTTAACGTTATCATGAGGTCAAACAATTAGCGCATCCAACAATTTTGAGGTAGATAACCAATGGAGCTCCATTTCTTGACATTAAGTCTCTCTCTCTCTCTCTTTTGGTTGTTGTTAATTTACCTAAAATATATTTAATACATTTTTTGATAATAAATTTTAAGTCAACGAAAGTGCTCACAAATAAAAAATATCATATTATTTTATATTTTTAAAATTAAAATATATTCTATTTTTTAAAACGGATTAAAAAATAAATTTATCTATAATTCGAAACGAAAAAAGTAAACATATTTATTTGTCAGACTTGAGCCCGGAGTCGGTCGTGCCAAGTACTCCATTCGTCTCATAATAAACGTATTTTTATGGTCAAATTAACTATCTTTAAAATTAATAAAATTTTAAAAATATTTAAGATATATATTGAGATATTATGATTATAATAAACTACGAATAATGTATAATTAATATAAAGTTTTGTAATTTAAAAATTCTACATAAATATTTTTAATTACTTATTTTAAAAATAATCAGTTTGACAATTAAAATTAAATTAAGACGTTTATTATGGGACAGAAGAAATATATATTAGTGGTTCGAGTCTCGAGACAGTACAAGGTAAAATTGTTTGGATTATGGATTTTTTTTTGAACAGTGGATTCTAGAATTTGATTCTCCACATCTTATGTTCTATTTAAATACAAGCATTAAACTATAATTACAACAAAACTTCATATGTTTTGATTTATTGTTCTAAATTTATGATTTGGATATATTACTCAAAATTTCAAATAATATTAAATGATTTGGATATATAATTCAAGTAATATATGATTTGGACATATTATCCAAAACTTATGCCCAGTATGATTTGGATTTATTATTCAAATCATATATCATTTTAATTAATTATTCGAATCGCATATAATTTTAATTTAATTATTCAAATCATATATATTCATTCCTTGATAATTAATGCAAAATTTCAGCATTAACCATTTATAAGAATTTCTTACTAATAGATCATTTTTTTTTTCTTTTTAAATTAGAAAATATGAGCTCAGACATTCATATTTTTCTATTTAGGATTAGAATAAAAATATTTCAATAAATTAAACTCGGAGAGAAAATATTAATTCTATAATATTAAAAAAAATTAATTTATTACTAACTATTATAAATTATCTATAAAATACTACTAATCATCATAATTTTAAAAAATTATATCAATTTTAAAATTTTATAAAAAAAAGTCAAATATCTCTCTAATTAACAAGAAACAGGTTACAGTTATGAATTTCGTCATGTCTAGGGTCATGCACCGGAGTACCACAGTTAGGTATGGGTCTGAAATAAATTTGGATAAGGGAGTATTATCTGGTATACAATCTATCCAATTAAATGAATATAGTTTAATTTCTGTTATATAACCTAAGCAACCAGATTGGCCCAAGCCATCTCATACATCGCGTATGAATGCGGGATATTCGGTTCCAAATTAATTGTCCCTATTTCAAATTTTGGATTTGGAGAAAATATTTTAGATTTGTGTAAAATTTATCAAAAACGAACAAGGATACGATTATGTGCAAAAATGATAGATGTTGATTAGGAAAGAGCGTGATGCAAAGTGGTGCGGTTATAAGCACCAACCGCAACAAAAATATGCGGTTACTAATATTAACAACCACCACAACTATGTGATTCCTTACCGTTGCGGTGCGGTAGCGTGACGATGCGATTGTGGTTGTACGTATAACTACCTTTAAATATATTTTTAAAAATTATAATATATAAATTTATACTACTAATTTATATTATGAAAATTATTTTTACTTCAACTCATACTTATTTAAAATCTTATGTATAACACAAATAACAAAATGTTCAATTTACAAATTGTAACTATATATAAATTATTTATAAGGAACTACTATTACATATGTTAAACTAAGAAAAATAAAGTCGATGACTCAGTTACATTAATTAAAGAGATTTTAATAACTCACAACAAATAAAGTTCTAACCCCTCGTTTATGTTTGTTGTACTAGTGGTGATTATCATAAATTATCTTGTCTTTTATATTAATACGCATAAAGTTGAAGGGAACTAATGAATTTTTAGGAAGCTAAATTGACATACACTAAATGTAATATTACACGTAAAAGTGACTACTCATAAGAAACAAATTAAATTACATTATTCACTTACAACTTTATTATATACACTATAACTTAATACTTATCATACATATAATTTATTATAAAGTGTGCTGCGGTGCAGTTTGTGGTGCAGCTTTAGCGATGCATCCGCAATTGCAATCGCAATCACAACGTGAGATTAGTAAAAGAATAAAAATTGCACCGCACCAAATCCACAATTTGTGTGGCATTATGTGATTGTGATATGGTTACAGTTACAAATGTGATTTCTTACTCTCCCCTAATGCTGATTTTCATTTGCCTTTACCATCGGGTGTTAATACTTTGAAAGATCTGAAAACATCATATGTGTTAGGGTTCTCTCTACATCCACCTCCGATTGTAAAGTCCATAATAATTATGGATGGAGAGATTCTTAAGAATCTGAGCGTGTGTATATACATACTAGAGGTCCCCACGTATTTATAAGCGTACGTTAGGTCAATAATCGTCTTAGGATTTTTGCAAATCACATTCGGGCCCAATGGAGATAGGCCTAAATTTGTTTGGATGAGAGACCTTAAATGATCAAAGTCTATCTCTTACATGTTTGACACGGCGTAGAAACCTTGGCGATCAAGATAACATACTCGTGCTCGAGCCCATCTCCTATTTGAGTCTGAGGCCCAAGTCGGGATATGTAGCCCTAACAAGCCCCTACCCTCTTAGCTCATTTGTAATAAAGTGAAGGAGTATCATATGTTATGTGTGACGCCCCCAAATCTGGCCCCACACAGCCCAAACTTGAGTCGTCAAAATACTACAACAAAATTATTACAACAAAGCACAACGTACAACAATACAGTGTATAATAATACACTACTAAGTCTTCACTATTATTGCCACACTATTTTACAAAACGTGAAAACTATGATAACTATTCCTCGGACCCTCACTCCATTCCCCGGCTAGACCCTGTTATGTTTCCATCTCCTGTTGAAAAACAATGGAACAAAAGAAAGGGTGAGCTCAAATAGCCCAGTAAAGAATATCATGACTAAGATAATGATGAATAAATTATCATTAGTCTTCAACAATTGAGTTCTTGATAGAATACAATAGACTACAAGGTTTATATCAAAAACTGCAGTTAAATTCTTAAACAACGTTCAGAACAATAATAGCAGCGGAATGAGTAATCTATTAGAAGAATAATGCAGACTATAATGTCCACTCGGTTCTCTTTTTAGGAAAAACATCATCAACTTTTATCATCTGAAATATCATTAGTCAAGATAATACAAATTCACAGTTCCTGATCATAATCATGCAGATCAACAGTTCATCTTTGCACTACGGGCCAAAGACATTCAATATAACACCAACGGTCATGATTATACCAGATTCAGCCTTTGGTCATAATCATACCAAACAACAATTCATCTTTGCACTACGGGCCAAAGAGAACATTCACCACATGCCATAAAAGACACCGAACAGATGTATCGCCTTTAACCTATTATATCGCCTTTAACCTATCATCTGTTCAACAAATATATCACATCTGTGCCCCCGGCCACAGATATTCACAACAGCTTGATTTTTGGATGATTAGAATGATATAAATGATGAACAGAAGAAATAGGATAACAATAAGTATCGGAAGTTTACTTTGTACAGATTCAAATAATGTCCAAATTGTCAACATGATGTGGAGTGAAATTCAAGATCCACAGTTCAGAATAACGGTTACAATTCAATAGAAAAGTTCACGTAAATAGGAAGGTTCAGTTGAAATAATGAAGTTCAACTATTATGGAACATATAATATTTTCAGGAATTATAGAAGCAATAGTTCCATAATAAATTTCGATTTAGGAGTATGAAAGAAAATAATATCCCTTACCGTAGCAGGTTTGATTAACAAAAGGTGAAGGAAATTAATACAAAGGGTTATTCACCAACAGGCGGCAATCCGCTCCGTAAGGTTATTCCCACAATTTAATAGAATTTGAGTACAAAGAGTTATTCACCAAACAGGCGGCAATCCGCTCCGTAAGGTTATTCTCAGAGATTAATAATGAATGAATACGAAAGGTTATTCACCAACAGGCGGCAATCCGCTCCGTAAGGTTATTCCCACAATTTAATACATGGAAATAAAAGGCACGTCCTATGAGTAAGGAAGAAACAATATTATTATCGAGAATCAAATAATGATAATCCCTTACCATAGTATGTTTGAATAATGGAAGATGAAAAAGATGGTATCCCTTACCGTAACACGTGACTGGATATTGATTTAAATGAGGTTGATTAACTTGAACAGTACACGTATACTTATAGATCTTCACAAATACTCAAGATGACTTAAGCACACTTAGAGAGAACTTTCACAAGAAGTATTTAGAGAGAGAAAGAAAGAACAAGTAAGGAAGTTTATGAAAAATCCTTAAGTTAAGGCTTCTATTTATAGCCAAAAATCTCATCATTCATTTAATCTAAACCATTCATTTAAAGATCATCTTTTAATCTACACCATCCATTTCAAATATTATATTATCTTTAATCTACACCATTCATTTCATATCACCTAATAATCACCTAACTTTATATTATAAACAAATCAATTTAATTATTCAACAATAATTCACACTTTAATCTACACCATTCATTTCATATTACCTAATAATCACCTAACTTTATATTATAAACAAATCAATTCAATTATTCAACTTTAATCTACACCATTCATTTCATATCACCTAATAATCACCTAACTTTATATTATAAACAAATAACTTTATCAATTCAATTATTATGACTAATTGTTATAAATACAGTATAGTTAGCTCTTAGATATCAAGTCAATAAATTAATGAAATACAACTGTTTAAATAACATCATAATAGAGATAACAATAATGTAAAATAAAGCATACGTTACTCTGTAATGACAATTATTGATTCAATAATGTGAATTACTGTGCATATGTTACTGTGACAATTATTAGGTTCAATAATTTTAAAAACAGTGCAACAACAATTATTGACTCAATGATATAAAATACAGTGTAATGACAATTATTAAATCAATAATGCAAAATACTGTGTAACAACAATTATTGAATTGATAATATAAAATATTATGCAGTGACAATTATCGATGAAATGATGCGTAACAGTTACGGTGTCAATTATCAGACCAATAATATGAGACACTATGCAATACCGTGTGTTACTGTAGAGTACCGTGTGCTACAGAAAATACCATAAACTACCGTATGCTACTATTCTTTTATCACCGGTATTTTAACAGTTCCGTTGACTATTTTTATTTAAAAAGGTTACTTCTGTCGTTTTCTATATCCGACAAATATTCCGTTGTGGGGTCCACCAATAATTTATTATTTCGGCGCCGTCGTACGGCACGAATATTCCCCGACCAAACGAATATTCCCCGACAAAGCGAATATTGTCCGACAAAATAAAATTTGCACATAACATCCTTAACTTTCAATTTTGTTAATTTAACCACTTACTGTTTCAAAAAAAAAATATATATGAAGAAAAATTAAATTTTGTATTTCATAAAATTCGGGGTCTTACATTATGTTCATGGTCAATGATGATATACTTGGATTTGATGTTAGACCCCAACTTTTATGAAATATAAATTTAATTTTTCTTTATATATTTTCTTTTGAAACGTTATGTGAAAAAAATGACAAAAGTTCAAGTTAAAAAATATTTTGTGCAAATTTTATCTTGTCGGGGAATATTCGTTCTGTCGGGCAAAATTCGATTCGTATGACAGCGCCGAAATAACCAAACATTAGTGGACCACATAACGAAATATCATCGAATATAAAAAACTACAGCAGTAGTCTTTTAAAATAAAAATTGTAAACGATATTATCACTTTTAACTGTTAAAATACTTGGTGATAAAGGAATAGTAGAATATGCTATTACATAGTAATATACGGTATTGGACAGTAGCACACAGTATTGCAAAGTATTTCATATTATTAAACTGATAAAGTGGCTATTGTACAATATTGGCTTTATTGAACCAATAATTGTCGCATACACAATAATAATTCATATTATTGAACTGATAATTGTCACAGTGACATATGCACAGTAATTCACATTACTGAATCAATAATTGTTATTACACAGTAACGTGCTTTTTATTTTATTTATTTTTTGTATTATTATTATTATCACTATTATAATGTTGATTTAACTGTTGTATTTCATTATTATTTGGTATTTCTACTTGTATTGTGAGTATCTAACTCAGAAAGGCAACTACACTGTAATTACAATAATTGGTTATAATAATAAATAATTGTGAATAATTAGTGAATTATTATTGAATAATTGAATTTATAAAGTTTTTTGTTTTATATATTTTATATAAAGTTAATTGTTCTATATAAAAAGTTAATTATTTTATATATAAAGATAATTGATTTATATAAAGTTAATTATTTTATATATAAAATTAATTGTTATATATATAAAGATAATTGATTTATATAAAATTAATTATTTTATATATAAAGTTAATTGATTTATATAAAGTTAATTATTTTATATATTAAGTTAATTGATTTATATAAAGTTAATTATTTTATCTATAACGTTAATTATTTATTATATAAAGTTAGTTGTTTTATTAAGAGATGAAATGAACGATATAAATTAAAAGAAATTTGAAAGAATGGTTTAGATTAAAAAAATCTTAAAAGATGAAATGTGTGGTACAGAACGGTTCAGATTAATTTTAAAAAATTTGGTTTATGATAAAAATTTTGAACTATAAATAGAAACTTTAACTTAAGAAATTTTCATAACTTCATTGCTTATTATTTCTTTCATTCTTTAAAATATTACTTCGTATAAATTTTTTCTGAGTGTGCTTAAGCTATCGTGAGTATTTGTAAAGATTAGTAAGAGTAAAAATATTATTTAAGTTGATTAACTTTATTTAAATCAATATTTAGTTACGTGTTAAGGTAAAAAATATTATTTTCTTTTATACTCTTAAACTTACTATGATAAGTATTATTCGGTAAAATTTCTGAAATAATTATATGTTTCTTAATAGTTTACGTTTCATTTAATATCATTTCATGTGGACTGTAAAACCCCGAATTTTATGAAATATAAAATTTAATTTTTCTTCATATATATTTTTCTGAAACAGTAAGTGGTTAAATCGATAAAGTTAAAAGTTAAGGATGTTATGTGCAAATTTTATTTTGTCGGACAATATTCGCTTTATCGGGAATATTCGTTTGGTCGGGGAATATTCGTGTCGTACAACGGCGCCGAAATAACAAATTATTGGTGGACCCCACAACGGAATATTTGTCGGATATAGAAAACGACAGAAATAACATTTTTAAATAAAAATAGTCAACGGAACTGTTAAAATACTGGTGATAAAAGAATAGAAGCATACGGTAGTTTATGGTATTTTCTGTAACACACGGTACTCTACAGTAGCACACGGTATTGCATAGTGTCTCATATTATTGGTCTGATAATTGACACCGTAACTGTTGCGCATCATTTCATCAATAATTGTCACTGCATAATATTTTATGTTATCAATTCAATAATTATTGCTACACAGTATTTTGCATTATTGATTCAATAATTGTCATTACACTGTATTTCATATCATTGAGTCAATAATTGTTGGTGCACTTTATTTTAAAATTATTGAACCAAATAATTGTCACAGTTGCAAATATACAGTAATTTATATTATTAAATTAAATAATAATCAGTAACGTGTTTATTACATTATTGTTGAATTATTGTTGTAGAATTATTTTATTTTATATGTTGGACCCACAGGAAGAATAAATAAATAAATTTAAAATAAAAAAAAATTTAATTAATTTTACTATTTGAAATAGTAACCATGTGGACCTTCTGTGGGGGCCACATGAATTATAAGCATGAAAATTGTGAGAAGTTGGTGAGACGGCTGATGAACAAATGTTCAGCACTGGCATGCGCACCTACCGCACTGCTGCCACCTACCACACGCATAGTACCCTTATTTCTCCTATAAATAGCTTGCTCGGCTGAATAGAAAAATCACACCTAAAACATAAAAATTTTCTATAAGAATTTTATGAGTTTTCTCCGAGAATAGTAAGGTTATTTTGAGAGTTTGAAAGCCAAAAGGAGTGCAGAAAATTTTCAAGTAAGTCTTTTATTAAAGAATAGTAATTTTATAAATTCCTATTTTTCACGGTATTCACAAATCTTCTTTTAGAAGACTCTTCTTTGAGAAGATTCATTTTTAAAAGCTTTATTTGGAAGATTTATTTTAAAATATTACTTTAAAAACTATTTTAAAGTTGTTATATTAGACTACAAAAATTATGTTAAATATATATAATTTTGATAGTTCATAATATATGAATTATCATACACCTTGAAATTTATATGTGGTAATTACTAATTTTATTATAAATATATAGGTTGATCAACCTCATTTAAATCAATATCCAGTCACGTGTTAAGGTAAGGAATGTCATTCTTTTCACACTCTTAAAAAGAATGTCATTTTTATTGGAATGTCAACGGTAAGGGATTATCATTCTTTGATTCTCGAAAATAATATCGTTTCTTTCTTGTGCCATTTATTTCCATGTATTAAATTGTGGGAATAACCTTACGGCGCGGATTACCGCCTGTTGGTGAATAACCTTTCGTATTCATTCCTTATTAATCTTTGAGAATAACCTTACGGTGCGGATTACCGTCTGTTTGGTGAATAACTCTTCGTATTCAAATTTTATTGTGGGAATAACCTTACTGTGCGGACTACCGCCTGTTGGTGAATAACCCTTTTTATTTGTCTCGTGTGGAAATGATTTGTCTACACGAATTATCACATGACACTATTATTCCATATTTATTTGTAATATCATTATCTTTCATATTCGTAAATGTTATTATCCTTTATACTCATAAGTGATACCATCTTTTTCATCTTCCATTATTCAAACTTACTATGGTAAGGGATATTAATTTCCTTCACCTTTTGTTAATCAAACCTGCTACGGTAAGGGATATTATTTTCTTTCATACTCCTAAATCGAAACTTATTATGGAACTATTGTTTCTTAAATCCTGAAAATATTATATGTTCCATAATAGTTGCATTTCATCATTTCAATTGAACCATCCTATTTACATGAACCTTTCTATTGAACCGTAACCGTTATTCTAAATTGTGGATCTTGAATATCATTTTTAAATTTCACTCCACATCATGTTGACAATTTGGACATTATTTGAATCTGTACAAAGTAAACTTCTGATACTTATTGTTTATCCTGTTTCTTCTGTTCATCATTTATATTATTCTAATAATCCAAAATCAAGTTATTGTGAATATCTGTGGCCGGGGGCACAAATGCGATATAATTGTTGAACATATGATAGGTTAAAGGCGATATAATAGGTTAAAGGCGATACATCTGTTCGGTGTCTTTTATGGCACGTGGTGAATGTTCTCTTTGGCCCGTAGTGCAAAGATGAACTGTTGTTTGATATGATTATGACCAAAGGCTGAATCTGGTATAATCATGACCATTAGTGTTATATTGAATGTCTTTGGCCCGTAGTGCAAATGTGAACTGTTGATCTGCATGATTATGATCAGGAACTGTGAAATTGTATTATCTTGACTAATGATATTTCAGATGATAAAAGTTGATGATGTTTTTCCTAAAAAGAGAACCGAGTGGACATTATAGTCTGCATTATTCTTCTAATAGATTGCTCATTCCGCTGCTATTATTGATCTGAACATTGTTCAAGAATTTAACTGCAGTTTTTGATATAAACCTTGTAGTCTATTGTATTCTATCAAGAGCTCAACTGTTGAAGACTAATGATAATTTATTCGCCATTATCTTAGTCATGATATTCTTTACTGGGCTATTTGAGCTCACCCTTTCTTTTGTTCCATTATTTTTCAACAGGAGATGGGAACGTCGCTGGGTCTAGCCGGGGAATAGAGTGAGAGTCCAAGGGATAGCTGTCGTAGTCTTCACGCGTTGTAAAATAGTGTGATAATAATAGTGAAGACTTAGTTGTGTATTATTATACACTGTATTGTTGTGCGTTGTACTTCATTGTAATAATTTTATTGTAGTCTTTTGAAGACGGGCTCAGATTTGGGGGCGTCACATGGACCTTCTTATTTACTTAAACATTTCTATTGAATTTCAACCGTTATTTTGAATTATGGATCTTGAATATTATTCTTGAATTTGAGTCAACATCACATTGACAATTTAGACATTATTTGATTTTGGATAAAGTATCATGTTATTCTATTCATCATTTATATCTCTATTGTTATTCTAATTATCAAGAATCAAGTTGTTGTTAATATTTGTGGCCTGGGGTACAGATGATAGGATAAATGCGATATAATAGCAGTGTGTCTTTTAAGGCACGTGGTGAATGTTTTCTTTGATCTGGGATAAAAAAGAATTGTTGTTGGTATAATCATGACCAATGATGTTTCAGATGATAAAAGTTGATATTTTTTTGAAAAAGAGAAGCTAGTGAACATCATAGTCTACATGATTCTTCTAATGGATTGCTCATTTCGCTACTATTATTGATTTAAAACTTATTATTTATTATATTCTATCAATAACTCAACTGTTAAAGACTACTGATAATTTACTCATTCTTATCTTGATCATGATATTTCTTTACTGGGTTATTTAAGCTTACCCTTTGTTTTTTTTATTGTTCTTCAAAAAATATGAAAGTAGCTGGATTTAACCGGGAGATGGAATAAAGTTCTGAATGATAGCTGTAGTAGTCTTCACATATTGTAAAATAGTGTGACAATAATAGTGAAGACTTAGTTGTGTATTATTGAGCTCTGTATTTTTGTACTACTTACTATTTTATAATAATTACCGTGTATTTTTGACACCTCATATTAAACTGTGTAGACCCAAATTTGGGAATATCACATTTGAGCCCTTTTGGCGTTGCCAGATTTCATGGCCGAGCATTGATCTGACAATGATGTCTTAACAAATATGATATGATTATTTGTACTAAGTTAATATTATTAAAGACTATTTTAGTCTATCTTCAGTCTTCTATTTAATCTCATGCGTTATGTTTTGTCTATTTATAAGGCAATTTGATGATGAATTGCAATCTTAAGTGACGGGGTTGTATCGTATAATTTTTTTTTTGAAGTATCAAATTGCCTTATACATGATAACATAAAGACCATGAGATTAAATAAAAATTTAATTATAGGATACAATAGTCGCTAATAATCAATTCCTATATCTAAAATTACGACGTCCAATCGAGATGGATTCAGTTTCAATTTTAAAGCTTAATGGATTGTCTTGGTTATGCGTCTTATGCTCCTCTTTTAACTAGGTTTTGTTTAACATTTAATTCAACATAAATTAGTTTTGTTAATTGTTGATTGGGCTCTGTTATCACTGTGTTGATTTCGTTGGTATATAAATTCATTCGGGTGGTCATTCAATTATTAATGGCGACCGCTTAATTATGCTTAGGGATTATAAATCCTAAATAAAAATTACGCGGTTAAAGATTATTTATGTATTTTAATAATTAAAAAAAACGTTCACAATGTTTTCTAATTTTACTTAATTCTAATAATGTTCAGATACATTAATATACGATGAGACTTTCATATTATTTATAAATTTTATGGTCATTGCATAAATGAATTAATTAACAATATATATTACACATATTTAATAATTTATAATTATAGTAATATATTTAGATAAATTTTATCTATTAATATTCAAACAGGTCCGACACACCTAGCTATATAAATACTCGTTTACCGCCCTACAAAAAAAAGTTAACTTTTTATATTGTATTAAGTTTTTGAAGGTTATATACTCCCTTTGTCTCATAATAAAAATTATTGTTAACTTTTTGTATATATTAAAAAAAAGAATAAAATAATAAAATTATCCATATTTAAATTATTATTTAATTGCATAATTTTTTATATATGACTAGTGATGCTTTATAAATATATACATAGAATAGAAATATGACAATTAATAATAAAGATATTATAGACAAATTATTATAAAAAATAAATTATTTAAGATAAGTAGATATTTAACTTGGGATTATCTAAAATAGTAATAAGAATTTTTATTCCGAGACAGATGGAGTATTATTTATAATGAGATAAAAACTTGTATTGAACATCATATTCCTTTAATTTCATATATTTTTTATAAGAAAAAAAAAAAATATGTCGCCATTTGACTCAATTCAGCATGTGCTTGGTTCAAGTGTGATTTTAAAGAACATAAATTGATCATTATCTTGATTGTTGGGGGTTTAGGCGGCCTAAGTCCTTTTTTTTTTTTTTTACCAAACGATCCAAAAAAATTAAAATATATTAAAATTTTAATATATTATAAAAGATGAAAAAATTATAATAAAGAATTAAAATATCAATTCTTTCAAATAAAATAATAAATAATCAGAAGAAAAAAAAATCAATTCTAGTAAGATACTAATGGATATCATATAAACTCTTAAAATAAAGTTATATCCAAAAATATTTATAAAATATATAAATTTGAATTATTTTTTAACATGAACAAGGAAAGAATAAACTGCCGTAATAATATTTAATCCAAATTTAAATAATATTAAACAATTTATACACTTAAAAAATTCATGAAAAAAAATCTCTTAAAATAATAAAAAAAAAAAAATTAATCAAGAGACTATAAAATAAGCGGCAAGTTCATGAATCTTTTGGTAATGCACAAGCTCATCATCATCACTCATTCCACTACTTCCCACTCTCTCTGACTCGCGCAGGATATAGATTTGATAAGATTTCTTCGACAAATTAATTTTTTTCCACCAATTGCTCAATTATTTAAAAAAATTATTCAATATTTTAAAAATATTATTACGTAATACTTTAAGTTAATTATATTTTATTATTTTTATATATTCAATAAACTTAAACATAAAAAATATATTATATATATTAAAATAATAACATAAAATTAACTTGAATATTATAGGACAATATTTCAGAAATACCGAATAAATTCTCCCAATTATTTATGTCGGTACAATCGAATGTCACCGTTTATAGTTCACTAGTGAGAAGATAAATAGCACCAAAAAAATAAAAATACCTACGAAATCCACCTTCAACGTGGATGATTATGATCTATCCAGCTGTCCTTCAACGTGTAACCATAAATTGGTAGAGCATTAATAGCCCTAGCTAACCAACATGATTTATAGGTAGGTGGTTATGGGCCAATTTAGTAATTAAAAGTTTACTACAATTATTCTAATAATTTATGAGATACTTGTAATAGTAATAATTTACAGAATATTAGTACACCGCCATAGAAGGAAGATCTAACACGATAGTATGGAAAGAGGAGAGGACTGATGTTTTCTTAATGTGTCAATGAATTTGGGTGTTTATATATTTAATTATAGGCCCTTTTCACCGGTCTTCGCTTTCGGTGGAACGGAACGTGTTTTGTTTTTATGTAAAAAGTCGTTTATATGTTGGGAAGTGATATTTTTATATCTGATTATTAATTTTATGATAAATTTATTTTTAAATTAATAAGATATTGACACGCAGATAGAGAGAATATTTTTTAATTTGCGTGTCAGTATCTTATTAATCTAAAATGAATTTATTATGAAGTTTACTCCATAGTAATAGGATCCGATATTTTCATAAGATTTTTTGATATTTTTATATGTAAACTGTCGCTATAAACCTATAACGACAGTTAAAATCGTCGTTATAAATTTATAACAACATTTTTCATATAAAAATATTTAAAAAATCTGTAAAAATATCAATTTCCTACATGTTTCATGTTGTGAATCTGATGGCTAGACTTATGACGTGTCATGTTTTTATGTAAATAGCAGATAACTTGTATGAAGTACGGATAATATATTTAAAATTATGCTATATGTTATTTGATATTATAATTTGAATATAAATAATATAATATAAATAGTAATAATATATTAAATATGAAATTAAAAAAAATTATGTACATATCAATATCGTTTTTAATATAATGCATATATATCATCGAAATAATACAATAAAGGATATGAAAAATTTGGAATAATACAACTCACGATTAACTCGATGACCGATCAAAATGACTCAATTAATTTAAATAATTTTTTTAATTATCTTATTATATTTAGTTATTGATTTGGACTAATCGCTTGAAAATTATCGCAAAATATGATTTTTAGTTTTCAAAGCATCCGTGAATGTTAAAGCTACAACAACTCTACCTGCCATTGAACGATGATTTTCTACGAAAAATAATATTAGTCTGTTCCATAAAAATAATTTTATTTACAACAATAACAAAAAAATGTTACCCTTTTTTCTATTAATAGTAATAAAATATGATATAATATTCTTAACTTTATTATCATAATTTTACTATCGTGTCACTATCTAACAACTTATATATTTAGGAGAAATATGGAATAAAAATCTCTCTTTAGCATTTATAAATTTCGAAAATTGTGGTCTTCTTGTATAATAGAGAAAATAATATTATCTCTGTCTAAGTTCACTTATCCTACTTTAAAAATACGTTTATTAAAAAAATTATAAATTATCTATCTTAATTACTATTATTATATTTTTTTATTTTAATTAATCTCTTAATTCTTTCTTGAAATAATAAAATAAAGGTGATAGAGAGAGGAGAAAAAATGAGTATGATTATATTTTTAATATCAAAGTTAATAATGTTATTATTTTCAATATGTGCCATGTAATTTTCAATGATTTTTTTATAAAATTAAATAATAATAATAATATTAAAAAAATAATATTAAAATAAAACATTTGGACAAACTAAAAAAATTAGGCCCAGTAATTCGATGGAGGGAGTATAAAATAAATTACAAAGAAGTGGGATTAGACTAAAAATAGTACCTGTAATATATTATTATTAGCTTGTCTCATTCCCGACTAGGGTAGTGCTGTGTCCCTATCATTTCCCCATTATTGGCACTCTCATTGTTTAATTGTTGGGATTGGAGTGGCCTTTTGTAGGACTGTCTCATATTAAATTATTCCAAAAAGACTCCTGTCATTTTTCACACTCCTCCAATTCGTCACTGCCGCTTTGAAAACATGTCTGATTGACTGACGACTATCACGGCCTAATTCAGTAGGTTAGAAATGATTTCGGACGATAGAATAAATGGTGGTACAATTTGGTCCACAAACTAAGTCATTAGTCATCATGATTAAAAAAATTAAATTATATTAGGACGCACATTTCCACCTTTAAAAATTAATTTATTAAATTCAAATTTGATATAATTATATTTAATTTACAAAAGCAATAAATATAATAATTAATACTTTCTCTGTCTTAAAGTAAAAGTTTTTTTTATTAATTTTTATGATTAAATTAACTATTTTTCAAATTAATAAATCTTATTATTCTTTTATATATATATATAAAATTTATAAATATTATAAATTAGATACAATTTAATACTAATTTTAATGCTTGTTTTTTTTGAAATTCTAAAAATATATATTTAATTATTAATTTTAAAAACAGTCAATTTGACCATAAAAATCAATGAAGGACTTTTATTTTGAGACGGAGAGAGTATTATAGTTAATTCATAAATTATTGTAGTTATTTGTGGCAAAATTATATAATTTTATTTTTGATTTTAAAATTTTGTAAATTAACTTTAAAAAATCAAAATTTATTTCTGATTTTGATACGGACGGAGGAAGTACAAAAACACAAAACCTTTCCTAAAATTCTACGTATGAGAAATTGAGAATGACTAGAACTACTCAAACATAATTTAAATAAAATTGAAGGATAAATAATTTGTTTTTAATCAGTAGGAAAGAATTTGGCATACAAATCAATTTTTCTTGATGAAAGAGAAAAGGAAACATCTTATTATTCAGCTATCGCCATAATCCTCCATCTTAGAGTGAGCTTAATTTTGTATGGGCATTTGCTATTACCCAAGCCCAGCTTAACCTACTGAGCTTAAACTACTCAAGTCTACCCGAAATATTGAAGCTAATAGACATTAACCTAATGCTAATGTACTTTCTTTCTTTATGTTTTTTCTGGGCTGTATTAAGGGCATTGACCCATTTCCGACAGAGTCATTTAGACCTATCATCAACGTTTGAAATAGGCCCAATTGTTGGAGGTCAAGGTGATGGCTCGCAGCATTATTAGGGAACAACAGTAAGCAAAATCTTGGAGCAAGTTGCAAACCAAACTCTGGCCCAAGAAAATGTCTCCCAAGTATAAGAATACTTTTGGGTTCTTTACATAAGTATACAATAATTAGTAAAAAATTATAAGAATAGTGCACTAACAAAATAATTATAAAAAGAGTATAACAATAATAAACCCATTAAATCATTATCTCTTAGATCAAGGAGAACTATAACCACCCTATTTACTCCTCTCTATTTAATGACACCCATTATTTATTTTCAGCATTCCTCCTTCTTTCTCTACTTTCTCTCACCATTATTTTTGGCATTCTTCTCTCTCTACTCTCTCTCTCCTTCACGTCAGATATATACTGCCAGTTTGCATTATGAGCACCATGTCCAAATCCAAGATTACAACGACCATAACCATATACACCATGATCGATAATCCAGAGCTCGGCTTTTAATGTGACGTCGAACTGGTCGCAAGGGATGGCTTCGCAATTTGGAGATGCTTTGCCGGCGGCGGCTTTGCTGTAGGATCTGGGAACGCCTTGGTAAGCGACACGAATTGTTGAGCCGTGCATCAGCACCGAGAAAAGTTCAGCAATTGTGAGCGGCTTTGGAAGGTTGTCGATGGGGACAAGATCTAAGGTTTTTATGGCCGTTCATGGCGGTAATGTTATTGGCACGTTCATGGCGGTGAGTCAGAGGAGTTGAAGATCTTTGTTATAATTAATTGGTAACCTAATAAAATTGAATTGGTTACATTTCTATGAATGTTTAGCTACCAACTGCACTATGAAAAAAAAATTATAATAGATTTTTTATAATTAATTGGTAATCCAATAAAAATGATTTGGTTACCTTTGTATGAAGGTTTGGTTACCAACTACAGTATGAAAAAAAAATGTATAATAGATTTTTAATAATTAATTGGTAACCCAATAAAATTGAATTGATTATATTTATATGAATGTTTGGTTACTAACAGCACTACAAAAAAATAAATAATCTATAATAGATTTTTTATATCATTAATTGGTAACCCAATAAAACTGAATTGGTTACCTTTGTGTGAATGTTTGGCTACCAACAACATTATGAAGAAAAAAAATGTATAATAGATTTTTTATAATTAATTGGTAACCCAATAAAACTGAATTGATTGCCTTTATATGAATGTTTGGGTACCAACAACACTACGAAAAAAATAATTCTATAATATATTTTTTACCATTAATTGATAACCCAATAAAACTGAATTGGTTACCTTTGTGTGAAAGTTTGGCTACCAACTGCAGTATGAAAAAAAAAATTGTATAATATAATTTTTATAATTAATTGGTAGCCCAATAAAACTGCATTGGTTACCTTTATATGAATGTTTAGTTACCAACAATACTACGAAAAAAAATATTCTATAATAGATTTTTTATCATTAATTGGTAACCCAATAAAACTGAATTGGTTACCTTTATATGAAGATTTGGCTATCAACTGTAGTATGAAAAAAAATGTATAATAGACTTTTTATAATTAATTGGTAACCCAATAAAACTGAATTGGTTACCTTTATATTAATTGGTAACCCAATATAATTGATTTTTTAATAATTAATTGGTAACCCAATAAAAAATTGTTAACCAATAAAACCATATTTAAAATTGGTTTTTTTGGTTACCCACAAAAATTAAAATGGTTATTTTTATATAAAGGTGTGGCTACCAACTGCACCATATTGAAAATAATTTTATTTAGAAAATGTTATTTATAAGTAACTGCAACATATTTAATTTTTTTTTTACCCATAAATATTAAAATGGTTACTTTTGAATAAAAGTTTGGCTACCAAGTGCATCATATTCAAAAATAATTTTATTTTTAAAAAGTAATTTAGGTAAAACATTAATTAATTTATATATACATGTGTAGAGTATATATATATATATATAACATTAATTAATTAATGTAGAGTATATATATATAGTGGTACTCCATATTCACACCCGACTGTTACTCCATATCCACGCCCAAAAAATGCGGAAAAAGTGGCGCAAGAAAAGTGATATGGATGGAATGTTGGCGCAAGAAAAGTGGGGCAATTAATTAAATTTTAAATGTGCAATCACTAAATTAAAGGGATTAAAAAACTAACTGCATTCTATTTTAATTTCAATTAAATTAAAACTGAAACCAACTGCACTAATTTTAAAATTATATATTAAAAAGATACTCATTCTGTAAATAATTTTAAGATGTACTTTTATTGTAATATTTTTAAAAAATGTACTAGAATATGTAGTTGTCCCAATACTTTTTGTAAGATGATCTCTAGCATTAGGGGCCTTAAGACTATAAATACTCTCTTGTTTTAAAATTAGCGATATATTTTTATTTTTTTAGTCTGTCTTAGAAATGCATTTATTTTTTTTTAATTATAGACAATAAAATGACACGAAGTTTTTAACATGTCATTATCAATATTTTAGCTAAGTTGCTGAATCATATAATGCTAATATATTTTCGGATAACGATCCAGATATTTTTTGTTAAAAGTTAATGTTTTAGAAACGTATATCTAATTAATTTTAGAATAGATGGAATAGTAATTGTTAGTGCTTAAATATTCATATATAAAATCAGAATTTGTTGGCTGTATATATGTAGCATAACAATGGGGTTTAGCTGCATCCTCTGAGTGTAGGTAGCTAGTTTATAATGAATCTGACAACTATATATTACCTTGAAATGTTATTCATGTCATTTTTAGAATTGGAGTAGAACGCATTGGCCTCATAATTACTAATTAGCTAGCTAGGTAGACGTTTTATATGGTGCAACCACCAACCATGCAAAACCACAAGAATTGATATAGTATAAGGAAAACAACTTTTATTTAAATACATCTGCGCTGCATGCAAGAGTACTATTGAAGAGTTGTACGTATGTATGTATTATTAACAAGTTATAACGTACGTATAAGTATTAATAATTTGTCTATACAAAAATTATCTACATACATATCTAACATTAATTTTATATGAAAATGTATAAGTATACATAGATCAAACACAACATCATTCTCAGCATTAAAGAGTGTTGTGTGACATAAATTTTAATATAAAACAAACTTTTTAATGATGAGAATGATATTGTGGTCGGTTTATATGCATGTATACTTATCGCATTATATGACGCTCGACTGCTAAGTGAGACAAAACCTTTTATTTGCCACAACCACGAGAGATCTGATCCTCTGCAGCTTTTCCTTCCTTCCCAAGCAAACCATCAGTCATTTCTCTAACCTTTCCATACAGCCCCATCTCACCAATTAACCTCATTTCCATTCTCTCCCACCTCCATAAAAGCCTTCCATTTTCTCCCTTCAAGGACCACTTCCACTTCAACACATCCAACCAAACAAAACCTCAATACATATACATATTCCCGCCACAAACACAAAATGAAAACCCATTTTCTAACATTTTCCCTCCTTGTCCTTTTCCACTGCACCACCACCACAACCACCCTAGCTCAGTCTCCGGCAACGGCACCGGCACAGGCACCGTCACAGGCACAGGCTCCGGCACCTTCCGGGCCCACAAACATCGCCAAAATCCTCGAAAAGGCCGGCCATTTCACCACGCTAATCCGTCTCCTAAAAACCACCCAAGTAGGTGATCGAATGAAAACCCAACTCAACAATTCAAACCAAGGCCTAACAATTTTGGCTCCTACAGATAATGCCTTTTCATCCCTCAAACCCGGAGCCCTAAATTCCCTCACAGATTTACAGCAAGCCCAATTAATTCTATTCCACATCATACCCTCTTTCCTTTCCATTTCACAGTTCCAAACCGTTCTTAATCCTTTAGGAACACAAGCCGGAGATAGCAGTAGTAGACAGTTTCGGTTAAATGTTACCACTTCTGGTAACCAAGTGCATCTCTCAACAGGGTTAGTTGATGCAACTGTGGGTAAAGCTATTTATAGTGATAATCAGCTGGCTGTGTATCAAGTTGATAAAGTACTTCTGCCCTGGGCCTTATTTGGGCCTCTGGCTCCAGGTACATTCGAGAAGCCCAAGAAAAAGTCCGGGCCGGTGGATGATAGTGTGAGCTCCAATGCTGATTTCAGCCCGGATACATATGGTGCAATTGGGATTGGTATGCATGGATTGCTACTAGGCCTTATTGCCGTGGTTATTCGGTTTTATTTGTAACATTAATTGATGATACTGAAATTTGATGATTGTTGAATTGGGGTCCAGTTATTTTCAGACGAGATTCAGAGAAGTGCAAAATTTAATTTTAATTTTAATTTTTTTTGTTTATGGGTTTTGATCACCCGATTCAATGTGCTTGTACTGTGTTGTCTTGAGTGTTTTTTGCAAGTATATTTTTTTCAATGACAAATCAATTTATTTTTTGGTGTATTAATCATAGTTTTCAAACTCGGATTGTAATGACGGTTGAACCAATTAAAATCGGAACCGATCGACACTACAGTCTTATTTTGTCCAATGAATCAATTTTGGTCAAAACTTGAATTTCTTCAACATAGATAACGTAAAAAATAAGTCGTTATGATAATGTTTCATTCAAATTTAAATAATTTATTTTTAACAATTCATATATTAAAAAAAAATTATGAATTTTTTCAAACAGAGAGAGCAACATCAGTCAAAAGATTATAAAATGAGCCACAAGTTCATGAATCTTTTGGTAATGCACAAGCTCATCGTCACTCATTCCACCACTTCTCACTCTCCCCGACTCGCGCAGGTTTTAGATTTTGAAAAGCTTTCTTTGACAAATTAATTTTTTTCAGCGATTGCTCCATTATATATGTATGTTGGTACAATCCAATGCCACCGTTTATATATAGTTCACTAGTGAGATATTAGAAGATAAATCGCACCAAAAAATAAAAATACCTACAAAATCCACTTTCAATGTATCTACTATGATCTCTCCTTCAACGTGTAACCATAAATTGGTAGAGCATTAATAGCCCTAACTAGTCATGCACAACAAGTCGGCTCAGGCTTGTTAGGCCTTTGACTTTCGGCCTGCAAATAAGGTCAGACCGGATTTGGCGCTTGAAAAGAAAGTCTACTGAGACCTGCAGACCAGACCTTGGGTCAGGCCAGGTCAGGACAAATCGATTCATTCAAATTTTATTTTTAGTAATTTTAAATATTATAAAAATAGCAATTAAAATTTTAAACTTAATTAATGTATTAATTAAAAGTAATGTATTATAAGTTACAACTTATAAATTACAATAATAAATAAAAATATTGTACAATTTTAAAGATATTGTATTATTTTATACTATCATTAATAAAATAATTTTTTTATTTTTATGAAAAGTATCTTTTTTATTATTATTATTATTATTTTACAAATGACTTTTAGTTTTTACGCTAAGTATTTATTAAAATGAAGATGCAATGAAAGGTCTGTAAAAAGTGTAAGTTGTTAGCTATGCAAGAAAAATCGTTATATATTACACTAACTAATGTATTTTCATGAATTTCTTTATTCGTATATAAACAAACATGCATAAATGAACGTATTGAAAGACGTCAATTTTATTTAGTTTATTAAATAAGTTGTCACAAAGAGAAAAATTTTGTCTGTAGTGGAAATTTAAAATAGTAAAGAAAGAAAATTGATAGGTCAGGCCTTAGGTTAGGCCTCAGGTCAGGCCAGACTTGTTGGCAGTCTGGACTAGGCCTTATCTGAACCAATAAAATATGACCTATTTGTGGCCTTCAGATCGAACTGAACCAGACCAGTCCTTGACCAAAGTAGATTAAGACCGAACCGCAGGTCATTTATGCACAACTAACCCTAGCTAATTAACATAATTTCTATGTAGGTGCTTGTGGGCCATTTTATTAATTAAAAGTTTACTACAATTAATCTAATAATTTATGAGATACTTGTAATAGTAATAATTTACAGAATATTACTACACCGCTATAGAAGATCTAACACAATAGTATGGAAAGAGGAGGATTGATGTTTTCTTAACGTGTCAATGAATTTGAGTGTTTATATATTTAATTATAAACCCTTTTCACAAGTCTCCGTTTTCGGTGGAAAGTGTTATGTTTTTATGTAAAAAATCGTTTATATGTTTCATGTCGTGAATCTGTTGTTAGCCAGACTTTATGATGTGTCATGTTTCTATGTAAAAAGTACGTAGATAATTCGTACAAAGTACGGATAATATAATATAAAATTATAGTATATATAATTTAATATAATAATTTAAATATAAATAATATAATATGAATGACATAATATATTAAATATAAAATTAAAGAATTATTTATATATCAAATCATTTTTAATACATGCATATACATTATTAAAATAATATAATAAAAAATTTAAAATAATACAACTCGTGATCAACTCTAAATTAACTCAATCACTAATTAAAATAACTCAATTAATTTAAATAAAATATCTAATTGCCTTCTTATGTATAGTTATCGATTTAGACTAATCACTTAAAATTTTATAATTTTTAGTTTTCAAAGAATCCATGAATGTTAAACTACAACAACTCCACCTGCCATTGAACGATGATTTTCTACAATAAATAACATTAGTCTGTTCTATAAAAATAATGTCATTTGCAACAAAAAAAAAATGTTAGCCTTCTTTATATTAATAATAATAATATAATATTCTTAATTTTGTTATCATAATTTTAGTATCGTATTGAAATTAAATGAGAACAAAATTAATTACAAAGAAGTGAGGATTAGACTAAAAATAGCAGCAATAATATATTATTATTAGATTGTTGAGTACGGTGTCATATAAGAAGACAATTAGACATTTTATATGGTGTAAACCATGCAGCAACCATGCAAAATCATAAGAATTGATATAGTAAAAGGGAAAGAATTGACATCTGCACTACAGGGAGAACTATTGATAAATTTTACAATATAATACATAATATATTGATGAGTTATATGTATGTATGTCTTATTAATAAGTTATAACATACGTACAAGTATTAATAATTTGTCTAATCGTTCAAAAATTATCTACATACATATCTAACATTAATTTTAAATGCATGATATATAGGACGCTCGACAGCTAAGTGGAGACAAAACCTTTTATTTGCCACAACCACTTGAGATCTCCTCTGCTGCTTTTCCTTCCTTCCCAAGCAAACCATCAGTCATTTCTCTAACCTTTCCATAACAGCCCCATCTCACCAAACCTCATTTCCTTTCTCTCTGCACCTCCATAAAAACCTTTCTCCCTTCAAGGACCACTTCCACTTCAACACATCCAACCAAACAAAACCTCAATACATATATTCCCGCCAAATAAACAAAATGAAAGCCCATTTTCTAACATTTTCCCTCCTACTCCTTTTCCACTGCACCACCACCTTAGCTCAGTCGCCGGACGTCACCAAAATTCTCGAAAAGGCCAGCCATTTCTCCACGCTAATCCGTCTCCTAAAAACCACCCATGTAGGTGATCGAATGAAAACCCAACTCGACAAGGAGGGCCTAACCATTTTGGCTCCTACAGATGATGCCTTTTCATCCCTCAAAGGCGGGACCCTAAATTCCCTCACTGATGCACAACAAGTCCAATTAATTCTATTCCACACCATACCCTCTTTCCTTACCACTTCACAGTTCCAAACCGTTCCTAATCCGTTAGGAACACAAGCCGGAGATAGCAGTAGCGGACAGTTTCGGTTAAATGTTACCACTTCTGGTAACCAAGTGAATGTCTCAACAGGGATAGTTGATGCAACTGTGGGTAAAGCTATTTATAGTGATAATCAGCTGGCTGTGTATCAAGTTGATAAAGTGCTTCTTCCCCGGGCCATATTTGGGTCCACCCCGGGTCTTTTTGAGAAGCCTAAGAATAAGTCCGTCCCGGCGGCTGATAGTCTGAGCTCCAACTCTGATTCCAGCCCCGATGCATATGGTGCAGTTAGGCTTAGTATGCATGGATTGCTAGTGGGACTTGTTGCCGTGGTTATTGGGTTTTATATGTAACAATTAATGAATGTTGAATTGGGCATCAGTTATTTTCGGACGAGTGAAGTGCAAGATTGATTTTTTTTATTTTTTTTTATTTTATGGATTTTGATCACCCAATTCAATGTGCTTGTACTGTGTTTGTCTTGAGACTTTTTGCAAATATATTTTTTTCAATGACAAATCAATTTATTTTTTGGTGTATTAATAGAGCGGTTGCCTAGAAAATGGTGAGATTATGTATTGAAATTCAAAGTTTACAGCATGCAGTTTATCTTTATTTTTTACATTCACGTCTATAGTAGTTACACACAAGAATTGTAGTATGTCTCTACTATAAATAAAATTTAAAGGAAGAGATCTTAGTCATTGTAGTAACAGATAAGAAGAGAGTTGCTCGGTAAAAATATAACCCTATTTAGATCAGCGAAAGTAGGCACGAAAACCCTTAGCTGATGGGTACATTATTTAAATTGTATAACTACTTTATACACTTGCATTTTAAGTCAAGATTTTATCTTTGACATTTTTGTCAAACAATAAATAAATTGGGATAACGAGAAGTTATTATATATTAGGTCATTGTTTTGTTCCAACATATACGCGTACACATTATAATTAAAAGTAACCTTTTTGACTAATGAAAATATTTATTAGTTTAATAGTTGATCTTAAATAATAATTTCTAGATTTCACATATGATTATTATGGATTTGAATTTCCTTCATTACACCTTTCCTCCAATTCTATCGAATACACCAACTATTTGGTCTTAATAATTTTATTAGTAATGATCAAAATATGTTAATAGATAATTGATAATATTAAGATCAATTATATCAAAAATTAGAATCATTAAAAATAATTTTACCATTAAAAGTATAAAATGATTTTCAACCATTGAAATTTTAGTGAAAAATCCACATGTTCATCAAATGGTAAAAAATGTTGAATTATTTTTATTTTTGGAATAATTATACTAATCAATAATATAAATTAACTGATCGATGTTAATTTTGATTATACTATTTAAAATTATAAAATTATAATGTATTAGATAGAATAAGAGCGAATGTGTAATGAAGGGAGCCAAATCCAATTATTGTTGTCAACCGAATCTATCATAGGTATATAATTTTATTTTGAACGCCTTTTTTGCTCATCTGCAAATGTTTAATAAATTCTGCAACATCTCGACAAATCGGAAGATAAAAGTAAATAACAAGAAATGAACCTGTAACTAATGATAACAAAGTTTCAATCATAATTATCAAATTACGACATGATTGACATGCACGCGGCTACTATTATGTCTCCTTTTGACATATGATACAATCTCAATAATGATAGTCCACCTCAAGTGCGCACCTAAAATCTACACTGTTGATGTTATAAAGATAATTATGATTTTTTAGGTCAAATTGTTTTTTCAGTTATATATATATATATATATATATATATATATATATATATTAATGACCTGTATGGAACATCAGGTTCTTTAACTTGATCCTACACAGCTTGGCCCATGGGTAATCGGCTCAGCAATCTTTAGCCATATTGTATTTCTGTAAGAAATTGGCCCAATTGTTTATCAACTGTCAGGCATGGACTGCAGATGTATTACTGAATCGGTTAATAAAAATGAATTCTTCATCTTGAGGCAAAATAACATTTTCTTTCATGAATTGCTGCTAATAAGTTTCACATTCATTGATTTTATTTGGCCTAAACAACACAGCATATAGAGAGAATGTTTTATTATCCTTGTCACTTGTACAAAATTATATATTCTTTTACAAAATTATTATACATATATCACACAAATTCAAATTCAAAATTGATATACTAGACATTACATACCAAAACAATTTATCATATTATTTAGAAATTTTAATGTGAACTGAAAAATAGATTTGGATAAAAACGCAATTTTCAAATCTTAATTTCATATATCAATTGCATCTTCTGTATGTTTAGAGTTGGACTCTTTGTTATACACGTTAAACTTAACTTCACCCAAATATTAATGTTTACAGTTTTTGAGTTCGATCATTTGTATTCAGTCATTAGTTTCACGTTGAACATCGGTACTATTGAATTATTTCAGCATACTATTGAATTATTAATTCAGCATACATTTTATCTTTTAACAGGTAAAGTTAAAACCCTAGCGACGGTCTTACATGCATGGCATCACTAAATAATAACTATATAATCATAAGACGTGAGTCACACAGTTACTTGTTTTAAGGAATTCTAGCTAACTATTGTGAAAACATATAAACAAAGAAATCGGAGCTTGAAATTGTCTATATAATGGTTTCATATTAATAATAGCAATTAATAAACTTAATTAGCAAAAAAAAAATTAATAAACTTGGAAATGAACTCAGTAAAGGAGGTTATTATGTCAAGTGGATTCTTGTACTTGACACAATGCCTGTCGGTTATTGAAGAGTTTACATTACGTACTGAACCATCGGACACTTAAAAGTAAAATAGAAAAAAGAATTAAAAAATAAAATAAAATCTTTCTACATGCTAAAGCAGCAGCACAAAATATACTAGTCACCTTTCCTGTTCTCTTTTTCCCCTTGTGATTGCCATGCATGTGGCTTTTTTGTCAAGTCCTTTCCTTCCAACATGCAGTTCCTAGTGCTAATCGAATAGTACGAGAAACAAAATTTGATATAAAAAGCGTGTTGATCAAATGCAAATGGTACAAGGAACGAAATTTGGTACAGAAAACTTTTACATATGGTAGATTGCAATTCTCACACTAAGATTTGAAATGATAGTGTGTGCTCGTTCTCGAAAAACATGACACTAAGAGTTCTTTGTTAACTCTGGTCTAGCTAGATGATGCAAATAATTCTTTGACTTCCATTAGTAATACTATATTGGCTCAAGTCCATTGTTGAACCTCCAATTGAAGCAAATTTCGCAAGCGCTTGCTGTAAAAATGTTACGAATGTTAGTCCTATAAGGAATAAATTTGGTACAGGGCAATTCAAATTTCCAAATACCATCCCAAGATAGTTGGAATAGCACATGAGATTCAAATGTAGGGGTATGATTAAATATATTTAGTATGGAAGGTTAGGATTCATTTTTAGAATGCAATGTAGTGGTTAAGTCTATAAAATGTTGTCTTTTACTGAAAATTATCTTATCGAATATCAAAATATCAATTTTGCAACCTCTTCTTCTTTTACTCTTTCTCAAATTCTTCCGAGTCTAGCTGAGAGACTCTAAATCTTGGCAACAAAAAAATGACCTACTTTCACCATTCCCTCCAACCCCAAGAAAATCCCTAGTCATACTCCCTTCAATTTTGTTTAAACAAAAATTATATATACTACATATCTAACATTTTACATGCATGATAGGACGCTCGACTGCTAAGTGGAGACAAAACCTTTTATTTGCCACAACCGCTTGAGATCTCCTCTGCAGCTTTTCCTTCCTTCCCAAGCAAACCATCAGTCATTTCTCTAACCTTTCCATATAGCCCCATCTCACCAATTAACCTCATTTCCATTCTCTCCCACCTCCATAAAAACCATCCATTTTCTCCCTTCAAGGACCACTTCCACTTCAACACATCCAACCAAACAAAACCTCAATACATATATATATTCCCGCCAAAAACACAAAATGAAAACCCATTTTCTAACATTTTCCCTCCTTGTCCTTTTCCACTGCACCACCACCACAACCACCCTAGCTCAGTCGTCGGCACCGTCACAGGCACCGGCACAGGCACAGACACCGGCACCCGCACAGGCACCGGCACCTACACAGGCACTGGCACCGACACAGGCACTGGCACCGACACAGGCACTGGCACCTTCCGGGTCCACCAACATCGCCAAAATCCTCGGAAAGGCCGGCCATTTCACCACCCTAATCCGTCTCCTAAAAACCACCCATGTAGGTGATCGGATGAAAACCCAACTCAACAATTCAAACCAAGGCCTAACCATTTTGGCTCCTACAGATAATGCCTTTTCATCCCTCAAACCCGGAACCCTAAATTCCCTCACTGATTCACAACAAAACCAATTAATTCTATTCCACATCATACCCTCTTTCCTTACCATTTCACAGTTCCAAACCGTTCCTAATCCGTTAGGAACACAAGCCGGAGATAGCAGTAGTGGACAGTTTCGGTTAAATGTTACCACTTCTGGTAACCAAGTGAATGTCTCAACAGGGATAGTTGATGCAACTGTGGGTAAAGCTATTTATAGTGATAATCAGCTGGCAGTCTATCAAGTTGATAAAGTGCTTCTGCCCTGGGCCATATTTGCGCCTCACCCTCCTGCACCCGCACCGGGCCTTTCTAAGAAGCCCAAGAAAATGTCTGATGATAGTCTGAGCTCCAATGCTTATTCCAGCCCAGATGCATATGGTGCAATTGGGCTTAGTATGCATGGATTGCTAGTGGGCCTTATTGCTGTGGTTATTGGGTTTATTTGTAACAATTGATGATACTGAAATTTGATAATTGTTGAATTGGGTTCTAGCCAGTGAAGTGCAAGATTGATTTTTTTTTTGTTTTTGTTTTTTTGTGTGTGTGTTTTGATCACCCAATTCAATGTGCTTGTACTGTGTTGTCTTGAGTGTTTTTGCAAATATATTTTTTTCAATGGCAAATCAATCTATTTTTTGGTGTCTTGATATAGCGGTTGCCTAGAAAATTGAACTTTGAGTGTATTAGTATGCTACTGCTGCCAGCTTCTTTGTCAAGAATTGCATTAGATTAGTTAAATATAGACTTTACACTGTAAAAAAAAATTGAGCGCGCTGTTGTTAGTCATCCTCACTTACAGGGTTGACAACTATAATTGTACTTTGAGAGTGTTGTTGAAGGTTTGCCTTAATATAGGTCTGCTTCGTTTTTAACCGTGGAGGTATGCCCCTAGATTTGTATCTCTCTTTGTTTCTTAATATAAACACAAATTAGCAAGAAAAATATAAAATGGTGAGAGTATGTATTGATATTCAAAGTTTACAGCATGCAATTTTTCTTTATTTTTTACATTCACGTCTATAGTATTTACACACAAGAATAGTAGTATATCTCTACTGTAAATAGAATTTAAAGGAAGAGATATTAGACATTGTAGTAATAGATAAGAAGAGAGTTAATCGGTAAAAATAAAACCCTATTTAGACCAGGAAACGTAAGCACGAAAACCCTTAGCTGATGGGCACATCATTTTAATTGTATAACCACTTTATACACTTGCATTTTAAATCCAAGATTTTATCTTTGACATTTTTGACTAATGATAAGTTATATATTAGGTCATAGTTTTGTTCCAAAATATACGCGTACAAATTATAAAAGTAACCTTTAAATATTTATTAGTTTAATAGTTGATCTTAAATAATAATTTCTACATTTCACTTATTATGGATTTGACTTCCCTTCATTACACATTCCCTCCAATTCCATCTAATACACCAATTATTTGGTCAAAATATGTTAATAGATAGTTGAGGATATCAAGATCAATTATACCAAAAATTAAAATCATAAAAAATAATTTTACCGTTAAAAGAATTTTCAACCATTGAAATTTTAACAAAAAATTCACATGTTCATTAAATAGTAAAAAATATTGAATTACTTTTATTTTTGGAACAATTATATTCCTCAATAATACAAATTAATTGACTGGTGTTAATTTTAATTATACTATTTAAAATTATAAAAATATAATTTATCAGATAGAATAAGAGAATGTGTAATGGATGGGAGCTATCTCTGATTATTATTGACAACCGAATTAATTTCAATAGAGTGATGTTGACAAAGAAAATTTGGGTGGAATCTATCATAGGCTGGGCCATCGACCCTTAAGTTTTAGAAACTATACTTAAATCTAAGAATTATATTTTTTGTTCATAAGCAAATGTTTAATAAATACTGCAATTTGTCGACAAATCTTATTAGAAAAGTAAATAACAAGAATTGAACTTGTAACTTAATGATAACAAAATTTCAATCATGATTATCAAATTATGACATGATTGACATGCATGCCTCTAATATTATGTCTTCCTTTTTTCATATGATATAATCACAATAATGATAGTCCACCTCAAGTGCGCACCTAAAATCTACACTGTTTGATCTGATAAAGATAATTATGATTTTTTAGGTCAAATTGTTTTTTCAGTTTTATATATATATATATATATATATATATATATATATATATATATATATATATATATATATATATATATATTAATGAGCTATGGGAACATAAGGTTCTTTACCTTGATCCTACACCTTGGCCCATGAGCAATAGGTTCAGCAACCTTTAGCCATGTTGACTTTCTCTAAGAAATAGGCCCAATTGTTAATTAACTGTCATGCATGGACTGCAGGTGTATTACTTAGGAGTGGCCAAATGAACCAATTTTTTCAATAATTGGACCGGTTTGAACCGATCGGTTCGGTATAAAATGGACCGGTTCGGTATAGGTCCGGTATCGGTTCCAGTACCAGTTCGCCATTATAAAATTCGATATGTATCGGTTGTACCGGTTTTATTATTTTATTATTATAAATAATAATAAATAAATAATAATAATAATAATTATTATTATTATTATTATTATTTTCGATATAACCGGAACCGAATCAGTCCAACCGGTTTCGGTATATGAATTTGGATGATTTCGGTACCGGTCTGATCCGATCTGATCCGGTTCGGACCCGAATGAACACCCCTAGTATTACTAAATCAGTTAATAAAAATGAATTCTTCATCACGAGGCAAAATAACACAGCATATAGAGAGAATGTTTTATTATTAGTTTCAATATATATGCCTTGTGACTTATAGCAAATTATATATTCTTTTACAAAATTATTATACATATATCACACAAATTCAAAATTGATATACTATACATTGCATACCAAAACAATTTATCATGTTATTTAGAAAATTTTAATGTGAACTGAAAATTATTTTAATTATATAATCATAAGACGTGAGTCACACAGTTACTCATTTTAAGTAATTTTAGCTAGTTATTGTGAAAAAATATTTATAATTTGTCATCCACTTATTGTGACCTAAACAAGGAAATCCAACTTGAAATTGTCTATATAATGGTTTCATATATATTAATAATAGCAATTAATAAACTTGGAAATAAACTCAGTAAAGGAGGTTATTATGTCAAGTGGATGCTTGTACTTGACACAATGCCTATCGGTTATTGAAGAGCTTACATTACATACTGGACCATCAGACACTTAAAAAGTAAAATAGAAAAAAGAACAAAATAAAATCTTTCTACATGCTAAAGCAGCAGCACCAAATACACTATGTCACCTTTCCTGCTCTCTTTTCTCCCTTGTGATTGTCATGCATGTCGCTTTTTTGTCAAGTCCTTTCCTTCCAACATGCAGTTCCTAGTGGTCCCTCCTCCGTCCTCCGCTGACAATTCACAAGCTCTCTCTCCTACCTTCCCTGGCCTCTAACGTGCAAAATTACGCTCTAGTTCATGGTTACCACAAGTGCTGATCGAATAGTATGAGAAACAAAATTTGGTATAAAAAGGGTGCGTGTTGATCAAATGGTACATGGAACGAAATTGGGTACAGAAAAACGTTACATATGATAGATTGCAATTCTCATACCAAGATTCGAAAGACATACCAATAAGAGTTTTTTTGGTAACTCTGGGCTAGCTAGATCCAAATAATTCAGTGACTTCCATTAGTACTACTACTATATTGGCTCAAGTCCATTGTTGAACCTCCCATGGAAGCAAATTTCGCAAGCTCTTGCTGCAAAAATGGCCTACTTTCACCATTCCCTTCAACCCCAAGAAAATCCCTAGTCATACTCCCTTCAATTTCGTTACAACCCATCGAATGTCCCTGCAGCTTCTGCTTCTCATTCTCATTCCCATTGTTACTTCCGAGCATCATCATCATACGGTCCAATTGCCCTGCATTACTCATTTCTCCCAACAACATTACCCCTCCTCCATCTCCGTTATCCGGTTTAAGCAATCCGTTCAAATTTCCAACATCATTTTTGCCTTGGTTTAAAGAACTGAAACGATTAGAGTTCATTAGACCAAACCCGTTCGCAAACAGTCCCGAGGAATAGCTCCTTGTGGATTCCATTGTAGCGGCTTTTTGCAGCAATGCAGTAGCTGACATATGGGATTGACTTGTTTCTTGCTGATTATCACTATTATTGTAATACAATGAATCCATATTTCCACAAATGTTGTTTTCTTCTTCCTTTAGTACTCTTGGCAAAGTCGGTGATGATAGTCCGTACATATTTGTAGCCTGTGTGGCTTGGACTAATTCCGATGCTGCTAAGAAAGCATTGGAATTGCCTTTGTGGTCCAACCACAATGGCAGCCTTGGTTTCTGCCCATCCAAATTGATCTGGCCGGCCGGTTCTAATCCGGCAAGATTAGGTCGAAACATGGCCGATAATTGGGGGTTTCCGATTGATTGAAGATTATTCATAAATGACCCATTGATCAATTCATTTCTAAAGTTTAAATTTGGTAAGGGAACTGAAGTACTGATTCTTGAATTTTCTTCAGCTAATGCATCACAAAAGGCCCTATGTGTGATAAAGCTGTCCTTCCTGTTTGATATATATAATCAAACAAACAGACAAACAAACAAAACTCAACTCCTAAGTCTCCTGTCTACCTCTCTTTATAGATCAATATAGTATAAGGAAAAAACATAATCAATTAATTCAACTTCATTAAATTCTAGGTTGAAGAATTAAATGCTCAGCGTATATAATCTGACCATTTAATTCTTCAACACAATAATCATATAAAATTTATAAAAAAAAACGAACCTGGAAAAAAGTGTACCACAGTCGCATTTATACTCTCTAGTCCCACAAATCTTACCATGAGCTTTCCAATCCGACCGAACTGCATATTTTTTGGAGCATTTCTCGCACTTCCACTTCTTCTCTCCATGTTTCCGGCCGTAATGTTTCTTAATCCCCGTGAGGTCTCCGAGGGCTCTCGACGGATCGTGGTGCACGCAGGTCTTTTCGGGACACAAGTATACTTTCTTTCTCATCACCTCTATGTTTGTTCTTTGCTTGAGCTTCCATGGCAGATTGTGACCTCTTCTGTGCAGCTGCAAATTTTGGTCTCTCTGAAAACCCTTGTTACATATTTCGCATACAAATCGATTCGTAGCCATCAAAGAGTGTGGTGACATTGCTATCACTTCTGCATCCGGATCTGCTCAAACACAACCAAACACAACCAAGCAACAATTAATTAATGAAGTACTCTTCAATATTTTTTTTAAAAATAAAATAACTTGAAAAATGAATCTATCTTGAAATTAATATATACTAACATACTACTTGCCTGGTGTGCCAGGAAGATTTCTCTTCCTCTTAGGAGGAGCTGGATTTGAATTAGAATTAGGAATAGGGTTAGGGTTTGAATTTGGATTTGGTTCTGGAATGACAGATGAAGAAAGGCCATGAGGAGACATCATTGTGGAGCTGAAATTGATTGATGATGAGGTTAATGAAGAAGTAGACTAAAATAAGAATTAAGCAAAAACAAACTCCAAAAAAATCTCAGAGTTCTAGCTCTCGCATTTCTTTTTTCTCTCTCCTCTCTCATTTTTATTTTTTTCCCTCATATATATCCCCATTTCCTTATCTCACACGGCTTCTTTCCAAAGTCGGACCCCACCTGTTTCTATCTGTCTTCTTTCTCTCTCTATATATATATATTGCAAGTGAATTTTATTACTGGATAATTAGTGAATTTTAAGTTGAATAGGAGAATGGATAGTGTTTTGATGTGCATGGCTGCTGCTGCTTTATGGGTAATCCTCACTTTATAATTAAGTGGAGCTAGATCGAGCAACAATAATAATTATTATGTTAACAATGATAAAAGTGGCAAAGATATAAAGAATTTAAGCTTGATCTTGAAAAGGTAAAGATAGAAAGCGTAGTGCCTTTACAGCCAAATTCATCAGGTAAACATGATTATGCTATAATTAATTGATTTTTGGACATTAAGAGAGAGAGAGATAGAGAGAGAGGGGTGATATATAATACGTATATAGTACTCACTAGTGGTAAAATAGTATCAAGCTAGGATGCCGTCCGTGAAGTCCTGACTGCCTATTGGATTGTCTGTCGGTGGAGTACTCCACCAACCTCTTATATATAAATATATACACAATGTATCTCTTCCATTTTTTACTACGCAACAGAACCCTTCAAATATTAATTCAATCTCCCTCAGGACCCAAAATTCATAAATATATATGGTTTGACTAGTGATATTTGTTTGCACTACGTACAAAAAAGATACTATCAATTTTAATTATCTTTCTTCACTAATTAAGTACCCATGTCTGCACATACATTATATTCTCAAGGGTGGTACTTAAATAACCATGCAAGTCCATGTACCGAGTCGGCAGCTCTCTCTCTCTCTCTCTCTCTCTCTCTCTCTCTCTCTCTCTCTCTCTCTCTCTCTCTCTCTCTCTCTCTCTCTCTCTCTATATATATATATATATATATATATATATATATATATATATATATATATATAGGTATACGTATTGGACCGAATCAAACCATTCTACTCTACTTACATCTATGCATGAAAAATTAGATTTTACTGGTATGTTTGCAAATAAACGAAAATATTCTCACAGTTCTATTTTGTCAGCCACAGTTGTGTTACATTATTCACATTTCACAACAAAACTGAGGATCACTTGGTCCAAGAAAAAAGCTGACTTTCTGCCCGTTTGGATGTGCTCATATTTGTAGAATGTTGTGATACCAGTTCAGAATTGTAATAATAGAGATCAAACACTTGAAGCACACATATATCATTTGTCTAAACAGAGTGTAGTGGCCTCATATATCTATTTGTCTAAACGGATGGAGTAATGTATAGTTAACTACTTTGTCAGTGAAGTAATTAAGTGCACTTCAGGGATGTCCTACACACCATAAATTTTGATACCATTTCTATCACGCCTTATAACCAATTGACAGGCCAAAATCACTTCCAAAAAGTTGACATGGCTTCAACCTAATCTTGATAGCCTGCCAACCCAAAACTTTTCAAGCCACCCTATTTCTCTTCACCCATGGACGACGTAATTGTGGGATGGACCGGATGGTTTAAGGGAGTTGATATTAGTGTGGTGCGTGCTATGTAGCCATCTTAAAAAGACAGGTCACAAGTAAAACACAAGTTTAAATAAACTAAAATCTACAATAAATATCATAATGGTTAAAAGAGTATTAAAACCCCGATAAACAACTAGGACATAAGAGTCGAACTAAAAAATAAGCGGCTTGACATAGGTAAAATTATAATCATTTAACTAAAAATTCAAATAATAAATCAACGAAAATTCTTCAATTTATTTTAGAAATTAACTTCCTCCAGCAATAAGAATAAAACTAATAAAAAATCATAATCCTAGCGAACGAGAGCTCTCCGCACAAAACTCCGATCTTTCCCTTGGCTACTTGTAGAAGGGAAGTAAAAAGAAGTGAGCCAAAGCCTAGTACGGATATATACTTTGAAATGTAATTTTGAGACATTAGAGTATATGTTTCTCACCAATACTCAATTTCTTAAAAATAAACAAAATGAGTAAAATAATAAACAAAACAGTTAATTAAGGACTTAAAATGCTTTCAAAATCATAGCATAACAAAACATAGCATATCTAAATATACCATATATTCATATTATAGGAAATTTATAAGCAATAAAATAAGTCAAAAATATAATGGGTGCTACTTGCATCTTGTGCCCACTACCCTTTAGGCCACAAGTCACATGTTCCCTTTCTGGTTATTGTCGAGTAGGAAACGACCAAAATACACTCAACATTCTGCATAACATAATCTATCATGATCTTCTCATACCCCTATAATCAAGGGACATATTTGTACGCTCACAGTACCGGTACAGGTTAGTAGCAAGTCCATATATAATATCACAACAAAACAACTAGCCTATGATTTACCAATACAAGTCAGTTCAAGAGGCGACATAGCATATGTAATCTTCTTATTTCGTATAGATAGAATTATGCAAATATATGAAAATATAATTGTTCATATATAAAAATTTAATTTGCAAAGCAAGACTATTGGCATACTTCGATACTACATTTTATGGACCTTTATTATCTAAATGTAATTATGCAAAATCACAATTAAAGTCTGAATTTAGTTTTCAGGTTTGCCAACATAATACTCCCTCAATACACAATATAAATAATCATCATTCATCAATTTTCTGCACCATTCCTTTTATTTTCCTAAAATGCATGAAGAGGGGTTAGATATCAATTTTTTGAGGCCATCAACATAAATATATCTCGACACTAATTGACACAAGGTTGGTTGCTAGTCCTACATATATGCTACTGCAAGTACACAAAACCAAACCATACATATAGGTAGGTATTATATATCATCATTATAGCAAAATCAAAATGGTTTAATGCCAAATATTTAAAAATGGAAATAATTTCGTACTTTTTCCTTGTCTTCATAATGTCATCTAATTTGAGTATTAAAATCAATATTAAAATTGTCTCCTCCAAATGAGCTCTCAAACACACTGATTGATCAACATTATATATATATATATATATATATATATATATATATATATATATATATATATATATGCATGGATTAGGCAATGAAGTAAAAACATAATACGTACCACTCGTGTGTTTGCATATTGACCACTTGTTTGCCACATAAAACGAGCATTAGGCACCTTTCTAACTGCTCCAACAGAATAATGTCATGTATTTATTATATTTAATTGAAACCACTTTCGGCTTTATGCATTCGGAGCTTACTACTACACATTTTATATACACATTGATTCTTTCACCTCGATCGATACTTGAATACCCATTATTTTGTATTTTTTACAACTCAAAACTCGATTTTTCTAGGAAAAGTAAATACTTTTGGTGCACCACACATGTTTATATCCGAAAAACACGGATAATTAAATAAATATATGTTTGGAACACAGATAATCTAATAAATATATATTTAAAATACTCTTTTCGTTCTAAAATTAGAGATATAATTTAATTTATAAGATCAAACAACGGCATATTAAACTTTAAATTGATATGAATTTATTTAATTTTAATTGATACAATTATTATAATTGTGTAGTACTATCTCTATTTTAAATTATAAGACTAATATTAACTTTTAAAAGTCAATTTTAAACAATTTTTAACTCAAAATTGATATGATTTATTTAAGTTTTGAAAATAATAAACCTTATAACTAGTAGTACTATTAATTAGTTTATGATATTCATAATTATATTGATATAAATTAATTAAATTCATGTTAATTTTGATTTTGAAAATATTTGAAATTGATTTTTTAAAAGTCAAAATATTGGTCTTATAATTTAGAACGGATGAAGTATATAACAAAAACTATTAATCACAAAATTTATTTCACTCTTTATTAACATACTAATTTTAAAATTTATTATTCCGACGTTTAATTTTAAAAGTCAAATTTTATCTCTAATTTTCGGACGAAAATAATAGTTTTGTCAATTCTTTCAAGTTAGGCAGCGTAGAATTCCATCTCAAAGGGTTAAACAATTTTTGTTTGGAGTTTTGTTTTATGTAATGACCCATGCAATGATAGATATAATGATCCAATGTAAAAATAGTGGGACCCACTATTTTTACGTTGTGTGTCATATTATTTTACATTGAATCATTATACCCATCATTACATGGATCATTACTCATAACAAAATTGTTTTGTTTGTTACTTCCCTTGAAATTATATTTGGTCTTCTTGCACTTCAAAACTAGAATGTCACATTTAAAGGTGTTTCACATGCAATGTACTTTAATTAAATTAATAGTACTTTCATTCTAAAAAATTAGAGATGCAATTTAATTTTGAGATCAAACGACGACATATTAAATTTTAAAATTAGTATGACTTATAAAAATTTAGAATAAAATAAATTTTATAATTAATAATTTTTATTATATGCTATACAATTATAATAATTATATTAACTAAAATTAAATTCTTCTACATCAATTTAAAATTAAATATATCGTTGTTTGATCTCAAAAATCATATTATATCTTTAATTTTGGAACATTATATTAACTAAAACTAAAAAGGGCGACAGATTTGTGGCATTTATTTTATGTTTTGGTGACTTCAGTTCATATGGATTTGTGGATCTACTGCATGGCTTGCACGGTTTAAGTTTGCATGCTTTTCCAAATAAAAAGGTTTACCCTCATTTTCCCGCATAATTTGTAACTATAAACTTTTTTTTAGTGTGTGGCAAAGACTTGACGAAAGTAATTTAAATAGTATATTTTTATCAACTACATTATTTATTTTTTTAAAATAATACTCAAATATATTTTAATACTATTAAAAGTCGATCGTAACACATAGTAGAAAGAAAAATTATAACAGCAATATTAAGTATTGTATAAAAAAAAAATTAATATTAATAGATCCAAGGTGATAACTTAATAATATTCCTTTAATGTCCCGAGTAACATGTTGGAATTTACTTCTTAATAAAAATTCAACAAGCGCTATAAAAGGTCGAAGGTAAATTTCCCCTAGCTAATTTCTATTTTTGTCCCTACCTAACTCCTAAGCCCCCAAGACATTAAGATGAAATGTTTCACTAGAATTAAATTATAATTATAATATATATCATTAAGTACTCAAGAAAAAAAAACTTCAAATTAATTTTTAAAAAATATATCAATAAACTAATGTGTTTTGAGAGGAGTCGGTGCACTGATGTTTATAGTGCATTAATGGATGGTTCAATTATGAAATTTTGTAGGAAATTAATAATAAATTATCTCTTTGTCCCAATTTAAAAGGGTTGATAAATGTTGTAATTAATATAAATATATAACAAGACAAATACCGAGTCGTTTTGGTTGGTACAGAGTCAAGTCGGTAGTTTAAGGGGGTTTTTTTTTTTTTTTTTTTATCAACTCTGCGAATCAAGGATTTCTTTAATTTTATTGTAAAACATGCAATTAATGTATCCTTATAACATATTCTTAATTCATGAACTTAATTAGGAGAATGAATATTAACATAAAATTATGAAATAATTTGTTCGATGCATGATTAGAAATATTATCAATCCAATTAATTAATTAATATTGATGTCATGATTCTGCAACCGTATTATTTATAAAAATAAAATATCAAGATATAGAATCATAAATCACCTTGAGATCTTGGATATATACTGATGAAGATATAAAAATTATAAGAAAAGATCCAGTAGTCATCATTCTATATATAAATATGCATAGTTGATGATAATTAACTGCCATTAATATAGTTAATTAATTAAATTAAATAACATACTAGCCATTATGGATTAAGAGTAAATATTATAATAACTTCATTTGAAATTAAAGAAAGTATTATTATTATTATAAATATTTACTTTAGAAAAGTGATATTTTCATAGGATTTTATAAAATTTTCACATATAAACTGTCCCTATAAACCTATAGCGACTGTCAAAACCGTCGTTATAGATTTATAACAATATTTTTTATGTAAGAATATCAAAAAAAAAAACTCTGTAGAAAATGTGACTTTTAAAGTTTGCCCGATAAATAATTTTTAAAATTTACCATACTTTTGCAAGGTTGTCAAGCTTGTATGGAAATAATGCATAACAAACACATGAGTTGCATTGATTCATCAAAGTTGATGACATTTATGGTTATAGTCTTTGTTAATCTGTATTGGGGTGACTGTATATATATATATAGTACTAAAACAAAAAACGATATACGTTGGCCCAACTTCACACATAGGTCAGATAGAAAAAATAAATAGATTTTTGGGCCATGTTATTCTTCAGTATAACACCTACATCTTGTTTAAACATTACAGGCTCAGACTCAGGCTCAGCTAGAGGTGTTCAGTCGATAAAAATTAGACCGGACCGAATCGATATCGAAAATATATAAAATTCAGTATCGATTAAACCTGTTCGGTACCAATTTTTACAGGTTATACCGAATTTTATTATTATATTATTATTTTTATTATTATTATTAAATAAATAAATAATAGGAAACTTGTATATACCGAACAAAAAATTGTCAAATCGGTACTGGAACTAGTTGAACCAGTATACCGAATCCATATTAAACCGGTCATTTTTGTACAGAATCGACCGGTTCGATGTACCCAAAAAATCGATTAAATTAGAAATTTTGAACAGCCATAGACTCAGCCAATCTGGCAGGAAAAATATTTAAAAAGGACTATATTGGGGTGAAAAAGAACTGAATAATGTTAGTGGCAAAAATGTTTTGTCTAAAAAAGCATCTTAAATTATGTGGAATTAAATTAACATATCTTTTATGATCGACTATCACGTCATAAAATATTATACTATTATTTATCTTATTTAATGTAACATCATTTAAAGAAAAAAAATTAAACCACAAACATTATTAAAAAGAATTAGAAAGGATCTTTGTTATTGAGCAATGAAACTTTTTGCATATAACCCATCCAAACTTCAAAAAGGAATATACAAAAAATCTCTAATCTTCCTTTTTCTTTATTCTTTTCTTCATCTTCTTCTACAACTCTTAAACTTTTTTTTCATGACCTTTGAGTTAGTGACTTCAACACTAACCAACCTAGCCAAGGATAGCTAGTCTCTCATTTTCCTTTCCTTCGATTCATCCTTGCGTAATATTTTTCAGTCCCTGTCCTCACGTTAATAATTTAGAAAAAATTATTCAGTCCTAATAGACATGTACAAAAAGCTTAGGACCTGCAATCTGACTCTGACCTAACCTGACCTGGTCAACGGTCTAGCTCGGCTTGCAAGCTATGATTTAAACTCAAAAGTCTAACCTGATCAAAAGTCAGCCTCGATCTTTGATAAAGTGACATGAATACTAAACTGTTTTCCTCTCCATCTCCTACCATATTATATTATAATATTATTAGTAATCTGTTAGTTAACACTTAGTTCAAATTAGAGTGATAATAATTTGTAAACAACCACATATTATATAATTATATAGTCATTATCATTGTGGGCTATTTCTAATTTATATGCAACAATACTGAAAATTATAGAGAATGGTGATTTTGATTGACTTTTCAATGTTTGGTCCATTTGATTTGTAATTTTGTACACGTTAGTATAAAAAAAAAATCATAGATCCTAATCAAATCTTTTTACCTGATATTATATTATAATAATTAATAGTCACTAGTAGAAATAATCTAATTTATATCCATGACCGACGATTTCACGGCTCCATCATTCTCCCTTTGTTCTCCTTCCTCCCTCTGTTTATGTCTGGTCTAGCCTGACACGTAAGCCTGATTTTCGTTGAGAAGTCCGGTCTGCAGGCCCAAAAGTTAAGTCTGACCTGACCTAATCAACGACCAAAGTCTGTCGGCCAGTCTGACTCGGCTTATTGTGCATGTCTAGCTCCTGGAACATTGTCATGTGGTACCCCAGACCAATCACATGCTGCCATCAGTGGACCCAGATATAAAAAAATTCACTGTACATACTGAAATGAAATGACAGCATATGATTGGCCTAGGGCACTACGTGACAATACCCCAAAAACACTAAATAACTTTTCATAATTCAGGGTGTCGTACAAAAATTTTGGAAACTGAGATTTATTATTAATGAGTAGCAACAAAGCATAAAATTTATGAAATTTACTTGCATACAAAAATTCTAATTGATATTTTTACAAAAAAAATTAATATTTTTATAATATTTCACTCACATGAAAATAAACCTCACTTACTATTCATGTGAATAAAATCTTATAAAAATATCAATTTTCCTATTTTTACTGTCGAACAGAAAAATTGCAATAGTGACTTTTGCATTCATTCCTAGATAAAGAATTCTAAATGCACATATTCAATATGTTCTTATATGAAGGTTTTTTTTTTTTTTAGTTTGAGACATAATTTAAATACACACACCCAACCTTAATCACTGACAAAATTCTTATATGAAGTTGCATGCAATAATTAAAAATAATGTTATATTTGAACTAAAAGAATGAAATGAAGATAATATTAAAATAGAGAAATAAATAGAATAAAACACAACATGAGAATGAATTATTTTATTCATAAAGAATTAGATAGCTCTAATAAAAACTACCTTTAATCGGCCACTAGACTAATTCCTAGAAGAACAGAGATTTGTATTCTTTGTCAAAAAAAAGTAGGAAACAAACAAATAGGAGAACAGGAGAGGTTTAATTTCCCATATTTTATAATTTTATTTGCCTTATTGAGAGGACTTTGGGTAAAATTCCATGATACACTGAAAAAATATAATTTGCATCAATTAACTACAGACAGACAACTAGGTTAGACGGCTGCCAAACCAAAATTCTTGTAAAAATAACATATTAAAAAAGTGTCCAACCATATAGGGGGAAAAATAATCAATAAATAAATAAAATTTCCAAAGAGCAATATAGGAAAGCACTTGAGGTTAAGACTAGATCCTTTAAAGATTCAAGAAAATGTTGTTACTTTGCTTTACACATCCTCCCGTGTTTCTTTGCAGTTTAACTTCTCCAAAGATAAACAAAAAATAAAAATAAATAAATTACATTTTATCCTTGTTTTTATAGTTTTATGGGTCATATACTGATATACATCTATATTCTTCTATATTTATTGTATCTCTCTCTGGTATTTTCACCTGTCACTGTCAAGCAAAACCTTAATATAAACTAACAATTAATTATTTTAGGATAAATATGGAACAAAAATATATCCTTAATATTTGCAAATTTCTCTGTGCAACTGAGAGAGTATTTTGGACATGAGACCTCACTTACTCTTATTATAGAGACTCCTGCCTTGCTTTGGGTTGGCTAGCTGATGAACAACCTCAAGTTTTAGCCTTTAGCAGCTCTTGGATTGGCGAAAATGGCTAGCCTTGGCAAGAACTTTCTTCAACTTGTTCCATCCTCTCTTCAACTCCCTAACAAAACCCCACAAAAGAATTAAATCACTAGAAATCTTTAACTGTTAATTGTCATTATAAAGCAACCTAATACAATAAGTATTACGGAGTATTTGTTAAGATAATGTTCTCTTCAAAGCATGCAAGTGGTAATAACATTCTACTATTTTATTGAGTCCAAGTACCAGTTTTTACACGCATACACATAAACAGAGAACTAAGATACAAGAGATAAATTAAAGGGGCTCTTTTCCGTTTAACATAAATTTCAATATATAATTTTTATAAATACTTTAAAAAAAATTCAGTAAATATACAGAAATAGTCAAATGAGCTAAAATATGCAGGCTATGGTAGTTGTCATTATATGTATCGTACAATTTATCCGATTCTCCATCTTTTGGGATATTTCAAATAGAAAAACCTTTCCTTCTAATCCTTTTCCTAATTAAGTTAATAGAAATTTTCCATCTTAATCTATGACATTCAACAGTCTCTCTCAAAACTTCACTTCATTAGAAATAGATGACATTTGTAACTATATGCCATAATCCCAATCCTTCCAAATCATCCCTAGGATTTGTTATCCTTTTCGCTGAAGAAAATAACACAATGAACTCGATGAAAACAATGTGCGGGCAATTAAAAGATACACTTATTCATAGAAAATAAATTAAATATTGGTTGCAGTCTCAGTCACAGACAAAATTAAGCATGGTAACCATCGTCTTGTCATGTTTGAAAGGATTTTCTCTAGCAAACATTTCCTGAATTCTCTGGGGATAATAATCTCTTAGCCTTTTGTGTCATTGGATAGAGTCCTATATGTTGCGACAAAAATATGTCGACTCTAGACATAGTAATATAGTCTGTAAATCAAAACAAATGCCTAGGTAATTAATTGATACGTCTACTCGCAACAAAAGTCAAACATGTTTTTTCTGATACATCTACTCGCAACAAAAGTCGAAATGTTTTTTTCTCGCAATATAAATATTTTCCATAGGATAGATTCTAATATAATGTGAATGGGTATTGGTAAATGATTAGCTCAATAAATAACTGAACAATGACAAGCTAAAACTTATATTTGAGACCAATCTTTGTATAAGATTTTGGATTAGGCAACAATCATGTGGTGAGTTACAATGAAGTTGATAGGGTAAGGATGCATTAAGATGGAGTTTAGAATCTGTATGCTTGACTTGGATTCCCCAGCAGGCTGAAAGAGTTTATCTATCTAGTTGGTTTTTAGACTGAAAATGTTATGACTTTCACTATGTCTATGTTCCAAAAATATTGGGCTTTCCTTAAAATTTGTTGAAAACAAGTGGCACAATACTCAGTAACACACAAGGAAATCAAATAGAAATTAGATTAGTAATTAACAATAAAAGAGAAGTATTTTAAGCACAGAGACTATAGAGCAATGCGTTTCCATACAAGTTCAGTTTTTATATCCATTTGTTCCACAAATTCTACATAAATACCAGGGATTCGCATTGTTTTATAAAAGACAAACAAAAACAAAACAAAACAGAGCCTGTAATGTCATGTCAACCTATCAGTATAAAGTTGTTCAAAAGATGCAAAAAGAAAAGAGTATTGCGTGACAAATGAAACTTACAAAAAATAAGTTACAAAATAATATAATAAAGTGTAATTAATTGATGATCCACCATACATAGGTGGGTCTAGTGATAACCACCAACCACAACCAGCCACATCATATTGCATCCATTTTTACTAACCGTTCTTTTGTCACCAAAGCACTATTGAAAAGGAAAATATATTTCAGCTCAGTATGTTGGGATCATCTCTAGAGACTAGAGGTGCACTAAATTTGTGGCCTAATGTTCAAACTTTAAGCATTCCATTTAAAGTCAATCGCCCCACAACAAAACTCTGGAAGATTTGACAATTTCCATAATACTCCACTAATGTAGAAAGAGAATACAAATATTCAGATTCACAAGAGCATAATGCTGACACCAGAGAAGTGAGAAGCAGAACCCCAAGGCTATGTTTGTTTACAAAAAGCATATTTAGGATTAGACTATTTGTATTAATTTAACACTACTTTGGACTATTTTATCTCATGATGGGAGGATTAATAGTCCTATGGACTATTTTTTTATCATTCATAAGGCTATTTATGTGGAATTATATAATCCCGTGAAAATTTTGAGATTAATAGTCTCCCTTATTTTAAGCTATTAAATGACTTTATGAGACTAATAATCCAACATTAAGGAATTAATAATCCCTCATCAAATGATTAAATAGTGCAAGGTAGTATTAAATTAAGATAAAAAGTCCAATCCCAAACATAGCTTTTTACAAACAAACATAGCCCAAGGTTGTTCAGATATCAATAACGTTCTTTATCATCAATACTCAATGCTAACCAATCACCAATCAGAAACACTTGTACTATCACAAGGTTAGATGATTGTTTTTAGTTATGAAGTTAAATATTCATACTGCCGTACACAAGATTCAATCAAGAGAAAATATATCTTACTCTATTGGTTCATAACAATAAATAAAACACATCTTAACAAACAGACATCTAAATAAATTATTGCACTAACAATAAACAGACATCTAAATAAATTATTGCATTAACGTTAAGAAGAAAGACATAAATATCGCATGTTCAAATAAGGAAAAATAATTCGGCAGCAAATTCCAGGTTTTTGGTTGGCTCTATTATGTCATTCACGAACGACACGTGTGGCCCTCCATAAACCTTGGCTCGGACAAAACAATGCCATGGCATGAATAGAGCTGAGAGAAGCATCTTCATGTGCTATTTCTCTTTCATTTTCAAAGATTAGATGAAATCGATATGACCATGGCTTGATAAAGGACAAGTCCTTTAATTAATAAGACTAAAACACATATTATATTTAACTAATATTCTAATATTTTCACTCTGATCTAATGCTTCGAAGCATGCAAGAGATTATCTTCACATAATTCCATTAGCCTACGGATGATATATAACCATCATCATCACAAACTTAAGTTAGTTTAACTATATTACTAAGTGGTCATTATTAGTAAAACGAGAAGATTTCATTCAACTACTTTTAAAAGTGAGCGGTTACAAATAAGTCTAATTAAATCACTAGTAATTAATTATTATTAGAAAATATATTGCGAGTAATAAACATGTTATGCTCTACACTTCCAGCCACTTCAATGTGAACACAGAAAGTTTTCTGCAATGAATGTCACAACTAGATTTTATTTTTGCTGTGGCAAAAATGATCTCAAAAGTAACTTATATTTTTGTTCCCAGAACTTTTACACAAAATACAATTATTTTGAGAAAATAAAAATATAATCTTTTAGAATTACTTCTGCCATTATTTTATTGACAAATGTAAAACCCAATTGTCACATTCATTGTAAAACTAGGTAGTATTCACAGTTCTCTTCTAAAACAATATTTTAACCAGAAAGAGTACCAAAGTAAATTAGTACAAAATGATATGTTTTTCAATGCTGTATAATATGTAATACAAATCAATACCATGGTACTGCACTGCAACATATAATTGCCAGCACCAAAAGAATAATTAAGTGTCATCTCCAAGAGACAAGGGGCATGTACGTAGATGAATTTCAGTTCCAACAAGTAAAATCAAAAGGTTGCTTTCGTAATCCAATTCCTAAGCGTCTTTGTGAACTAATCATATCTTTTTGTTTATTATCTTAAACAATTTCAACACCTAAATGAGCTCCCCGCCTTATAATGCCTCCAACACTGTACTGACAAGAATACAGCTATTGTGCTTTATATAACCAGCGCTCCCTCCCTTATAGTCCTTCCTCTTTTCTTCCAATCATCTCCTTTCTCCCAAAGGAGACAATTCGACCATGGAAATAGAACAAAATTCCAGTTCTCATTACCCCCCTGGTTTCAGATTCCACCCCTCAGATGAAGAGCTGATTGTTCACTACTTGCTGAAAAAACTCGGCTCGCGTCCGCTGCCGGCAGCTGTAGTTGCTGAAATAGAGCTTTACAATTACAACCCATGGGACCTTCCCGGTTAGTTATCTATTATCTATAAGCTTATTTAGATGGTATTACTCTTTTTCTCTTCCTCTATTGATTATTATTATTTCTGAATTTCAGACAAGTCCTTGTTCGGAGAAGATGAATGGTATTTCTTCACCCCGAGGGAACGAAAGTACCCGAATGGAGAGAGGCCTAGTAGGACAGCAGGTTTGGGTTATTGGAAGGCTACTGGGACAGATAAGCCAATACTTAGTGCTTCTGGATCAAGAAGCATTGGAGTGAAGAAGGCTCTTGTTTTTTACAAAGGTCGTCCTCCGAAGGGCTTAAAGACTGATTGGATCATGACAGAGTACAGATTGCCTGACACCATGACTCGATCAGCGAGGTCAAAAGGGTCCATGCGGGTAAGTATGTGCCATGATGTTTCTCCATTATAAACTTCATTAAGAGGAACAGAAAGTAACAATACTTTTTTAGGCTAACTAAATAACTTGTGTTATTGGAACATAGATCATTCCTGAAACAAAAGTTACTTCTATATCAAAACATGCTAAACGAACTCAACAACATAAGATTTGTCAATGAACCTAGTTATATTGAAGGCACTATGCGAATAGAATAAGCTTTTGATCAGTATGCACTTGTTTTTCTTAATACCCCATATGATGCTCCGTCAATCGTTTTCAACAAACACCATATCATCATCGAAGATTTGAAATTATCTTCTACTCGTTTTTGTGCAACAAAAGTTTACACATCTACATAGGTTAACAGATATATATTCTGCCATGGAGGATAAAAAAACATTCAAACCATATTACTATTTAGGGTTAATCTAGATTCTAGGGTGCCACCCTTCTCACCTCCCTTGAAGCTGTGAAAACGTCACTAGTTCAGAAACCAACGATCTCACCAATTGAACAAAAAGACAATAATACTACCTTGGTCTAGAATCTGAATATGAGAGTCTCACTTGACTTTACTTCTTTTTACTCGTATTTAATTAGGTTTCCTAGAACACACTTGGACATGATTTTCTTGGAATGTTTTTTGTTATGTATATATTAAATTTGAAGATTAGAAAGGAAAAAAATAAATGAAATAGGAGCTCATTCCTGGAGGGAGATAGCACATGATAATCAGTTCCCTTCTTAGAGATGGAAAGCTGATTATACCTTCCCCAAAGCCATAGATTTGCAACCTCCTAAAAAGCTTGTACTTCAAGTCTTCAACTAAGTTTCACAACAACAAGATTCTGTCATCATGTATCCCGTAAAGTAATCAATTGATAAGTTCAATCTTGATTTCTAACATCTGCATCATCATCATCTTCTTCAACATTACATGAATTATTAAGCATTAAACAAAAAAAAAATGATTCCTGTAAAGTAATCGATCAATAAAATCAATCTTGATTCCTCACAAATTCTCAGTTTGTTTGTCGCAGTTGGATGATTGGGTACTTTGTCGAATACGTAAAAAAGGCAACATGTCAAAGAATAATTGGGCAGGCGATGAAAGCCCCAGCAAATCGGTAAATTTTTTACCAAAAATCGAGGAGCTCCCTTCAACATACACAAAAACCAACACAGAGATCACCACAGATTACCCATTGAAGGATTGCCATATATTGGCATCCATGCAAGCTTATCAAGATCTTCCTCCAATCGAGAACATTTCCAATTCAACCTTTCCACAAAGAAACTACAGCAACAACTCAGACTCAGGTTTTTATGATCATACTTCAGGCAAAGGGAATTCTTTCGTGACAAGTTCTTTCTTTGAGAGTTTCCCAAACCCAACCAAGGCAAAACTTAACGAGGGAAATAGGTTTGATACCCTCGTTGGTTCTAATGAGATGGTGACAGAGAGAAACGGAAATGAGGTTCTTATCCCAGGAAACATGATGACCACAACTGCAATGAACTTCTATAAACAAAATCAGGCTCAAGGAAACATATTTAACCCTAGTCAATTGGATGCCATCGTGAATTTACTCCTGTCTCGAGAAGATTTCTGAACCAATGGAACCACCTCTTAAAGAAGACTTGGCTTCACAATAGAGCAGGCAGGACATCCAAGTTGAAGTGTGTTTAAGATACTTTTTAAAATAAGACGCGCAGAAATCGTTCTTGCTCCGCCGGGGTAAAAATCACTAATATTCTGCATTACATTTACTTTTGTCATCCTTTGAAGTCGCTTGCTGTTTGATGAATCCTTATATTCTTGTTTTATGTGTGAGAACTTCTATATATGAATAATTTTCTTATATTGTAAGCTAAATTCAGTTTGCAACTCTGTGAAATTTTGAGAACAAATGTTTCTGCACTCAGTAACGAGTAATAACATCTGAAAGTCTATTCCATGTTCTTTTCAATTATGTAAAGTTCCTTCCTGAATTATTTGTTTCATATTGCTAACATTTAAAGGTTAGTGAGAGGAACTCTGCCAGCCACTACTCTCATTGACGAAGATGGAAAATATTTTTAGTGGGGTCAAAATTATTATAAAGATTATAAATAATTTAGCGAGGTTTAGGGCAGCGCCCTCAAGCCAAATTTTATATTTTTGGATAGTTTCTTTGCTCCAAAATAAGATAAATATATTACTTTCTAGAATTATATATATATACATATATATATTACTTTTTAGTTCTTACAAAAATTGGAGACATATTTCTATTTTGTAACTAATAAATCATATGAAATTCCAAATAGATGAAGTACTATCATACCACTATTACCAATTTTCAACAAATGTTAGAAATATGTTTGAAAAAGTAATTATTTTTAAAAATTGTCATTTTAAAAATGTATATATGATTTTTAAAATGAGAGAGTATTTGATTACAATGAAATATAATCAATGGTAACATTATATATATATATACATATATATATATATATATATATATCCTATTGACCTCTAATAGGTCGTTTTTATCACAAATTTATTCATAAATACTTGCTTTTTTTAATATTTAAAAATAATATAAACTCAATTATTATAAAATTTAAAAAGATTAAGTAAGATGCATATATAAGGAGGTATGGGTGATATGGGATTGAAAATTGATTGAGAAAATCACAAAATTTCAATTTGACCCTATATATTAAAAAAAATGCAAAATTTAAGTGGGGTCAATTTATTTAATACACCTAATTTTTTTTAGAATTTTCATATACTAAATAAGAAAAATAACAAGTGGCCACGTCATGAATACTCTAGTGGTACCTAAACACGCCATGGTCAGGTGCACTGCAAGGTAAAGTAAACCAGAAGCACATAAACCACTTCCAATTGTTGGGGGATGACAAACCCAAGAAAACCACTACTCAAACAAGTTTGTACTAAATATACAGACTACTACAATTCCCTGCAAACGCAGGAAGTCAATTGTATGCTTTAACTAGTTGTTAAAGAAAAATTAGGATAATGACATTTAACACACACACAAAAAAAGGATAATGACAACAAACATAGTAAAATCAGTATTTAGCAACAACAACAAAAGGAAAAGTAAAATCAGTTCAAGCCTGAGAGATTTATTTGTCCATTGTCGTTTCCTATAAAGCTCCAAAGTATATTATAATTGCATATGTGTATTAAAATGATTTTTTTTCCCTTTCAAATAATATATTTTTCTGTTCATAAATTTATTGATTCTGACTTTCTCATAAATAAATTTTCTATCTTCACACTAATACTGAAAGGCAAATCTCAAAACTATATCCTCCGGTATGAACTCAGCCATCTGCTTCACTAGGCTTTAAGATTTAAATAGGCAAAACAGTAAATAAAAGACTAATCTAACTCTATTAAACAAACATTTCAGCTACAAGTATTTTAATACTTCCATGATTACTACTTAATAAAGTATTAAGGCGTAACAGAACTTCAATTTCCATAGTAAACTCGGCTAATAATCAGTATTACTAAAAAAATAAACATATTTTAATCAAACTGCAACTAAAATTTACCTGAGCTTCCGTGCTCTGTCCACTTCTCTATTTTCGGCAAAAATGATCCCAAATTCACTTCAAAACCACCGAAATTTCTACTTCAATTAGTTTTCTCCATTGATGTTCCCTCTAAATTCTAATACAAGGCTTTCGCTTATTGTTCACATTTCTTTTCCTTCTTCGTTGATTCTTCAGGGTTTGTTCGTCTTGAATCATCAAACCTCACTTTGCAATTCCTCTTGAGCTCCGATTGTTCATTCCAATCGAAGCAATAACATCACTACGATTGATAAGTACATCGTGGGATATAATTTTCCTCTCATTTTGTTTCTTATCGTTCAATATAAGATTTGGCTCTGCTCAATCAGCAGTTTTAATTTACTCATAGTTACACAGAAATAGTCGCGTTTACAAACAAAAGAAATATAATACTACTATTATAATACTCTAAAATTGCATAATTTCTTTAATTATATTATCATGTAATCGCTATTAAATTAACTATTCAACAAATCTAAGAGTAAATATAAAATAAAAATAAATTTTTTAAAATTAAATAAATTTTATTGATGAGATAATTTTTTTAGAATAAAAAAAAATTATTACTTACTTTTTGATGTTTTTATTTTAAGATTTAAAATTTAAAATTTAAAATTAGAGGTATTTCATTTTTAATTAGAGATACGTTAATTTTTAATCTTTTATGCATTAATCATATTCTTAATATTTACTAAAGATGTAGTAATGCAATGGTGATAGATGAGTTTGATTGTCAAATAGATTTTTGCTGTAATATAACAGAGTTATAATGTAATTATAATAAATTATTACGATATATTTGATATTTGTGTAATTATTATAATATTATTATATTATATTTAAAATTGTATGCTATTTATTAAATATATAATTATATAATGAATAAAATATTGCATTATAATATAAAAATTATATCGCATTACATAAAATATGTTTTAGAATTACATTAACTATTGCGTTACATAAACAATTTGCATCATTTATTTTACTAGTTTAATAAACTATATAGACATACAAATACAAAAAGTGAAGAAAAAAGGAGGTTGCATAAAGTAGTTGTCAATTTAAATCAGACTAATAATATGCAATATAATTCTGAGTTATATTGTGACAACGGGGGGAGGTTGAGGGGAAAAGAATGCCATATTTTCACTTAAAAGAAATTATTTTTAATTACATAATACTCGAGTCAAGTTTAGGCAAAATTTTTGAAATTAATATAATGAAATTATGTAACCAACGAATTTAGAAAGTTAGACAAAAACTTTAGCCTCCATTTTAGATTTATGAGAATTTTTTATTTTATTTTCGAGAGACTCACCCTTGCATTTCTTTTTTGTGCTTTAATAATTTATTTCTTTTTTATGGAATTTATTTTCTCTCTTTGTGAGTTTTTTTTTTTTTTCATGATATGATTGATTTTTTTTCTCTTTATGAGAAGATTTCATCATATCTCTTGGGAGACTTCTCCAGTTAGAAGAAATTTTTTTGTTCGTACTTGAATGATTGAAGATAAATTACTTAGATTTGAGTATAACGTTGTCATGACGATTGGTTATTTCTTCACTCATATTGAAGAATTAGTCAATTTAAATATTCTATTATTACTTTTAGATTAGGCCTAAATATAAATTAATACCCTGAACTTTTAATATTTTTTTACTTTGGGGATTGAACTCTCAATTTTTTTAATTAAGTGATTAAATTTTTATTTTTTTTCTCTTTGGAGATTGTTTTATCAGTTTTTTCAATTAAGAGATTAAACTTTTAATTTTTTTTTCATTTTGAGGATTGTCTTCTCAATTTTTTCTGATTACGTCTAATTGATAGTTATTTGTTTGTTCATTTTTTTTTTATTGAATGAAATTACGTACTTCCTCCGTCCTAAATTAAAAGATTGTTATTGATTTCTGAAAGTTAATTTAAAATATTTTTAATCTCAAAATTAATAAAATGTATTACAAATTATGAAATAATAAAATTTTAATTAGTAGTACATTTAAACATTTTAAATATTCATAATTATATTGATTATTGAGACTTTAAAAATCTTGTAATGTTAATTTTAGATAATCTTGTAATTAAGTATTTATTATTTTTTAAAAATAAATTTAAGACATTACAGACACAATTTAAAAAAATTCATCAATAGTCAACATAATGATGAATATTTAAAATGTATAAATATACTACAAATTAAAATTTTGTTATTTTATAAATTTTAATATATTTTATTAATTTTGAGATTAAAAATATTTTAAGTCAATAACAATTTTTTTAATTTGGGACGAAGGAAGTACATAATTTCATTCAATAAAAAGAAACAAATTAAACAAACACATAACTATCAATTAGACGTAATTAAAAAAAATTGAGAAGACAATCTCCAAAATAGAAAAAATTAAAAGTTCAATCCTCTGATTGAAAAAATTGATAAGACAATTCCCAAAGTAAAAAAATTTAAAAATCATATAATTTAATATATTAATCTATATTTAGGCCTTTAGATTATGACTTTTTTTTTAAATTATGTATGGTGTTCCCTATCTATTGATATGATTGTCTCTTTTATTAATTATTTAATATTATATTTAAAATAATAATTATTTTAATTTTTAATATTCTATTTTATTTATTTATAAAAATTTATAATTTTAATGTATTTCAATCGATACTGTTAAAAATAATATTTTTTTAAAAATTAAATAACAAATTAGTTTAGAGTATTTAGTATTGGTTACTTGTAAAAATAAAATAAAAATACTCATTATTGCCGATATTGCACTTGTTATTAAATAGGCGAAATAAACAACACGTCATAAGCATCATTGACATTATTGATCTCTGCAGTCTAAATTTAGAAAATATCATTATCCAAGTGTAACTCTCCCCCCTCGTTTTGAGCTCACGTTATTCAATACCACCATCAAATAATTACTTTTACTCTCGCCCTCTCTCTTCCTTTTTCTGAGATTTTCGTTTTCCAACTCCTTGAATTCTCTGCACCGAGTCACCAATGGCAAGAGGCGCATCTCAGTCGCAATCGACTACCTCCTCCTCGACTACCCGACCCGGTCCCGTTAGCGTGGCGCCGCGAGGATCCGCTGCGGCCACCGCCGGCATGCGACGCCGTCGACTTGGCGGATCCTCTAACAGCTCCACCGGACTTAGTGGCGGAGGAGGAAGCGGCGGGAGCAACATGCTCAGGTTCTACACCGACGACGCCCCAGGACTTAAGATCTCGCCGACGGTCGTGCTCATCATGAGCGTGTGCTTCATCGGCTTCGTCACCGCGCTTCACGTCTTCGGCAAGCTCTACCGCTACCGATCTGGTGCTGGAGCTTGATTTTTCTCGTTTCGACCTGTGATCGGAGCTCTGTGATCTCGGTAATTGATTGTGCCACAAATTTATGCTTTGTAAATTTTGCTTGATGTTTTAGTAGCGATAATGAGGACCTTAGTTCGGAAGAATTTTGTTCTTTTGATCTTATAAGTTTGAATTACGAAATGCTCCATTCAAATAATCAAATTTCTGCTTAAATGCGTACGGATTTGTGTTGTTTATGTGTTTTCGGGCTAGAATGGAAGTGGATCATTTAAATCAGTTATAAAATAACAACTAAAAAAAATCAATTAGAAATAATAAGAAAGCATTTATGTAATAGCTACACCCACTATAGTTGTATGTTTTTTATATTACAAAAATACATGTTCATAGGATACAGTCAAGAATTTTTTTGCTAGAAATTATTAATCCATTTGTTACAAGTTCAGGATTGTTTGTGAATCAAAACCAAACAGCTATGACATAAAGTATGTTTTGAGATGGCAATCTAGTTATTAATAATGAGCATATGATATCCAGAAACCAGGTGCTAGGAGCCTAGGCCTCACTTTTGTCGACCAGAACAACCATTCTATATAGGTTGGTTATGAATTCATGATTCAAGAAAAGGTTTCAAATGATATAAGCTATTGTCATATTAGATTTAGTTATAAGTTTTCTACTCCTCTTGATCATATGCAATTTTCCAAAAACCAAAAGGATGTGCTTTCAAGAATGTTGTTCCTCTGTTAAAATGTCTATAAGCTCTAACCTCAAGTAAGGCTAAAGCTACCTTTTATAATGGAATCACAGTAAAATATCCTTATATTGTTATGTGTTGTTTGCGAGTGGCAAGATTAGGGATTCCATTTGGATGCCTTCAGCAGGGTTGTTGTTGTTTTTTTTTTTTTTAAATTTATTTATTGCAATCACGAGTGTCCAAACCTCTTAGAGCGTTGTGGTTATTTGTGAGTGCTCCTCCTTTTGTTTTGTTTAGTCCCAATTTGCTGTCAACAATGATGATTACAGGGGAAATTCTCAGGCCCGGTTGTGGTTATTTGTGAGTGCTCCTTTTGTTTTGTTTAGTCCCAATTTGCTGTCAAGAATGATGATAACAGAGGGGAAATTCTCAGGCCTGGTAAGACCATAAAGTTATGGTCAAGTTGCAAAAATGGTAGTATTCTTCTACTGGGGCAATCTCGATTTTGATGATTTAATACTACAAGTTGCCAAAATTGTGTCGGTGTTTAGTAAGCAGCAAAAAAATGCGTAGATAAGTACTTTAATTTGGTAATATTTTAATTTCAGTCACGTGGATTTCCATGATTTATTGATAAAATAGGATAAGTATAACTGTACAATACCAAATACAATATTTTGATTTCAATTATTGAAATATGGAGTCTGACACAAAAATTTGTGTCGGGTCTCACTTTTTAATAATCGATATGTATGTGTGATTGGTATAATATTTGATTATTGTGTATATAAAGTTAAAATATGCGTTTTCTATGCTTTTATACTTTCCTAGTTAGTTATATGACTTTAATGAACCACCACTTTCCAATTCCATTAGTAATGACATAAGTTTGAATAGGTGAGCTAAAATTAATACTGGGATAAATGAAGCTGAAGTTTTTTGGAAAGTTATAATGACGCATGTATTTTTCTTTAAAACAAGTAAAATCAAAATAATCGGCAATAAGAAAAGAAAATTAGAAAATAACTGAGGCTTGTCTATTCAAAAATGTAGTGGGCCTCCGGCTTTAGTCTCTGGGCCAATTTGTATGCTGTTGGAGTATTTGTTATTGGATCCCTGACAGGGGCGTCTCACGATGTCCCGCCGCCTTTTCTGAATCAGACAGCAATTTTCAGTTTTTATATGATATTTAAAAACTATTTGCTAGAAATAGATTCTTTTTACTAATACTTTACCTGAGAAACCCTATTTCAGATTCATAAATAATGAATGCTATCTTTACTTAAAAGTGATTTTCCCAAATTTAACTAACTAGTTGCTTAGCAAAATAAATTCTTTTACATGGTCATCCTCAATATGTGATTTTAATTTTTCACACAGATTTATATCCAACCATTAACATTTACCATGAATTATCTTTAGATTTATTCAATATAAATAAATAAATCTTCATCTGGTTACGGATTCATTACTTATTTAGTAACTTCCATTATAGGGAATTGATATTTTCGAGCGCCTATTTTGATATTGTAGCAAATAGGTCTCATTTTTGTTAATTAAATCTTTTATAGATTTCGCAAGTACGAAAATATCAAAATAAGTTGCGAAAATATCAATTTTTTTTAAATATTTTCATTTAATGTTTCTAAATGGCATTGAGTACTTATGTTAAACATTTTTGTTTTAAGCCCAGGTGTATTTGGCGTGACACGGCCACTTGTCTGCTTGAGGAACCTTAGACAAAAAAAGATTTGATAGCATAAGAAGGAAAATAGTAAATGGGGGCATTCCGAGAATTGAACTCGGGACCTCTCGCACCCTAAGCGAAAATCATACCACTAGACCAAATGCCCATGATTGGCTTAAAATATATGATGGGTCCTTCAAAACTAATATTCTTTTCTCAATTCAAAAAGGAAAATTGTTATTTTTACGACTAAAATTTGATATTTATACAAAATCTATATAAATGAGAGTCCTATAAATAATATTGTAAAATTATGAATAATTTAATAGAGTTCAATGGCATCATCGACGGTCCAAATTTGTTGAATAATTTTGTATTTTTTGGTTGAAATAAAATTTTTTGAGTCACAATATGTGCAGACCTTTTATAGTATACAACGTGGAGCAAAAATAAATTATTAAGTTTGATATTCATATTATGATACCCTAAAAGTAATTAAAAAACTAAATAATTTTTATATTTGTAATAGAGGAATTACTTTTTTATATTTTTTTCAAGGAGTATTTATACATATATTTTTTTTTCATAAATTTTGAGGGGCCTAAAAAAATATCAAAATTTTATAAACTTAGATAAAATTTTAAAATATTCAGGGTACCCAAGCCCTATGGTGGAGCATCCCTATAACAAAGAAAATTAAAAAAAAATTAATAAAATCAATAACAAAGAAAAGTAGTAAAAATGAAGAGCCCTCCCTATTGGTTGTAAGACCCATTTTGAAACAAATCAGATCCAAAAGACAAACTGGCACAGTAACATTGCAATTATCTAGTCCGCGAGACCCACCATTCTAAATATTAAAAGACATGTTGTAATTGTAATTTAATTTCCCATTAAATGTTTTGGATCTTTCAGCCAGTTTGTATCATCCCAATTTTCAGTTATTCATAATACATGGATACGAATACGATGCAGTAAAAAATAACAATAAAAATTAAAATTTGTATATATTTTATTATTTATAAAATTTAGTTTATTTGATTTATTTTTATTTATTAGTTAGAGAAATTTAATAAGATTTATATTTACTATTTTTACTTTAATAATTTGTAATTAGTCATAGGAAAGTTAATTAATAGTTTTTTTTATCATTTTTGAAATAGATTATGAGAGTTATTTATTATTTTTTTCAGAGTAGATGTAGAAAAGTGCCTAAGCATATAATTATAAGTTATCTTGATACTTTTAATGTATCAATTCAGCTCAATTCATAATAATATTGTATTTTCTCTTGAAGAATTCATTTATTTTCTTTATGCGTAAAGATTTATCACGTTTGTTTTAAAGCGATACAGTCTAATTACATATTTTACTGCATCAACACACACACGCACACACATATAAAGAGAGATCATTTACGGTCAATTTTAATTTTTATCAATACCTGCTGAATAATTAGGTGGATATATTTTAACACTAGTGTTCGTCCAACTGCCTGACGAAGATGCCAAACAGTTGGGCGGACGATAGTTATAGACATCATTCGCACAACTATTTGACCAACCAACCATTGATTGCAATGATTATTTAATCTTTTTAGCATCTTCTTTATATTTTGGCATGGATAGTAATAACGGAATTTGATACATTTAATTTTGAAAGTGAAATCTCAATCTTGAGAGTGATGGAATGGCATAGAGAGATGCTAGGGATCCAATACAAGAGAGGCTGATGTGCTAACTAATCTTTTGGAGAATTGCTGGAGATTTTAGGTTTTTTTCCTCAATTGGGTGGACAACCATTTTAATAATTAATTGCTACTTGGGAGACACAAAAAACACATCAATGTGTCTGCTTATCTTGCAGGCCTTAAACTACAAACATGGAATGATGGAGATAAGCAAGGAGAGCAACATCCCAACATTATCCCATGCAACTTGTGACCTATCACTCCAAAGTCCAAATATGGAGAATTTTTATCTTTCAAAATTTAAATTTTACTTAGATATTGAGAAAAGGATTACTAAAACAATACTCCCTTTTTTGGAATAAAAAGTATCATTTTACAAAAATATAAAAATAAAATTAAACTCATATTACCAAGAAAATAAATCATTTTGGGACAAAGACTACATGAGATTTTTTTTATTTTATTTAGAAATATAGGAATTTTTTATTTTCAGTTGAACCTTTCTTCGGTATTTAGTCCGTTTCACAAATTAAACAATTGTGCGACAAGATACAAAAACTAAACATACGCTTAAAATATTTAAAATGTCAACGTGCCTCTTATTTTAAAAAGTGGTTATAATAGAAAATTTATATTTTCACATAACAACATTATTATATTACATATTCGAGTGTCTCTTATATAGGATGTGAGATTTACTTATACCATTCATGTAAATAAATTATGTGAAAATATTATATTTTCGTATGCAAATAACTCATTCCCTCTTTAGTAAATGGGTATCAAATGCTTATTTCCCTCTAATTTTTCATATTAACTTAACACAAATAAAATAAAATAAAAAGCCTATAAAATTACGAAAATTAAGGTGTATGATACGTGTTTATAGGATAGTTGCGTAAATTATAAAATTACGAAAATCAAGGTGTATGATGTGTTTATTGAATAGTCTGTCAACATAAAAATCGCCAAATACGCTGTGTAACGCAATTAAATTTTTCTTAGATTATTTTAATTTTCTTCTTACTATATGCCAGACTTCTTATATTCTTAAAATTGAAATATAAAATATGATATAAATTCTTTAGAAAAGACGGTATGTCGGCTCAATTTAAATAAATATTTTAGAATTTATACTATTATAATTTAATTATAAAATATGCTCGAAATTGTGATTATATATATATATATATATATATATATATATATATATATATTAAGCTATAATCTTTAGTCAGTTGGCTCAATTTATATAGCACAACTAATCTTGATATTACCCTTTGAGGGGACTAAAAGTCTAAAACACCCATTGCCGTGACATAATGATGTGGACCTTCTAATTATGATGTTACAGCATGTTTGGTGCTACTATTATATTCGATACAAATATAATCATGACAGAATGGCCTTAGTGTTGGTCCTCTGAATACTTTATAAAAGGCACCTAGACCTAAGTATGCTTTATATGCTCCATTTTCAACTTGTAATCACGGGGATACGATTTGTCCTCTTCCACTTGTTAAATTCTCTTTCTATTTTCTCCTCCTCAATATTTTAATCACCACTAAATAGGATGAATTATTAGCCCTATTTAAATTGGGTTAATTAATTTATTTCCAAAAGTATCATTAATATTTCTATGACTTCGATTAATAGTTATTACGATAAGATAATTGAGAGTTTATAAACGAGGGTTTATTAATAGTCCAGGGCCTCTTAAAAGCCAAGAGTAAGATGTATTTAAACTTAGAGATTTATTAGTAATTCATTCTTGTGTTTTACTAATATATTAGATTTCGTGAGTTTGAATCCAAAATATAGCAATAAGAATTTTTTAGTTATTATAACAAAATATTATTTGATGTGTAGATTATTATAGAGTGTGTGATACGTCTAATGAATACATTATGTAAGCAGGATTAGCTAAATTGATGAACATAAATATATCTTGTGTTATTCTATTTTCATTTTTCTTTAATTTCTTACTATTGTGTTCTATTTTTCGATCTTAAATCTAACACAAGCTATAACAAAACGTAGAAGTTAAAGAAGAAAAATAAAGACAAGACTACAAATTTTATTTGAAATAGAAGATATAGATATCCACGCTATTAAAGTGTGGATTTTAGAGAGTATTTTGGTCATTTTTGACTCTGCACTTTAGTTGTGCAGACTCTCTCAAACTAAAATACAAATAGGTGATAATTTTCACCGTTATATCTTTAATTAGACTGTCACGATTTGTTATAAGGATAATTTTAATTTTATAACGTTTGTTATGGATTAATTTATATATATATATATATATATATAGGGTGTTCATTCATAGTAACTGGTTGCCGAAAGTACTGTTTCAATAACTAATATAGGGGGCAATTTATTTGCTAAAAGTTACATGTTACAATAACTTGTTACGGCAGGACCTTTGTTATTGATTTTAGCCCTTCTACAATAAGCTATAACAACAAAAACTAAAATTTGATTATTGATCAACAATCAATTGTTGTAGATGAATTATCACACACACACACACACACATATATATATATATATATAAACACGCTCGTGCGGAGAATAATTTATATTTAAAGTTGAGTGAGAGACTATATCTTTTTAACTCATTTTGAATCGTTCTTGTCAACAATAAAAAGTAGGCATAAAAACAATTCGCACAATACTTTACGCGGAGGTCAACTATTCAAACCTTACAATAATAGCATATACACAGAGATAAAAACAAAGTTTATTAAGTAGCATGTGAAGTTGTAGTGTATTGTGTTCATCAAGCATCAGTAGTTGGTACTTGGTAGCTGCTTTTTTTGTTTCCGAATAGCTCCTATACGGCTATACCTCTCCTTGTGTGGCTCTGTTTATTTTTATTTTTATTTTTTTAATTTATTACGAGTACTACCCTCGATAAGGTCATTATTATTTTGGCCCTAGTTGTGACATGTCGTAATCATCATCTAACATTATTTTCTCTAGAGATAAGATTTTTAATTTCACTTGAGTAAACTGAATTTTTATTTGTCTTTTGAATAATTTCACATTATTTCCACATCATGGCATTTGTTAAAAAAAATGACAATTGAAAAAAAAAAAAACCATGTAAGCAAGGTTTTTAACATATGTTAACGGAATTATTCAAACACAAATAAAAAATCAATTTAGAAATATAACTGCTTAAAAAATAGTTCAAGGACTTAACTTCAAAAAGTTGAATAGTTCAATGACTAAATAATTAATTTATTCAATTTTTTAGTAGAGAATTTACGAGTAAATACTATATGATAAATGTCTGTTAAGGCGTTGATAAGATCCTAGTCTAGTAGTTAAAATTGAAATATTGTGATATTTAGGTATCAGGTTCGATTTTTACTTGGTGAGTTTATTTATTTCTTTATGTGAGACTGTCTGTGAGTTTATTTATTTTTTAATCTAATGAGACTTGATTAGTTGGGGTTTCAAACAAAAAAGGTCTAATTTAAACAAGTTCATTTCATAGGCTAAAAGATCAAGTTAAGATCCAACAGTTTACTGTAAATTTGATAGGTTTTGAGAGTAGGTGTTTAATTTAGAAATATCTGTCCATTCCAATAATTTAATGGGCCTGTTTGAGGTTTATGTTTTGTACGACCATATTAGAAACATGTGGGCTCTACACTTATGAAGCCTTAAAATTAACAAGGACCTTCTCGAGTGACCCGGTGAGTTAATTTTTTTGCAAATAAGTGGAGCCTAATGGCGACTGGGTTCGTTGGTGGTTAGGCTATCCTAGCCGAATTAAACATTGTGTTGTGTCAACTGCTCGTGGAATGGGTGCCCTAACTGACTTGGAAATATCCAACCCTTCAATTTTGAAATTCCATTTGTCCATGGACCAAATTGCAAAACACAAAAGTCCATGGACCAAATTTCAAAACACAAAAGTCCGTGATCCTTATCGTTTATTATTATTATTATTATTATTATTATTATTATTTTGTATTCTTTTTTTTTTTTTTGGTTCAAAAGTTATGTACCGATTTTGTCCAAGTATTTATCTTGTGGAGCTTTGTGATGAGCACTTTATCAGGGACAAAAAATAGAGTAAAATAAAAATTATAACTTGTAATTTACTCAAAATTTCTTGCTTGACTACATGTAATCATAAATTACACATAGCCACCTACAATTTTGAGTTAAACTACGTATAAAATAAGAGAACTTAAATTACTCACTCACATAGATGTGGGTCTCATCTGCTATTTATGTGAGAGTAGTATTGTGAAATTATCAATTTTTTTTATAAAAATATTAATTTTTAAAATAATATTAAGTGTTTTTTTTACTATGCTCCTTAATTAAATGACTGTGGTTAAAATTAATTTGCTTTTAACTTATTTCATACATATTAAGATTTCTTGAAGAAATATTTTAAAAATCCATGTAATTTTTTAATAAAATAACCGACATTAAAAGATCATGTAAATATATGTATTATAGTTTTTTTAGTATATATGTAAAAACATCAAATGAACTCTTTTTTTTTTTTTTTTGGTAAGTTCAGTTGAAGTCTTACCATTCTTGCCGGCAGGAATGGATCCCCCGACCTCTTGGACTCAAGAGCATTTGAGTAGTTGTTTTACCACTTGACTAGTTCAATACAGGAAGCTATTATCTCTTTTCTTATATTTAGTAATATATTTTAATTATTTTACAATACTAATTATTACATTATTTAAATTCAAATAAATGCATATTAAAATAATATTTAAATTTCGAAAATTATCTATAAATAAATAAATTCTAAATCTTCTTGTGGAAGTATATTTTATTTTTATGTAAAAAGAAGAAAGAGTGAGGGGGTGCAACAGCTTTTATGATGCTCATGCGCTGTTAAAGTGAGTCGGTCAGCATGTAACGTCAAAAGTGGGAGTCAGTGGCTTATCCTGTAAATTCCCGGAACCACGAGGGCCATTTTTAGCAACGTAAGAGATAGATAGGGGAATGTATGCGGTGGGTCCCTTTAGGCAGCGCCAAAGGCGCAGGCCTCCCGATAATACTGTATCCCTTTCGCTCCAACCCCAAAATAACAGTACCTTTCTACAGCCGACTTTTGACAGCGTGAGATCACGCTACCACATTTAGAGAGAGAAAATTATACTTTCTGCCCTCGCCTTTACTTATTTTAATTGAATTTTTATAATTAAATTAATTAATTTTAAAATTAATAATTAAATAAATATATTAAAATTTTAAAATTAAATAAGTTAACTTTAATAATATATTTGATATACTTCTTTATGATAATAATTTTACGTCTATATTTAATAAATTTAAAATAATTTTTAATTTTAAATATAATCAGTTTGATCATTAAAAGTTAATTAGGAGATATAAAAGTGGATGAAGAAAGTATATGTTAAGTTTATATGTATAGATAACTTTAGTGCTAACTAATAATTATATAGATTAGTCATTGAGGCACATGTGAAGAAATGTGCAATATAAATTAATTATATTTTTTTTCATAAAATATAAAATATGATTTGTCTGTCGGTTTGTTTTATGCCGAATTATTGATAATTTTGATGGAGTTACATAGGAGTGTAAAATAAAAAATGAAAAAAAGAAGAAAAAAAGATGAAGTTGGAGAGAGAAAAAAAAATGAGAATTTTAAGTATTTTTTTAAAATTTTCTTACACAACTTAAACAAGAAAAGTGACATAATTTTAAGCACTAAGTAACTTTTTTTTTCTTTTTTAATAAAATAGATAAATATTAGTGATAATTTATATATATATATATATATATATATATATATATATATAATATGATAACTTATTTTTATAACCTATTTAATTTAATGATGTATTTCGCAATTGAAATTAACAAATAACTTTGCAATTTGTAGTTGAACTTATATGTATCCAGCCGGCGAGTGGAGGACTGGCAGGGAGGGATGAGAGTGGGTTTACAAGACATAAGACAGAAAGTGGCAGAGTGATGAGACTAGAGAGATTTATATGTAAATGTAAAAAAAGGGTCTGCAGCTGGGCCTGGCTCTGTGGGTGCGACTGTCCTAACTACTAACACGCCCCCCACTATACTTGCTGACAAAAGGCCATAAGGGCTCCATTTTAAATTGACAACACAAATTTATTTATATTTAAGTGTTGGATAAATAAAAAATATTTATTACACAATTTTTATATGAAATTTATTATTCATGTTATGTTTGTCTAGTATTATTATTAGGATAGTTACAAAATTCTAGATGGATTTGTTGATCTTATGTGCTATTATGACAAATTGACAACTTTCTTCTTAAACAATGTTGATTATTTACAAAAAAACAGACCTTCTACCATTTGGAAATGGAAGTTTTATTTGATTTTTTGTTGATTTAGTTGTGTGTATATTAACTTTGATAATTTATTGAAGGTATGTAGTAACTCTGCCAAAATATGACACCCAAAAGGTCCTAACAATTTCTGATGGAGAGAGTATATTTCCTTGATAGCAAGCATTTGAAAATTTGAGATAAAGGAAAAATTAAGGAACTAATAATTTGAATAATTTAAAGGCCAAATAAAAAGTAAATTAAGTAATTGTGACCAAGTGTTATTTAAAGAAAGTATTAGTGTTTTATGCTAAGCCAATTAAAATATTAGAGGTTAATTACTTCTTTAATAGAGTAAAATAGACAAGTGACAAAAAGGAATGACAATGTTAATGGGTTGATGAGTTATTATGGGGATGTTTTTCTTGTTACAAATAAATTTATTTTATTTGGAGAGAAAAGTTGAAAAATGTTAGCAATCAATGGAAAACATCCTTTTTTAATCTTTGGTGGAGGGCCTCCATCCATGGAAAATGTTAGTGAAGAGTATCAATTAAAGGACATTTGATAAAAGGTAAGCCAAAGCAAAGGAGGGAAAAAAGTTGGGGTGTGTGTGTTTGTGGGTGCTGTACTGCCTTGTAAACTGTCCCCCCATCCAACTCTCTCTCCCAAAACATTTTTGATAGTCCAAAACGACAATACCCATTGGCTTCTTTTGCCTTCTGTTTCTGTGCTTCGTAAGCAATTGTATTTGTCTATGTCTGTTGCTTCTGCTCCTCTTCTCAGAACTGCAGATGGGGTAGCAAGGAATCAAAGCCTTTGAATTCCTTGTTTATTACTACTATTTATTTGGTACCCTCTCTTTTCTTCTCTTTCTGGGTATCCCTCCAAACATGACTTTTCTTGTTTCTTCTACTGTTGAATTTCTCCCCATTTCTTACTTTTTCAAGAACCACCACTTTAAATATGTTTATATGTATGTAATTCTTGTGCCATGATTTGACTTCAATCCCAACTTTCTACTGTTAGTTTTCCTTTTAGATTTCTTCAAGAACCACTTAATTGCTCTTATCCCAACTTTAATTTGTTTTTTATATGCTTCTTTTTGTACCGTGTGAAAAAAACGCACCGGGTATTCATGGAAATTGATCTGAACCATGTAGTGAGTGAGGTGGAGACAGCTGCAGGTTGTAATGGGGACTGTAACAAAAAGTGTAATGGCTGTTTGTCCTCTTCAACTTCATCTTGTTCCTCCACTATCTCCTCTCCAATGGGTGCTGCAGCTTCTTCTTCTTCAATTTACATGGAGCTTTGGCATGCTTGTGCTGGCCCTCTCACCACTCTGCCCAAGAAAGGGAATGTTGTTGTCTATTTCCCACAAGGTCACTTGGAACAGGCTGCCTCTGCATCTCCTTTTCAGCACATTGAACTGCCCAATTTTGATCTCAGCCCCCAGATCTTTTGCAAGATTACGGATGTTCAGCTACTGGTAAATATGCTCTCTTTTTTTGTGTGGATTCTTTGTGCTTTCTTCAATTAAGTCATCTCATTTTTTGATACTAACCCAATTTCATTGCTCTATTTTTGTTCCCATTTGGGGTTTAATTTATTTTTTTGATTTTCTTGAAATAGGCTAATAAAGAAAATGATGAGGTCTATACACAGCTAACTCTACTCGCTGTCCCAGAGGTATTATCCTCATTTTCTTGTCATGGTTTTTGTCAGCTGAATTTATGGAAAAATATGATCTATATCCACTTTCTGTGACTGTGTTTTGGGGAAAGTTTATTTTTGGGTGTGTTAGGGCCTTGTGTTTTTGATATGTTTGTCCTTATTTTTGGAAGCAACCACTTAAATTTATTTTTTTTCCTGGTGGGATTTGTATGTTTGGGCTTTATCAGGTTTCTTTCTATTTTAGATTATATTTGCTAGTTGAAATTTGTTTCTCTCTTTTAGGAGTTTGTACAAATGCAAATCTTAATGGTGTCACTTATGAATAATATGTAGTTGCTGGGCTTAAATTTAGAGGAAAAACAGAATGAAGGCCTGGGGGTGGATGAGGAGGAGGGTGGTATTAAGCGCACAAAATCAACCCCTCACATGTTTTGTAAAACCTTGACTGCATCTGATACCAGCACCCATGGAGGATTTTCCGTTCCTCGAAGAGCTGCCGAAGACTGTTTCCCACCTCTGGTATGATTTTTTCTTTCGCCTTTTTTTCTCTTCCGTTATTTATGTTCATCAATTAATTGTCGGCGAAACTTTCTTAATCTTTTTTGCATAATTTTTGTTGTAGGATTATATACAGCAGAGGCCCTCTCAGGAGCTTGTTGCCAAGGACCTACATGGAGTGGAATGGAAGTTCCGCCACATTTATAGAGGTAATTGATTGAATTCTGCACTGCTGTCTAAACAAAACGGAACTTTCATTCACTTGTAATCTTGCATTTCAGGCCAGCCAAGGAGACATTTGCTCACTACTGGGTGGAGTATTTTTGTAAGCCAAAAGAATCTTGTTTCAGGAGATGCAGTCCTCTTTTTGAGGTATATATTTATTAAGAATTCTGTATAATTTTTGTCTGCATTTTTTGCCGTGAAGTCGGAAGAAATTAATCTTTTATGATTGGTTAAACTAGAAAGAAAGAGTAGAATATTATAAAAATTGAATCAGTAGTTAAGAATATTTAGAAAGAATGAAGACCAAGAGAACTAGAGCTGTAAGATCAGAACTATATTCTGATATAATGTTTGTAGCAAAGTGGTCATCTTGCATAGTTTTACATACAAATTTCTTAAAAGTCTGGGAGGTCATAAAATGTAAAATAAAGGAAAAGCATCTTCCTTCCCTACGGTTACTCTTCCTATGCTGTCAACTAAGCCTGTAAGGTCAAATTTTTTGCCTTCTAACAAACAAACCATAAAGGAAACCAGTGCACAATTTGGAAGCAAATACAAAGAGAATCAGAAGTTGTTAAAAGTAATGTCACACAATTGACTGCAATTTAAAAACTAAAATATTCATTTAGAAGGTTTATAAAATCCTAATAAAATAAGAAAAAATTTGAGCCATGAAACAAACACAACAAAATAATAAAATACTAAAGAAAAGCCAAAGGGTTCTGTGGCGGAAAAAAAATTCTCCCGGATAACAAGGTTTCAGAGGGTTTTCGTGAAATAAGTGTTGGGAAAAAAGTTAAATACCAAGTAACTAATTGATGCAAAAAGGTCGTATTAATTAGCAAAAATTCAAATCTAGGTGAATCTAAGGGGAATAAAGGAAGAAGAGAACTAATAAATGCTTTACTCCAATCTTTCCTCCTGTTTTCTTGTTCTCGTCCTCCAATCCATCAAAATGTTTAAGATGCTTTCTCTGCTTTTAGTTCTCCTTTTGCAAAGGAAAAGCAGAATAATATGTTCAAGTGTTCAGGCGTTTTGCATTTGAGACAACTTCATTAAAATGAATTTACTTAATTTTGGAGTGTATTTGTAAGTTCTGGTGTATTTGGGAAAAACAAATTTTATTTTATATACGTTGAAACATTTTAATTTTTTTTTCTGTCATTTTAATTTAAGTGAGATGAAAATTTGTTCTTTTCAGAATCAAATGAACTGTGATTCTTAATTTCTTATGTTCTTAGGAATTAATTTACTTCTGACAAGTATACCAAATAAACATTAAAACAGTTTAGTACTAAAACCTAAAAAGAGAAAAAGCTATCCTTTATTTTTGTCATTGGAATGCTTTAATTCATCTTACTCCGGCTAATAATGTGAAGCACTTCAATTTAATTATGATAATCTTTGAAGGGGTGAAGGTGGAGAGCTGAGGCTGGGAATAAGAAGAGCTGCCCGACCTAGAAATGGGCTTCCTGACAAAGTTACCGGTAACCAGAATTCTTATCACAATGTTCTTTCCTTGGTGGCTAATGCTATATCCACCAAAAGAGCGTTTCATGTTTTCTATTGCCCAAGGTACTATTCCATCCACCATTTCTTACTGTGTGGGAGGATGCAAAACTGTTGATAGTTTCATTTATGGTACAACAGTCCTTTATTTCTAGCTACTGCACTGTGATGTGAAGTGGTGTATGAGATGAAAAGTAATTTTACTCGTAGTCATTGGCAGATACCTTATGTTTTTAACACATTACATTACGTCGTAACTACTAATACTAGTTAATTACATTTAGTATAATAAAAGTTTTGCTTAGAGCTTGTTTGTGGACAATGATTAGGGTAGTTTAGTTTCTCAAATGCTCATAATGAATTGCTGATTTCATTATGATGCAAGGGATACTATAAGGCAGATTGAAGATGTCCCCTAATGTGGATTATCTGGTCACCACTTGGTTGATGGGGGGAAAAGAAACGGGAAGAGGGTCAGATGGACTTTGTCCCTCTTTCCCTTATCCAATATTTAGTGTGATGGACTATGATTACTATCACCTGGTAAATGTTCCATGTCTATGAATCATACTAGATATGCTAGTGGATATAATATTTGTTAACTAGGGTGAGATCTCATCTCTGTTCTAGTTGCTGTTACTCTTACCTCCGCAGGGAGGACTTTTGCATTGAAATTACACTTCAATGATTGTTAAGTAATTCCTGTTTGCTGGATTATAAAAGCTTAGGTTGCAGCTTTTCCACTTACTTTAAGCCATAACTTGAGTTTATTATTAATATGGTACTAGAGCAGCTATTTCAGTGATTGTACTACTTCGTTGCAAAAACAGGGGTCGTATGAAGTATATAAATACTTTGCTTACTTGTCTTATAAAAATATAAAACTGCTTACACCATTGCTGCCAGTGTATGCTTTGAAATAGAATAATTGTCAACATTATGTTGTGTATATTCATATAAATCGATCAGTTGTTGCCTTTCCTCTAGTAGAATTTGTCCACATGTCTGGTCTAAACACAGGCTCACAGAAAAAAAAATTCCCAAAAAAATTTATGCAGGGCAAGTCATGCAGATTTTGTTGTAACCCAACAAAAATATGTTAAAAGCATAGCCAGTCAGATTCCAGTAGGTACAAGATTCAAGACGAAGTTTGATATGGATGATTCCCCAGAAAGGTGTACAAAATAGGATACTTTACAATCATGTGTAATACTCGTTAGAAGAATTTTCTTTAAAGAAAATATCTCTGCTCTCTTGCAGGTTCAGTGGAGTGGTTACTGGCATATGTGATCTGGATCCTTACAGATGGCCAAACTCAAAATGGAGATGCTTAAAGGTACACTTGGCATTCTACTTCTATCTTCCCTCTGCTTATGTTCCTCGAGTTCTAGTTGTTTTGAGTTAATACATATAAAAGGTCAAATGTATACCATTTCTTATTGTGATGGAGCTATATTCATTACTTATCAGGGCTTTGGGTAACTTCTAGGGATTATTAACCAACAACCATGAAGGATATGCACTCTTGAGAATCCATTTGAACTACTTTTGAATTAAGCTCTTGTTAGACTTTTCAGGCTTTCATAATTACAATTCCTATTCAACATTAACATGAAGTTTTAAGACTGATGAATTGATTTATTGCGTACACAAATTTCATGAAGTCAATTGATCTATGAAACTAAACTAGATCCCTTTGTCCATAAAGATTAAATTTTATTAATGGAAACTGATATCAATTGCCTCTTCATTAATTTATGCATACAAGTTTCTAGAGATTTCGCATGTCTTGTGAACTTGCCAAATTGAATGCCCCTGCTGTAACATCTAACAGGTCAGGTGGGATGAAGATAATGCGAGTGATTGTCAAGATCGAGTTTCACCCTGGGAGATTGATCTTTCTGTTTCACTCCCACCCCTGAGTATGCAGTCCTCTCCAAGGCTGAAGAAACTACGGACAAGTTTGCAGGCAACTCCACCAGAAAACCCTTTTTCTGGTACGGTTTTATACTTAATAGTAAAACTATTATTATAGCATTCTTCCCTTACCAAATCTTATTTAGAAGAATTGTAAGAAAAAACCATTTGACTCCCCAATTTGTGTAACTTGTGGTCTGAAATTTCTTGTGGCAGCGAGGGTTGGGTTTCTAGACTTTGAGGAGTCCGTAAGATCCTCTAAGGTCTTGCAAGGTCAAGAAAATGTAGGTTTAGTATCACCTCTTTATGGATGTGAGAAGATAAACCGCCCGCACGATTTTGAGATGCAATCCATAGTGAATCAAAGTATTGCATCGACTGGGATGGGAAAGACCAATTTTAATGAATTTATGAGGGCTCAGCCATCCACATACACGGGCTTTTTGGAATCTCAGAGATTTCCAAGGGTCTTGCAAGGTCAAGAAATTTGCTCATTGCGATCCCTGACTGGGAAAACTGATGTCAAACTCGGTGCTTGGGGGAAAACTGACATTGGTTGCAATCTCCTCAATATATATCAAAGACCCAAACCCAATTTCTACCCGCTAGCTTCAGAAGGTATCAGAAACGTGTATTGCGCTTATAATGACATTTATAGGGCTGGTCAAGATCCTGGCATGATCTCTCATACCAACTTCCCAAAAGAAAATGTTCCATACAATCCATCATCCGTTCAAAGAGGGGTTAGTAGGGATGAAGTCACAAAGCCTAATCTATCACACACGCCGAGGGCAGTAGATATCATATCTTCCTCCCCCAATTTCGAGGCGAATTCCAGCAACGAGAAAGGTGACACCTTTAATGGCATGGTGACTGGCTGCAAACTTTTTGGGTTTCCTTTGACTGGAGATACGTCGAATTCTATCTCTCAATGTTCATGCAAGAGGAGCTGTACAAAGGTAAGCTTGAATAACCAATTAACAACATATTTGATTATGCTTTTCCTCGACTTTCTCACTGATGTTACATACATCGGGTGAAGGTCCACATGCAAGGCAATTTGGTGGGAAGGGCTATCGATCTCTCGAAGCTGAATGGTTATGATGACCTACTGATTGAGCTAGAAAAACTCTTTAGCATGGAAGGCCTCTTAAGAGATCCGGGCAAAGGATGGCGCATTTTGTTCACTGATGATGAGAATGACATGATGGTTGTCGGTGATGATCCATGGAAGTAAGTGCAACGAATTTAAATTTTAGTTTTGCTGTTTTGTATTTTATCATATCTTCCGATTAAAGGCTAGATTTTATCATATCTTCCGATTAAGCGGTGATAACTTGTATGTCTGACTTCTGGTTATGGAGTCTGGGAGAGAGAATGCATTATATCTTGCTAAGCCGTTAATTTTTTTGGATCTCAGAGTATTTAGAAGGAAAAGAATTCTCATGCATATTTTGCCTATGACAACAGACAATACTATCCTGTCCTTGTTCCTCGTATGTTGATTTAAAAGGAATCTAATATATGGCATGCAAACTAAATATAATACAAGGAGGAAACACTAAAAGCAATATTATTTTTAACCCTGGTTTGTATTAATTATTTGAATGATCCTTGGATTTATTTAGTTGTTTTGGATGCTCTCTATGGTTTTCGTTACAGTGAGTTTTGTAGAATGGTGTCCAAGATACATATCTATACCCAAGAAGAAGTGCAGAAAATGATGATTGGGATGATAAATGATGACACTCAAAGTTGTCTAGAAGAAGCACCAACAGTCATGGATGCCGCAAAATCTCCATCTGTTGGCCAGTCAGATTAACTCCGCGATCTAAAAATCTGGCAGGGAGCTAGATTACTCCCCAATAATTATGGTTTGAAAATCAAGACTAAGGTTGTTTTCGAATATGTTTGTTGTTGTATAAATGTACTATTTCAAGACTTTAGTTGCCTATCTTTTGGCTCCTATGCTTAATACAATATGTGGAGAACATAAGTTGAAGCTACTGCTTCAAACGGTGTGCCGTATTTTCTATTGTAATTAATGGAATGTTGTTCTATTTGTTGGTTTTGTTACGGCTTGTGAAGCATATGGATATTGAACCTCGGGTTGAAATTTTGCTATAAAATGAAATCACTAGCTGTTATATATCTTCATTGACAGGCTTCATATTTGTTGTAAGGTGCTATGCTAAACAACTTATATTCCGCAAAGGGCATGATATTTTGTTGAAGGATGATGCTATTGGCACTCCAAAACCAGCTATTGCCTTGCAAAAAGATAAGATAACGGATTACTAAAGCTGTTTTTGTTGAGGCAGTTGTAGTATCAATGCTCTTACGCTAGGCTTGATGCTCTCTTCTGGCAATAGCATGCAATCTACAGGTATATTATAAAATGAAAACTCTAACGACTCAATTGAACTCCACGAACCTTCAAAAAGTTGCTTATATTTTCAAGTCTTGAGGCTTCAATCGTGGGTCACACTTTCTTGAATGGAATTTTAAAGACAAATGTATATATTCTGGAAACAACTGCTTAAAAAACAATGTGAATTAATAATAAAAAAATAGGAAAGATATATTTGAAGAGTTTCTTGGAACTCACATTAGCAAATAGTTTTAATATATTTTTTTACTTCATTTTTATGGCATTATCAAATAACTGCTTTTATTTACTAGTGAAAGAAGAAACATAGAGAAACAAAAATAGAAAGCAGAAACAATTATTGAACAGGTCCTTTGTTTTGTTCTTGAACTGAGAATTAATTTTTGAATATCCAACATAGTCCCTGTAACTACATGCAAAGGAGCTGTGTATAATCCACCACTACAGGGAGGAGCTCAGAATACTTCAGTCCATTGGCTTTGAAAGTAACTGTACCTTTTCTTCTCATTGTTCTTTGAACAGCTCACGGCCAATAATCATTCTTCTGATCTCACTCGTCCCTGCCCCAATCTCATATAATTTGGCATCCCGGAGAAGACGCCCGGTGTCATACTCGTTGACGTACCCATTCCCACCTAGACATTGAATTGCCTGTACACAAAATGCTAACCGGTAAGAGATATTTACAACCCATTAGTCTTATTTTGTAGTGTTTAAATTTGATGAACTCCGTTTTGTTTCTCTTGTACCAACAAGAAGATACGGTAGTATTATTAGTTTTACAGCTTCTGTAAAGAGTGCAGACTAATAGCCAAGTTCATTTGAACAAAATCCTGATAGCATCAATTCATATGACTGGGAAAGATGGCCCAGGGGAAGATGGAGGATCAAAAAATTTGGAAATAAACATATTTTCCTTTCAAAAGAAAATTAATACTGCAGGAGGGGAATCAGCATCTGCACCAGAAGCTGAAATCATACGAAGAAGATAAAGATAAAAAATAAGTAGACAATGAAGTGAAGGTGGTCTGGTCCAGCTGTGTTTACCTGCAGAGCAACTTGAGTGGCTCTCTCAGCTGCTGTAAGTATCACACCAGCACAATCCTATAAGTTGGTTTTAAGGGTGAGTAATCTTATATGAAAGAACAAAGGTGTTTGGACTTCTAGATTTACGGACAAGTAGAAATTAACACAATAATAGACGATAAAATAAAACAGACGGTCTGATATGTGCGGAGCACCTTTGGATCAACTTTCCCATTGTCACATTCCCTCGCAACTGAATAAACATATGATCTGCAATAATTTGAGAACAATTAATAAAAGCAACATGATAACAATAGGCATAAATACAAGTATATAATCAAAGTCTCTTACCTTGAAGATTGTAATGCAGTATACATGTCAGCAATTTTCCCCTGTATTCAAGGATATTTCACAACATAAGAGAGAATTTTTACGTAGCCATGCGATAGAGAATATCAGAAAAGATAGCTTGCAGTTTGAATTGAAGATGTTATGAACCTGTATAAACTGGTATTGGCCAATAGGACTCCCAAACTGTTCTCGCTGTCGAACATAAGGAATGACAACATCAATACATGCCTGCATAAGCCCAACAGGTCCAGCAGCCAAAACAAGCCTCTCTAAATCTAGCCCAGACATCAAAACATAAACTCCTGAAATGAAAGGACAGGGACAATACTGAAATACTTAAAAAAAGGTTACTGAACTCACAATACGAAGTAGTAGAATATTAGCAAATCATGCTATTGACCTAGAAATCAAATTGCCCACAGATTTGATGAGAAATGCCTACCCTCAACTAAAATTGTGGTGGCGTTAGAATTCTCAAACCTCTAACAATTAAAGTAATAAATTATGCACACAACTCTCCCCTCAAAATATATTAATTACAGAAACAAAAAGAAAATGTAGAAGACTTAAAACAAAATTAATCTTGTTGTCAAAGGTTCAGAAATAAAGAAACACCCGAGATTTTTTTTTGATCGGCTGAAACAGAAGAGGTTATCCTAGAATACATTTTCATTATAGAATAAGTAGCAGTCCTAATATGTACTGATTAATACTTACTAAAGAAAAACCTTGAACTTCCCTTCACAGCAGGCAATTTAAACATTCCTGTCCTGTCAATTCATGAGGTTTTCATTATTCCCAAAGGAGAAAAATAACAAAGCTGCATGTTGAGTTATGGCCGCTATTATATCCCATCTATACCACGATGAGGGAGGGGGAAGGAGCAGGACAAATGTCCAAACTCCAAAAGGAGAGCTGCACAAGTACACATCCTATTCATTGTTTTCTTTCATATAATTAGAAGGAAGGGACTGGTGGAGAAAGAGAAAGGGAGGAAAAGTAACTCATAGTTTAACGAGATTTAAACAACTAGTTGTTTCCTTGCACTGCTTTTCGTCCCTCTCCACTAATCTCCTTGTATATCTTTTCTACCTTTTTTCAAAGGAAAAACAAAAGAGGGTGAAAGGGATCCATTCATAAACTCAAATTTATAATATCAGTAGTACCTTTTCCTTCCTGCCCAAGAACATTTTCTTCAGGGACAAAGCAATTTTCAAACACAAGCTCACATCTGCAGTTTTGTTGATGACCCAATTGTCAGGCTATCTATGAATCAGAAAGAGACATCTAGGTAAATGATCTTTACGGCTATGAATACATACGTATCACTGCCTCGCATCCCAAGTTTGTCTAACTTCTGCGCGGTACTGAATCTGCATTGTCATTGCAAGGAGAAAAAGTGATTCCATATACCATTACAATTTTCCATTTCATATTGTAGTTCAATGTTAAATCATTGCAATGAAAATTGAAAAACCAGCTGCCAACACGTTCAAGGAGTCTTGCACATTGCATGGACATATATGCAACCATCTGTTATCTGTAGCACCTTATGTGAGAGCTCTTTTACAGTTTCATGGTTTTCTTAATTTTGCAGGTTGTTAAAACTGTTTCCATTCTGAACCTTAGACTCAAAAGCCATATGAGCTAAACTTGAGTCATTCACTGTGACATGATGCTTCAAGAGTTATTTCCACTTTCTACTATCTATATCATCTTAGTTGCTAAATTAAGCAGACATCTGAAGGCCGCCAGACACCTTACACTGCATCAGTCATGTCGATTGAAAATTTTAACTAAAAACCAGATATCATTGCTACTGCGCCTTCATCAATAGTACATGGTTACATATGCTATGGATGGCATATACAGTTAATTAGTTATATAACCCCATTTTATTATGGTTTAAACAAGTAGGAACTCAGTTTTGGTCAATTACTTCATCAATAAGAACAGAAGGTGCAGTACCCAGGCATTCCCTTTTCAATGATAAATGCTGTGATTCCTTTTGCGCGAGCAGCAACATCTGTTTTCGCATATACAACCTGAATTTTTTTTAAAGATCAATTCTGACTTAAAAATGAAGAGGGAAAGTGGAGTGAAAAGAAGGAAGTAGAATAATAACTAATTGAAGTGGAGATGAACCGTCAATTCAAGAATATATAGTTATCTTACAAAATAACAGCAAAGAATTTCAAAAGGCCAGAAGGCCCACAACATGAAGACAAACCATTCGTGCTTTAAAACAAGAGGTAAACTTTCCAAGTCCAGATAATTCACAACAAACAGGAACAAAACAAAGCAGTTGTACCTAAGATTTTCCAGACCAGCACAAAAAATACGTTCTACATTAAATAAAGGAGAACAGACGAAAAGCATATGTAAAATAAATTGCTTTTTTAGACTAAAAGGCTTTTTAGCTGCAAAATATAGGGTACAGAGTTCTAAGAACCCTTTCCTTAATTATATAATTAAAAAAAAATGCCAGGTCCTATCACTCCCTTTTCCTTTTGGGAGGTGGGGTAGGGAATATTTATCAGCAGCTCTTAACTAATTGTGCACTGACACCATATTAAATGGCTATTAAGCATAAAATGTAAAACATATGCTTCCCGAATTAAAATGCACGCTTTTAAAGGGTTTCTGTTCCTGCTTAAATAATACTGTATTTCCATAGAAGTGTGTATGGTTTAACATGCAACTTAAGGATACTGAAAATTTAAATATTAATAGATTAATTCATGGATATCGACATCAGACATCAAAGCTATCCAACTGTACTTCATATAAATTGATTTCCTTGGAAGTGTCTAAAATCGTTCATATACCCTAGAAACCAAACATGTACATAAAATAGGAAAAAATATTCTCAAGATAATACCAGGGTCTGAGCAGTTGGACCATTCGTGCACCACATCTTGTTTCCATTAATAATGTAGCCCCCGTCAACACGATCAGCTTTGCATTTCATGCTAACAACATCTGAACCAGCTGAATTGCACAAAAGCTAAGCATTTAGTTTATACGAAATCCTACACTCTTTAGCAATCTTTATGAACATAGATTGTTAGGTAGCCAATAATTTAAATTCAAGTAGCTTACCATTGGGCTCACTCATTGCAAGAGCTCCTACATGTTCCCCACTGATTAGCTTTACCAATTACAAACAGAATTGGTGCATTAGGTACTTACAGGAAAACGGAATTTTTTATATTATAAAGACAATGGAAAGATTACTTCTAGACCATAGCTACCTTCATTATACAAATAAGTTGATTATAAATACATATGAACTCGTATTCCCTCCGTCTCATTTTGCTATCCACTTGGAAGGGTGTTTTAGGTAACAATGACACATTTAGAGATTTCAATATAGTCTGCCAAAAAAATCTTTAAAATCTAATGAATAAAAACTGGAAGGAAAAAAACTGTAAAAAAAATACAATATCTTGATACGCGTCCTAAAATATGAGTATTTTACAGTTTTGAAAATTGACAAACAAACTGACACAGGAAGTAGTTTGCAATCTAATAATTATTTACGATCTTTCGTCAAAATTTTACAGAAAAATGAATAATAGATTTATCAATTACCTATCTGAAATGAACTTGGACTTTGAATTTTTTTAATTAATTACTAGAGAACATTTAAGTTAATGAGTATCAGGACAAATATATTCTGATAAAAGTAAAACCTTGGGCAAATATTTTTGCTTTTGACCAGGGTTTCCATTCTTCACCTACAAAGCCATCAAAGTTTGGTTAGCAATGTCCGGCATCATTACATATATCACCAACACTGAGACTTGGTTACATTCATTACCAACTGATTAATGCATAGATTAGTATGAGCGCCATAGGAAAGACCGACTGACCCAGAAGCACGGCTAATTTCTTCCATTGCTATGCAGTGATATAAATAACCAAGACCAAGTCCTCCATATTCGGCTGCAGAAGAACAACGAGTTAAGTCTTGGATAGAGAAATTGTTTGCTGATTATTATCGAAGTAAATTGAAGTCCAAAAAGTTTATATGCAGAAAGATGCAGTATTACGATTCATCAAAATGATCTTTATTGAAAACATTTTAAAATAAGCGATGAGATTTAACACGATAGAAATAAAATATTTTGATCATATTTTTACGAGTAGAATCCAGTAATGGCTTCTAGCTCATTCTTGCCCTCTGATCTACGTAAGTGATGAGATTCTAACCTCCCTTCCACTCTCAGAAACCGAAGATAATCATGTTAAAACTTCCTTCATTATTTGACCAAGTAAAGAAACAGACAATAGGTTCACAGAATCAACTTGCATGAGTAATTATTCAATTCCCATGTCAATTGCTCCCTTGAAACTTCTACAGAGACCATAAATCCATGACTTGAAATCCTAAAACATAGTCAATCAGGGAAAGGAACTTGCAAAAGCCACTATCAATGCATCCATACCGAACCAGTTGGAAATAGATAGTAGATTAGCTCATAGGTTTTAAGTGCAAAAAGAGAAATGTGACACTAGTCCAATGTGAAACATTGAATTAAACAAGTGTTGCTGTATACAAAACCCCTCTTATATCCATTTGACAAAGTACCCTAAGATGCACAAAATTGAAGTTCTCGGTGTCTACTATAGTTGGCTCAACTCTTATGTCCATTTGACAGAGTACCCTAAGATTCACAAAAGTGAAGTTCTCGGTGTCTACTATAGTTGGCTCAACTCAGTAAAACAGATTTTATGAATGCTAAGCAAATATCAATAAACAGCCAAATTACATAACGTAAAAGCAAATTTAAAAACTGAGATTAAGAACTGTTCACGTGTAAATGTAAACAAATGTAAGAACTGGAACATTATCGATACTAAAAATATCCCATGCAACATATATAAATATAAAGTTTTTGTGAATGTCTCTATTTGGGAGAAATATAACCCACATAGATGGTCTATAAAATATTGAAATTCTATCAAGATACCTGCTCTGCATGCTTCCTTGTGTGATTTGAGTCGATGCATGCAAAATTTATATAAATATGCCGAATGTTGAAACTTGGAAAACTCGAGTGAAAAGAAATGAAAATTTAAAATTTATTATAGTTCATTTATTATTAAAATTCTTTTCTTACACTATAATAACATTGTACTCCATCTATTACAAAATATAAGATTATTATTGATTTTTTGAAGTTAATTTAAGATATTTTCAAACTCAAAATTCACACATCTCAGGACATCAAATTTCTACGGAAAGAGCACTAGACTCCATTGGCTAATGGAACTTTGAATCCTGTAGATCAGAAACATTTTCAAATTCACATTAAAGTAGTAAGCTTAAAGAAGGGAAACTATTAAAAATCTTCTTGATCATGATTAAGCTCTTATTGAGGGAGAAACCAAGTAACAGAAAAGTATAAGGACATGCAATCAAGTATCTCAATAAGGAATACTACTTCAAAAATTAAATGCAAACAGGGTCTAATGAATTGAAAGTCTTGTTTGCATGGATGAAATAATACATGATAGAACCTTGGTAAATTAAGGAATATGAGAGTTCAATACCCAAGTAGGCTTACAAAGGTGATTGTGATATGGAAAATTTTTAAAAGTTGTCCTGATCATAAAATATGCATTGATTTCTTCCAACTACCCAACTAAAACCTCATTAAAATGTCCAAGTATTGCCACTGAACAGCTAACATAAGGAGTACTTTATATCCTCTGCTGGTCTGGTTATCAAATTACAGATGTTTTCACTATATTAAATTATCATATTGACTTGAGAAAGGAAAAAACAAAATTAGCCTAACAGAAAATGGGTAAAAGCACAACAAAATTTCTAAGACATGACACGAACTCCCAAGAATTGTTTTGTTGCTGACATATCACTAGAGAAGTAAAAATTAAACACTTATAAGATGGCAAGATCAGATTTAATGGCCACTGCAAAGTTACCCACAAATTTCTTGACAACCAAACAAAGCAACAGTAAAGATAAATCTCAAAGCAAGCTGTTATGCTACCTGGAGCAGTAATTCCAAGAAGATTAAAATCTCCCATTAGTTTCCATAAGTTGACCTCCTGTCGAGAAGAAAATATTTTAAAACTTTTTAACTAGATAATATTTCGTTATATAAAAGCTAACCACTCTCATACAACCTCTGGGAAGTAATTTGTTCTGTCTATTTTTGATGCATGAGGTGCAATATTTTCTTGAGCAAACTGTGCAACGCTTTCTTTAAACTGTAAACATTGCAACAAAATTATCAGAAGCCTGCAAAGGCACAACTTGTATCAGAAAAACTTGTTAAAGGTTTCATAAGGGTATCAAACACAGCAATTACGTTCTGCGCATCATGTTCTACAATCATTGACTAAGCCGAGGTAATATAATTTATGAATAAGGTGACAGAGACTTAAAATTTTTTTACATTGCTGAGTCGCCAAAAGCAAATTTCAAAATTAAAGAAGAAAATAAACAAGTCCATCGCAACATATACAGTGTCTGGCTTCATTTGGACCTCCTAGGATAGAAAATAAAGATTCACTAACTCCTTCATATACAAGTACTAACCAATTTAAGGCCTTGCCCATATGCATCTCCCGACAGTCATCTCCTAGGAACAATGTACGAATGCTAGTGAACTAATTATTAATATAAAGAAATCAACACTGGAGGAGAGTCTTTTCGGAAGAAAATCTACAGGAATTTCTTTCTGTTTGCAGCCTACTTAGGTTTGGGATGCTGTTCTACCAAAAGCTCTGGAATAATCCACCATTTAGCCCCTATTTTTTTTCTGCACCTCATCTATTTTGGAACTAATCTCAAACTCCTAACCACAAAATGCTCTGCAGAACCAAATAGTCCACCCACTTTGCACTCAGATAGAAGCACATAACCAGCCACAAAAACATCCTTGTCCACAGCAATGTCAAACAGGTTTGAAATCCTAATATCCAAAGGAATCTCATCGCACCAAAAGCTAATTTTCTACCCAATCCTAGATCTGATATTCTTGAAAAACCAATTCAATCCATCCTTTTCTGGTGATTCTCAAAACTAGAGTTACCAAATATTCTTATTGACCTCGCAAATCATGCATTTGGTACTTGTGTTCCTAAACGTGGTACTCTTACGTATTAAGACTTTAAATTTAGCATACCAAAAATATTTCTTTGTTGTTTTACCATAGTTGCACTGCACATATATCAATATTCTTACTTAAAATTGGATGCTCAAACATCACATTTGTACTAAATTATTTATAAAACACTTAACTTGTTGATTCAACTAATATCTTCTATCAAACTTAGTTTTATTGCATTTAGATTCTAAGAAAACTCTCAACTATAAACAATCGTATAAAGCTACCGTAAGTCCCTAGCATACAGCGTTTTAGCTTATATAGAATATCCTGTATCCATATCAATTCCACTAACCGAAACAAATAACACTGCACGAAACCCCTACTCCATAAGTCATACTGGCGTCATTTGATTCCCCATTTCCATCTCTCTTCTTTATTTGACATCAGCAACAAAAATTCAACCATCAAAGGGTGATGGAACTTTTAAGCTTACACTCTAATTAAAAAAAATCAACCTGTTTATTGTTGTCACAAACACTGATATAGAAAATCAGCTGTCTCCCACAAATTGTATATCCTGATTTAAATAAACAAAAAACGAAACAAACTAGTATCCAGTTCAATTAATTTTACCTCTTGATTGGATTTTAAAAAACCACCCAGACCTTTACTAACCCTTCTGGTTTACTATGCACAAATGGGGAACTCAACAAATTTGCAATTCTTATATCCAAACTGTAAAGAAAAACAGTATCAAGCTAAACAAAAACTAATTACATGACAAATCAAATCACAAAATAATACCCCCCTCACTCAATCCAGAAATCCAATTTCCATTAATCGCAAAGTCAATCCGGGCTGCCATATATAGATGATCAACCCATACATAATATATCAGCATTTCCAATTCATTAAATTAGCATACGTCTACATATATATTACTACGATGCATACATAAATATATATACAGAGAGAGACCTGAATTTGGGTCTCATCGAATAGCAGGGAAGTTGAAAAGGCAGCACGCTGCTGCATCTCCTTTCTACATACTGCAGCTGGTAAACACCTTCTCACTGCGAACAACAATTTATGCATCTTTACTTTATTTTCAAAGAGAAGTAAGAGAGAAAATAATGGATAAATTGTTCAGAAAAATCAAGAACAAGAGCTCCAAAGCTTGTTGGATGTTTTATAACGATAATTAACATAAAAACTTAAAAATAATTTAAAGATAATTATCCAAAAAGAAAATAGACGAAGGACTCGACTCTAATTACTAATTAGAGGGTGAAAAACCATTTTCCCTTCATTATGAACAGAGAACATTATTACTAATTTGTAATTAAGTTTGGAGGTTAATTATATTCGTATTGAAAGTATTGCTATACCGACAAAGAACTCTTACAAAAAATAATTTATCAAAATATAATTAATAGATATTTTATTATGCATGAATGAATATAATAGTTATAATTAACTACAATCATACACATTATTTCGTAACTATTTTTTAGTCACTATAATATTATTGACATATTAAATATTGATGTACGAGAATTAATGGGATAAAACGTAATAAAAAAGGAATTTACACATTGCTCATTTATTTTGTGGACTAAATTGTAATCTATTTATCTTATTTACTCTCTTCGTCTCAAATTAAAAGGTTAGTTTTAATTTTTTTGATCAAATTAATTATTTTTAAAATTAATAATTCAACATATATAAATATATTAAAAAAATTAAAAAAAATTAAAGTTGATAGCAAATTATATTTATTTTTTTATAATTATAATTTCTTAACTTAAACTTACGAGGTTTATATTTATAATTTAGTGTTATTTTATGACTTTCATTTTCATGATAGTTATAATTCACCTTAAATATGAAATTAGTTTATGTATAAATTATTTTTTATAATTTTGTGTACGTGTATATATATATATATATATATATACACACGTGATGTGAGCCCAGTTTTAGATATAGTAGCGTGTAGAATCAAAATGGTTCGTAGTTTGGAGTGATCTTGATTCTGACTCACCAATATTGGAGTTATGGACTACTAAAAATTCAGGTTTAGCCTAATATATAATTTTTTTTTGTTTTACATAAAAACTTATACAATAATTTTTTATAAAATAACGGATTCTATATTTAAACTGTCTTATAAAACTCGTTATTTTATAATAAATTATTATATAAATTATTACGTATAATAAAATTATATAATAATATGAATTTTTATAGCGCTTATTTAACTTCTCGAGGAGAAGGGACCCGCCCACCCCATCCATTCCATATTGATATTTCTATTTTTTACTTTGTTTATCCCAAAATGAGATTTTTATCTCATTCCAATCCTCGTGCACTTGCCTAAATTATTTTCTAAAAATAAAACAAGAATTTTATTTTTTAAAATAGATTAAATTGATTTGATATTTCAAATCAGCCTTTAACAACATCAATTACTCATTCCATTCCCATAAGAAATGACAAGTTTATATATTAAGAATATATATTTTTTAAAATAATATTATCCCCGTTTTAAAATTAAAAATACAATTTAATTTTTAAAATCAAACCGAAGGCGACCTGCTAGATTTTGGTGTATTTACCTGCAGAGCAACTTGAGTGGGGCTGTCTTAGCTGCGATGATAAGTTTTACACCAGCGCTTTCCTACAAAGGTATCTTGGACTTTTACCAATTCAGAAAAACAAGAAATTTAGATAATAAAAGATAAAATAGGTGCAGAATACCTTTCTATCAACTCTTCGGTTGTCACATTCCCTGGCAACCGAATAAAGATATGATCTGTAATGGTAATATATATATATATATATATATATATATATATATATATATATATATATAAAAGAGGATTTAAAAATATATTTCTTAAATATCATACTTTCTTAAATAATATATTTTTATTAAAACGACGACGTTTTGAATTTTATTTTTTTAAAAATAATATTAAAAGAAGATATGACATTCTACGGCCTCACTTATTTTTTTTTTATTTACGAAAATATTATTAAAAAAATTTCAAAACGACGCCGTTTTGATAAAAGTAGCTACTTAAAAAAATATACTATTTAAAATATATATTTTTGAACAGTCATTTTATATATATATAAGAGTGATCCATTTTTAATATTAGTTATGAGCATTATTTTGATCAATGCATCTTTCACCGTTGATATGCGGATCAAACTGGTAATATTTAATTGAAAAACACTTTCTGGACCTTAGATCTAGGAGAGGAGAATATTCACTTTCGAGAGATATTAAGGATCCGAAAATACATTTATGCCACTCAAATTAATCAATTTAAATTTAAACACTCAAAAATGATTATAAAATTTTACTATTATCCTTATAATATTTATTAAAAAAGATGAAAGAGAAACAAGTTAGTATATTTAATATATAGATAATATAGAAAATTAAATTATTAATGCTAAAAAGACATAAAAAGTAACGCGGGAGTAATAAACTATTTATAATTAATTATACTATATTAAAAATTAATGAGATCCTAAATTTGTGAGCCATAACATTAATCAATCCAAAAACCAAAGCATTAGTTCGCATATTTATTACTCCATTTTTTTTTTATTATATAAGTCGTTTAAAACATAATTATACATATTAAAAAATCTCATTAATATTAATATTAGTTTAAAATTTTATTACTACCCATGCACTAATTAATTACTCATCCTCCTCTCTCTCTCAATTACTTAATCTTTAAGGATAAGTAGGAAATAATTATATTTTTTCTCTTAAATATATGTAAAACGTCTTATATTTTGAAAAAGACTTTTTTTTTTTAAACAACCTATATAATAGAAATTAGAAGTATATAAAGAACTTAATTAATGATATTTAAGCAAAATTCTAGACCCTATATATTGTACTCTCTAATTACAAACAAACAAACACACACAAAAAAACTTAAGTTTATTTTCCTTTCTTTTACAACAAAATCAGATTTTTTTTAACTTTTCGGTTATTTTCCTTTATAGCCTAATTTAAATTTTTTATTTTTTTCTCACTTTCGTCCAAAATTCATCATCAAGTATTTTTTAAACAAGTCTGATACAATTGACTCACTAAGCTGCCCAACTCTAACGCGAGTATTGTTTACTTTAATTATTTAGATTATTAAGCTAATCTTATTTAAATTTAAATGATTTATAGACGAATAAATTTTTTAAATACATTTAAACTTTCAAATGCACACCGTATAATTTTTTATATGAATAATGTTAGAGATCTTAAATTTTTAATCCATCAATACATTAATTAAATAAATCTCTTATGATTACTAATGCCATAAAATATTACTACTATTAAATATTCAACGTCACGTCAGTTGATTGATCGTCAATCTCAGGTTAGCATCTTAGTCCAAAGAATCCCAATCATGGGTGAAAAAGTGTAATTACAAGTGCCAGTCACCGTCACCCGGCCGAACGCACCTTCGATCCTTTCCATCCTGTACTTTTTGTAAACAATAATTAATTATAAAAAGTAATTAATTTATCGATAAAACAACTGTGTTTGTTTTGACAATCTCTAAACTGGACTGTTCATGATGGTCTCTATTTTGGAGGATAAGTGTTGATTCCTCGACTAGCGCGCATGATCTTAATTAAGCCCATTTGAGCAAACAGACGAGCAAGAGAGGCCTGTAAGATGGCAACTCTAACACCACTTGAGACCAAAGGATTGGAACCAAGGCACTACAACATGATCAAAAGTTACCTACAACTTGGATTCAATCTATAGACATAAAAATAGGGAATTCAAAATTCAACGAGACTCTCCTCGCATAAATTGTAAATAAGACGCACGAACCATTGTGAACATGTCAAATTATTCTTGTAAAAATAGTAATTCCCTACAACCAAGTTTGGTTGCAAATGAAGAATCGTGTATATAAGAATATATATTCTATAAATAACTGACTTGGGAAGGTCAAAGAAATTACAGGGTATTTGCCTGGCAGAAACAAAAAGGAGACATCAGTGTTTCTAAAAGCCTCCATCCCTCCTCCCCCAAACCCAAAATACAATAAAAGATCAAATACCACCAGATTATCCCAATTTTCAAATGGCAAGTGTATATATTACAAAATATCATCAGGAGACCAGCAAGCCTGAATCAAGATAACTTATACCCAACCTGCAGAACAGAAGACAGACTAGTAATTAGTACCCCGCCTCTATGAAAAAGATAATAACCAAGACCTGAAAGCGGGGGAAGTAGTTTACAGCTCACCGATAAAAAAAGATTTCCAGGTTCCAGCTAACTTCTTAAGCTGGAAAGTTTCAAACTGGTTCCACTATGTGCACCTTTATGTATCTCAGACCACTCATTGACCGAGTAAAAAATGTTGCCAGCCTTTAAATTACAATTCCAAGACCAATTTGGCAGTAAGTCTAGGTGGATCACCACATCATCCAGTCGCAAGGTTGTCTTTTTTCAACCAATAGGGTATCCGGGAGCAATTCAGTTCATTTTTCTACAAAACAACAGTTATTTCTGTACCAACTCCTTACTCAGAATCTAAGTCAATAGAAAGATGGAATCTTTGTCTTACAGAACGCTTTTGGCGAGGAAATGAGAATGGGCTACCTGATCTTTCCCTACTTGCCTTAGCAGGTCTATTGTCATTCCTAGCAAGATTAGCAGATCTGTTGCCATTCATTCCAAGAAGCAACGAAGCTGAAGAACCATATGGGGAGAAAAAATCAGTACTAAATATATGTATAATAGATGATTGAAAGGATGAAAATTAGGAAAACTGGATGTCATGCATATATTAATTGATTACTTCGAAGTAACATCGGACTCTGAATAAAACATTGTCATGATCCAACTCATCTATTTCTTGAGATCTTTTTCAAAAGACTAAAGAATGTCTGGAAAAGATAATTTATAGCCACTTAAAAATGTATTTCTCATGTTGGACCAGTTTTCACCAGTCAATGCATTCTCACACTGGTCTAATTGTCAATCGATGACATGCATTCCAAATTGACACACCTGTACTATTAATTTGGAAAATAAAGTAGCTGTCCTAGAGAACAGCCGTGATTTTTATTCAAGAAAACAAAAACATAACCCAAAAGAAGAAATAGAATAAAGTCAATACACAGGTCATACCAGTATCAGCCACAGAATCCAATGCATCTTCACTGGAGGGTAACTGCTGTCTTGGATTTAATCCATTTACAACTGCAGATTCACCATGGCCCCCACTGCCACAACCCCCAAGCCTGAGAGAAATCCAGTCCTCCGTACGGATGCCATTTGACATATCTAGTTGATCTCTGATATCAGCCTGCACTGTTGCATCTGAAGGCCTAGTAGGAAGAAATATTTGAAGAGAGGGATCATCACCACCAAATACCATGGGATTATCAACTAACCCATCATTTATATCAGTGGTAGGATGGTGACGTGAAGACTCGGGGACAAGAGCAGCAGATCCCATGGCAGTCTCTGCAGTTAGTGTGTAACCATCCATTGATGTTGGACAATTAATGGAACTATGTGGGACATCAATTAACGCATCTAAGACATCTGCGTTGGAGCCAAATAACTGAAAACCTGGGCCTCCTTGACTACCAGAAGGTAAAGACCAGAGAGGTACCCCAAACTCATCATCAATGGTATTGAGAAGGCCCAGGCATGAACTCCCCGCAGTTCCAACGGCAGGATCTTCAGGATACGAAGCTGGAATTCCTTGTGCAGGAACTGCATACGTGACTCCACCAGCATTTGAGCCATTGCTTTTATAGGTCTGACCAGAAGAAATAAGGGGCTCATTTTCTTCGTCTGAATCACTGAGAATAATAACTTCCGCATCCCCTCCTAATGGTGCAGAAGGATTATGGTCTGTGAATCCATATACTGGGTCAATGTTCAACGAAACAGAATCAAGCTCAATCCCGTTGCTGGTCGACAAATCAAAGTTAATACCACCATCCTGATTGACACTGGTATCTTCACCATCCCTGCCACTACCAGAAGCACTGCTACTCATTGGAATAACATTATGACCATGGGTTTCAAAATTCTGTTGTGGTCTATTGCCAGAAGAGTCTTCAGGTTTGCTGACTTCCCAGAACCCATTCTGATTCTTCCTGATTCCAAGCTTCAAACCAGTATGTCCTTCAGAAACGCATTCCTGTTTGACAAGTTTAAAAACTTCTGACTTGGATTTAGCTTCTCCATCTATGCGCACACAGAGTGTGCCATCAGGAAAGTGCCATTGTGTAAGATCCCCAAGAACCATGCGATCATTTTCGGTCTTCACACGCCAAGAACCATCAGGCTTCACCTCAATCTCCGTTACATCTTCTCCACAGCTCCGCATCTTTATATGGCCACAATGAAGCATTATAAGGATGCATCTTATGAACAAATAAACTAAATGAATTATAATGATCACAGATGAATAAAGAGCTTTACCTTAGATGTAATGCGATTGAAATATGGGTCAATAATGATATTCTCCAAAGAATAGTTCTTGAGACAAATGGGGCATTGCCACTGCAGGCCCATAAAACGCTTGCTAACATAAACACAATTGACTAAAAGAAAACCATAACAAATTACCCAACAGGTGAAGACAATATAATTATCAATAGTTACTTGCCTTCCGAGAACGTTGGTTCATTTCCACAAAAACATCGAGATCAAAGCAGCCCATGTGTGCACAAGGTTTAAATCTTCCAGCAACTTTCATTCTTGAGCCACTCATCTGTATCACACACACAAAAGATTAAAAGGCAGATTTCCACTCATTACATATCACAATGATGAAATACTTTAACCATACGGCAAGACCCAATGACATCGTATCAAAATTACTTGGTTACCTAGCACCCTGGAAAAATATGCTAAAATATGGATGTCAAGGAATATAAATATAGAGATGAAAAAAAAAAGTACAGACAAAACATTGTCATGAACAATGACAAATATTGACGACAACTACCAAAATCCCCAATTGAGCACTCGATGCTACATGTAGAGATTCTCCTCTTTATAACTTTTCCTCGGCTTTACTCCCTTTTGCCCAATCATAATTCCTTATCTAACTTTATATTTGGGAGGATGAGAAGTTTATTGTAATTTTCATTTTTATGTACTTTAAATGACAAGACGACGTAGGAATTCCCTTTATTTGTTCAGCTTCTTAAGTCACCCTACATTTATGAGTCTTGAATAGGCAAGCTTTTGTGTTTGATTCATAGAGAATCTAGTTGATCTTTTTTCACTTTACTTGATGGGTTCATCACGTGTGTCAGCGCCTCTTACTTTCTATATTTGTTATATAAAGTAGCTTTTTGACATTCTCCTTAACATAAAAAGGTGAATCTATAGGAGCTGCTCTAACTCCTTGCAGTTATAATGCGCATCTCATTACTGTTCTCTTACAGACAAGAAGAGTATATTTTCTAGCAAATGCCTAACATTCCTAACATTTACAAGCTGTTAAGACTTAAAAACCTCTTGATGAGAATATGTGTTCATTCATTAAACTAAAAAAAGTTGTATTTATCAGAAAATAGGAGGAAGACAACATCAAGTCATCAATTGGCATCAACAGAATTTTCTTTACAGCACTTCATCTTGAAACCCAAGAGCTAGCCCCCTTATTATGACAATCAATATTCAATTACGAAATGTAAGATTGCAGTGGCACACAAAATGCTACTTACAGGACAACGGAGATTGACCGGAATAGAATCAGCAACAACTTCCAGATCACTGTCACTATCAGCATTCTCCGTGGCAGCTCCACCACCAACACATCGACGAACACGGGCAATAGCATCTTCAAATAGCTCGCCGTCAGATTCCTTAGGAATCAAGTTGAGAATCTAGAATAAAAATAAGAAGGCAAAAAGAATATCAACGACAAAAGAGCGAGGCAAATGACCATACCATCTATAGCCACTAATCAATGTCAATTTACACATGCAACTTAATTAATAACCTGGGAAATTTGTTCCCTGGATGTCTAAACTTGTAGAACAGTTGAATTCAGAAGGGAGGGGGGGGGGGGGGTGGAATCAGAATAAGAATCAGGCAGCACTGTGAAAATTGATGCCCACAAAAACTAGCAAGCAATTAAAGGGGGAGAAGAAAAAAATTTGATGACAGGTTTTTGACTGCGCTTTTTAAAAACTCCTTTTGTACATGGACAGCACCCCCTGGTGTCCTTTCTTTAATATCAATAATATAAATATCTTTACTTATCAAAATAAATAAATTTTGATTGCCAAAGCAGATAATCAAAGTAACCAACGTGTTGATAAAGTTGAAGGCAGAAAACGAAAGTGGAAAAATAAGATTAATTACAACCCCATGTCAGCCATGATCCATAACTGCTCAAAACTTGAATTAGTTTTAAGCTTCACACTACAATCAAATACACAAACTTTATCCTACAGGATCTAAAAAAACCACACTGAAAACACAATAACTTCAACATTTGCAAACCATTATAAAAAGTATAACTTTTGAATACATTACGATCACAGACGAAACTCAATAGTCATGCTACAACACGAATCCATAGAGGATATAACATGGCAGGTTTTAAATGCTCACATAGAAGCTAAACTGACAACAGATAACTGATTAGTTTTCATCCTATCTCTTCACAAACAACCCCCCCCCAAAAAAAAAAAGAAGAAGAAAAGAAAAAGTAAAAGAAAAGAGGTCTGTGAACACGAACACAGAGTAGACACGATACAATGAGTATGGTTTAAATAGTTTAAAACAGGTGCAAATGAGCTACAGGAAAAGTTAAAAAGGTAATTCTACGGTGGTTTAAATAGTGGACACAAATGGCGGCTACAATGAGGATCACAATTTCCATTCTAAATAATCACAAATCGTATAAGATATGAACTTACCTGTTGAACTGTACGCCTTTTCACAATTCTGACCCCCAAACAGAACACACGAGCATCACATCCTGTTAAGGAAATTTTATTAATTCCGTCTCTGGTGCAAGGTGTGATCTGACAAAACAACAAGTAACTAAGAACGTCAAATAAAAGTGCTGTTAAAACTGCAAGTGTTGGCACAAATTAACATGATTACGAAATAATGAAGACAAGCACTGCCCTCACCCCTCACTAACTCAAACCACACATAACAATACGAAAAGGAATAGCTTCAACAATAATCAGGGATATTTTCTCCCCTAAATATCTTAAACTCCCACATGGAACAGTACACAAAAGAATCACTTCAACACTAATCAGAAATATATGTTTATACAAAGTAATGATCTTAAAACTCCAAGAATCAGTAATATGCAAAGGTGAAAAAACTTACAACAGGGCCATCATCACGACCGTTGGCCCCTAACAATTGTGAGCCAGGTCTATTAATCACTCGCACTGGCACACCTGTTAAAATATAGAAAAATAGGGAAAATGCGTAAACAGATGGCACCAAAAAAAGAAGAAAAACCATCTCAGAAAAAATGAATAAAGAACAACAATAAAAAGATGCCATGTAGGAAATTATCAAGCCCAAGCCCTCACCATCAGAAAAAATGAATGGTAACTGATACTCCCAGAAGGACGTTTGATATTTCCACAAGGTTCTCTCTCACATGAATGTGGGCAACTATTTTAGTGAGGATGACCTTGCTGAAATATCAAATTTCCTTGTGGAAATAAGGGTGGTAGGAAACTAGGAATAAGGAGAGGATATTGGAGCAAGAAAAACTGGATCTCAAAACCAGCAATAAAATTTGTATAGCACATACCATTGACCTGTAGATCTGCATATTGTGGCCACTGCATCCTAAAGGAAACCTTGTCATTTAGGAGGATACACCATGCCTACAGATTGAAGCAAACTATTCTTAGCACATTTCTAAATACTCAATAGATAACTGGATTCATCAGAGAGCAGACAGTACTCAAACCGAACCTGAACATCATACTCTGATTTTGCCAACAAGTCCCTGTCCGCTCTAGTAAGTTGAAATGTTTTTTCAATACTCTGAACTGGATTGGTACTGAAATAATTTGTAAAAGTAAGAGCAACGGAAGCTAAAAGCAAGTGCTAGCTGCAATAAATTTATGCAATTTCACATACTACAATACATGTTACAATACAAATTTTCTTCTTTTATTTTCGTTTTGTAAAAATAAAGCCCCCCGCAAAGATATAAAGGTCAATGATCCTCCCATCATACAAATATATGGAGCCACATGATGAGAAACTGCTAAAACATTTGTCCCCCTCTGCCAGGCAGGCTGTGAGCCTGATATCAATAAAACAAAGAAGGAAATAGAGAGATATCTGCTATTCATTCCCTAACTAATTATGCATAAAGATAGGGATGACTGCACAATCAGTAAAAGTTATAGCCACAATAATCAAAAAAAACATTTTAAAACTAGTTCACAAGGTTTATATAAAATATTGTCTAAATTTGGATTTGCTAATAACATTAGTTATAAACACACAGCACTTGCAATAAAAAGTAAGAAGTTTACACTCTCAAGGGTTGAAGTGTTCATAGGGGATGAGAGTAACAAAAAATTGAATCACCCACCCATCTGTTGGATGATTTGTAATAGCCAACTTTACAGGATATAAAGGATTTGCTGTTGTCACCCAGAAGCTGCAAGAAAAGAAATCAATTAAAACTGAAGAATTGAAGATACTGACTGACTTCTATGAAGTAGGAGTCAGTCGTATGAGTTAATCCAAGTACAAATAAACTGAACTGCAATTAAACCAGCTCATTAGGTTTTTGTCTTCTTATCAATACATTCATACAACGCCTGAAACGGATAGTTGCCAACGTACACTGGTTCATACAATAATTACTTAATTATTTACAAACATAAGTCAAAAATCATCACTACAAGTATCTACATAGCCTAGGAGAGACTCGTCTACCCAAAGTTTCTCAGAAAACCATATCAGACCTATCTCCCAATACTGAAGATTGACCACAATAATGGAACTGATAAATGAAGCAAAAGCAGCAAACAGACTGACATGCATCAAGAGCAAGTACAACCCATGTCATACTGAAATTTGAAAAAAATAATAGAATAAGATAGAATGCGACAAGTAGCAGAAGCCAAATCCACCAAAATGACCAACATTTATCAAGAGATTGCATAAACCATGTAAAGCTGTAAACTTAAAAACAATAATGGAACTTAAGATATTAGCAAAAGCAAAATCCACAAAATAGACCCAAAAGGGTTCAAGAGATAGAACAAATTCCCATAATACTGAAAAATAGAGACAAGGGCGAAGGCATATAAATAAACCCACCATATAGGACCACCAGAACAACAGTAAATATGTGATAGGCTAACAACATAAACAAAAACAAATGCTCATAATTTTTTTATTATAAATTCTTGGTAGGAAAGTAAGGTAGAAAGTGCAATGTCAAATATACAGATCATCATTGAAAATCCCAGCCATGGAAGCAAGAGGGAGAAATTAATAAAGAAAACATATAGCACTGTAGAAGTATTAATTTAAGATTAGCACAGATGAAATTTTTTTGTTCTAGATAAGTAATTAAGTACCAACTCATAAGTATTAGTTTCAGATTATACATGGATCAATTAGAAAGGAAGAAATAATAATAGATGCCACTTACGGGTCTGCACGACTAAGTCTACAGAGTTCACAGTAAAAAACCTCTGGAGGAACTGGCACAGCACCCTCCATAGATTTCTCTGGAATAATTACACAACCAATATGCTGCCACACGTTGCATCTTGAATCCTCACACTGCATCAAAAATAAATAACAAATAACATCATTAAGAGTGTGTGATGCATGGAAAACTACAAAAGATTGTTCATATGCATGTGCAGGGAGTTGCTATTAGCTCAGGGGACAACTGAACCCATTGATTTTCATAAACCAAAAGACATAGTAGCACTAATTAGCAGGATTACTATATTTTTCCCTCTTAAATAATCCGCAAGTGTTGGCTGGCTGTTTAAATAGGTAATTGAAAAGGTTGTACCCCCTCCCTACCTAGTTGTGGAATTTGAGGCTGACTGTTTATTTCTATCAATTTATGTAAAGATGCCATTTTGGGGGGATCTGTTTCCTTGAAAGTGTTCTGCTCCCTTAGGGTCTCTTTTTTAATATACAAAGTACTTGTCAAATAAAAATAAATGCCCCCTTTATTTTATGTGATAAAAAAATTATAATGTGAAGACTATTTTTGACCTTTAGCAGCCTACGAAAAATAAAAAATACTGGTAGCATAGCATAGGATACATATTACCAGTCAAAAAAACAGTAACATGAGAGTATGTATAATGCCAAATTTACACCAGACTAACAGAAAATCCAACACCATTTTTTGTTCAAAACCTTCTTCCTTTTTTTTTTTTTTGGGGGGGGGGGGGGGGGGGGGGGAGCTATTTGCCCAAGATAACCTTATTTAATTCTCATCTAATCTAAACTACTACAATCTGATTAAATACTTATCTAAAATAATCTAATATGCCTAATTTACTACTTATCTAAAATAATCTAGCATAACATAATTAAATAGTTATCTAAAATAATCTGTTAACTATAATTAAAAGATAATTACAACTAATTTATACTTATGTAATAATACAAAATAATAATAATTTCCTACAGTTTCCATCATTCTTCATGATTTTTTTCTGCAACACTAAACCAATGTCTTACTCAAAATGTATTGAGCATATTTTCAAGATTTATATCATGTCAATAAATTTAAAACCACATTGGTGGAAAAATTTACTTCCTTTTTTCAGAAATAAGAATTTTACTAAAAGAAATAAACTTGTAGGAGGACAAGAAGTACACAAAAAGCAAAAATCCCAAGTAGGACATAATCTGTTGCACATGCTAGATAGACTGAATCAGCAACACTAAAGGAGTGTTTCTAAAAATAATTAAGCCACAAATGAAAGGACCAATATATTCAAGTTGCAAAAGTACAAATGACAGAGGAAGACAAAGAAAATAACTATGCTCATGTATATGATCAAGTAAATTAGTACGATATGCACTGCAAGAAGACAATTTGGTGGACTGTAGCAGGTGGAACACAGAAGAAATAGAATCATAGCAGTTAAGTTATAGTGGGATGATGGGTAAGAAACAACAGATCCCTACGGAAAAGAGATGGATCATGGTTCATTGATGTGGCTGCAGGAGAAAAGAAAGCATCAACTACCATTTCTGAAAGCATGCACTCCAAAATAGGGAAAATAATGAAATAGTTAACAACTGCACCAGATCCAGAAGAAGGCCAATACTGTCATATGAAAACCTATATGCAAAGAATTTCATGAATTTAACATACTTGAGCACAAAATAACAATTTGAAAAATAAAAAACGCTACAATGGAGAAACAAAAGTAAAATTATCCTGTTCCGTGATTCAGAAGTGCTACTACCTCAATTCTACATAAATCAATACAAAAATACACATACATGAAATAAAAGCAAGTCTAAGATATGTATGTATGTATGTATGTATGTATGCAGAGAGAGAGAGAGAGAGAGAGAGACTTTATGAGAAACAAAAAGGTGTTTTTGTCACCTTAACCATTGAATCAGAATGTAATGCACTACCACAGGGACAACAAATCTTTTCCATCTGATAAGATTCTTCAGGTTCTTCTTTAAACTTCACATTACTGCTATCTGAGAGACACTGTCCTTTTGATGCTAAATCAGTTGTTGCCCCAGAAATCTGCATTTTCCTACAGACAACAATGAACGATGCACAATGATGTCAGATATTTTACCCTCGCAACAAATATAAGCAAGTGTTGATGCAGAAAACACAAACAATAATTCGTGTGAAGTACTGCAAATGACCATAACCAGGAAAATTCCACTAATTAAACTGTCATATAGGCTACTGAGACAAAACATTATAAAACAAATACACACCTGTAAGTGTCATCTACTAGTTTTGCTACTTCTTCCTTTCCAACAGCATTTTTCTTTGCCCACATTCCAGAAACTACTCAACAGTCCACATATAGATGGCAAAACATAGGACCAGGCATTCATATAAAGAAGTTAGCAAAGCAAAGTTGAAAGCTTGAAATTCAGAAGCACAAGTACAAACAAAATCACCTTAGAAAAAATCTCAATCTGTCAAGAGTTGAAATGATAATACAATTATTATTATTATTACATAGGTTGTCAAGAATTGATTATTGATATAATTGAACCATCGACATCAAAAACAGTTTTTTCCTCCTTGGATTTAATGCTGAATTAGTAAATTTTGGCACACACATCATGCACTCTGTTTTTCAATTGTTCTTACCTTTCATCTCGCTTTTTTCTGAGTCGATTTTTAATATTTAATTATAGTCATATTTTTAAGTACAAGAAGCTCAATTCGTGTAGAGGAGGGAGTCGTGTGCGTTTGAATTTGAGCAGTTGGGAGTTTGACTAATTTATATATCACACTTTTGAGTTGAGGGAGCTTTTGTCCAAAATAGAAGAAACATCAAACTCCCTCTGGCATCAGTAATAAAACTAGATTGATATCATATGGACTGAGAATATCCAAGACGAGTAACTGCACTGAACTCTCAACTACAGAATAGAAAACAAAAAGAACCCCCCCCCCCCCCCGCCCCGCGCGGCACGCACGCACATATATAATCATACACACATGCAAATGTATAGAAGTATAACAAAGTAAGAACACATCTATTTGGATATTGATGAAAGAGAATAGCTTACCTCGATCATCAGAAAGAATGGCTAATATCCGTTCAACTAGGTCCTACAGAAAATGACACGCATGCAAATTAGATATAACATTTCTCCATGACAATCCAACTCAAACACATTAAAAGTACAAATTATGTAGAGATCAGACTGCGGCGAAAGTTAAAACAGCACAGCCCCTTATGTGTTTGCCTACATACTGGAGTTTCTTATGGTCAAAAAAATTAATCAAAATTTCCGTGATCCAACTGATACACAGTAATACAGTATGCACCAGCCAACCAAGGACTCCTTTTTAGTTCTGAGTTTTATAGCTCATCCTACTGATACAGCATGTATTAGGTTCAAATTAAAAGCTAAAGCTAAGGAACCCTGTTTGTACACTGTAGATTTCCTATTTCTACAAGTAACCCAAAGAGAGAGAGAGAAAGGTAGAGGTATGCATACCAACATCCTGCCTAATTACCAACTCTAGGATTTAAGAGCTCACAAACATTGAACAGAACCCAACAATCTGACGGTCCAATTGAAGTTCACAAGAAGAATTGTTCTTCACCAATCTATCCAAGAATATACAGCCAAAAACAACAAAGAAACAATTCAAACATCAAACCTGCTTCTTTCCTTGCTTAGAAAGACCCAATTGTGTAAGGATATCCTTGAGCTCCTTTATTCGAAAATATGCCAATTTGTCCTACAAGAAAGTATAAGTCATCAAAATCAGTTAGAGCCAAAGAAAGGAATTCGGGCGCCGGGGGTGGGGTGGGGGGGGGGGGGGGGAAGGGGCAAGCCAGAATCATGTACAAGGACAGAACAAAAAGCTTAAAATAACATCATTATGTATGCTTGATTGCTTAGTATGCAACCAAGCATACTAAGCAAGAAGTAAGAATTAAATAGAGAGGAAAAGGGGGCAATAATTGCAATAAATACAATAACTAATTTATGTTAACCTTCTAGAAGATAAAAAACAGAAAGTTTTTATCAAATAGAGAGTGCATACAAAAATAGGTGCAACATTATAGTGTCACGTCATCACTATACCAACGTGAAGGTAATGAAACTAACTCTATCCATTAACACATGAAAAGACAAGAGACGGAAAATTTGGGATCCAATCCTTAGACCTCAGAGAATAGAAAAACAAACACAATGTCGAAGAATTCCTAATCCTACTGAACTATATCTGATAAAAAGAACCCCTGAAATCTGGTGGAAAATTTCAATGCTCCCCTAACTACCCAATCCCAAACAAAGAAGGTGAAAGTTTCCATGCCTTATGACAACGAAAAGACAGGTGATAATTGACCTCACTAGCCAACGCGCACACACAGACAGCTGAAGTAAATCATTAGCATTTGACCAATCATAATCTTACTCTTAAAAAGAGTCCTTGCATCCAAATGAAAGGAGCCATAGGAAACAACAGATCAAATGGACAGATACAATAAGATAGGAAAAAAATGTGACATGTCCAAAGACAGAGCATGAATTGGAAAAAGAAACAGTTGAAGAATTAAGAAGCAGAAGGCATAGGAGTAAGCGTCTTCCGCCATTGTTTACAAAGCCCTTTGTATCTCCATGAATTCAATTGTAGCAATCAAATCCATCGATCTTGATCGATCACGGGCCAAGTTTGAAAACGTCAAGCGCGAAGCCAGAACCATGTCCCTTATCTTTCATCCCAATACCCTAAAAGTCCACTGCCCATTCATCATCAATTGCCGCCTTTAGGTCGTTATGCCCTTTATGTCTGCGGGCTCTTTACAGTCCCTAATCGCATCTTCTTACGCAAACAGCTTTTCAGAGCAACACATTGTCGTAATTCTCAAAGAAACATTGAGCACTTTCAAGTATCTCATGACCAATGCCAATTTCATAGCGATATTAAGGCAAGGAACGTTCTAACGGAATGAAATGATTGATTAAGCTCACAGATTTTTGGGTTTCTGCGTCAATTTACAAGTCGAATTCATCTCATGGGTTGTCGAGATCTGTCTCTGTCCTCTTTGTCGCATTTTATGGCACCCAGGGGTGATGCATTCACATAATGGATATAGTTTGATGGCTGATATTTGGTCTTTTGAGATTACTGTGTTGGAATTGCCGCATGGAAGGCCTCTGTCTCCTCTCCCTCATTCCAATGATGTATCTTCCGCTACCAATAATTGTGATATTTAAATAAATAATTAAAATTTATGGGCATTTTGATAAGTTAATCATTTGTTATTTATGCTAGCGGCACCACACTAATATTGGTGGATAGCGATTTTTTAAAAAAAATCTAGGTTGTGTGTCTCCTTTGGACGGCCGACCACAGATGCATTAATTAAAAAAGGTGTGCGGAACTAAAAAACTAGATGCTGAAACCAATGGACACATTGGATTTGAAATACATGGAACTGCATCAACATATGTTTGGCTCCTAAAGAGAGGTTTCCCCACAAAATCCACCTTGCCATTAGCTTCAAGAACATTAAAAGAATAAATATATCACACGGTACAATTAAACTACAAAAATACACTCCCTGGACCCAGCAGAACCCACTTCAAAATACAAATCCCAAATGTACAAACTAAGTAACTAATCTAGAAATAACACTAAAGGCTCTAACTACGTATCTGTAGGCAGTAGTCATTTTACTCAACGGTACCGGATGGCCACTAATTCAGTTGACTTCAACTTGTACACTTAATATAAAAAAATTCGGCCTAAAAGTAAAATGTTGAAAACTAAGCTTTTCAGCAAAAAACAATCAGCATAATTGAACAAGTTTACTATACCTTCATGTGCATGCTTCGTCATCTAATAACAAATAACAATTGAAAACATAAAAGTGCAAAAATCAAATACCTTGAAACTAGAAACTATATCCATCTCAACACTCCAATTGAAAAACAAAACCCGATCAAAATGCCGTTTTGGAGCCCAAACAGTATATAATCAGTAACTAAGCCAATCAAAACAGCGCATTTCCTCTCCAAACTACGATCGATCTAACCAAAATAATCGAACACATAACAAAATTAATTCAATTTCAGATACAGAAAACACCATGCAACAAAAATGATAATCAGATGTTATGCCCTAATTATACTAAACAAAATCATATTATATGCATATATGAGCAGAAATTGAGGTGAACTGTTACACAGGTGAATCAATTGAAGAGGTACAAATAGAATCCAAGTATTTGAAAGATTAGAATTGGTGGATTTTAGAGAATTTTGTAGGGTCTTTGAAATTAATTTATAGCCTCACGCCGACTCTCTAGTCTGGGGGAGTTTGGTTTAGTGCTACCTCTCTTTGACCGAAACCATCCGGAAAGCTAATCCTAAAATAACATTGTTAACGGACGTGTCGTTTATTATCCAATCGGGTTAGTTACATGCAAACAAATCCGGGTCCGGACCGTCTGCTCCCTCACTTGTGTTAATATGGCACTGTAAATAGTGGGGATGGGGACAAAAATGTACAAGTCCTAAAATAACGTGCTGATTTTAATATGTTGATTAGTAAAGTGTTAGTAGGCCGTTAGTTTCCTTACATTTCGTTAGTCTGCACTAACGCCGTTCAGCTGTTTTAACAGCCCGTAACTGCTATGAGCAGCTTTCAAAAGCTGCTCTTCAGCTGCTATGAATAACATGCCAACCCCTACATCCCGGAGAGTGAAATCTTTTGTAATTAAATTTTTATTTTTTTATTGTCATAATTTTATATTTTATAAAATTATAATAATAGAATATATTATTGTTATAAACTCTAAAAATTATTACCATAAATTTTAACACATAAAAATAAAAAAATTTAATTAAAAAAATATTTTATTCTAGCTTTCCTCTTCTCCCGCCTCCAGCTGCTTCTTTTCTTCTCCAACAATCTAATAATATTCTCAATCAGCAATTCCGTATGATGTTCAGTTAACTGCCATTCATCTTACAAATTGTTCCTCTCTACATTTTATTACTATAGATAGATTACTAATTATTAATACTAATATTTTTGTCATTTATTTTAACCTTTTTTCACCCAACTCATTACTCCTTCAATTTGCACTTAATTATCATTGATGATTTATTTTCTTAACAAATAATTTTAGTCTATTATAAACTACGTACGTAATACTACTAATTACATTATCTACTTCTTCCGTTTCAATGTTAATTTTTTAAAATTAATTTAAAATATTTTTAAATTTAAACTTGAGAAAAAATTATTTTAATTTTAAATTATACAATTAAAAAAACGAGTAAACTATCTAAACAAAGATACTAATTAAAAAAAATTATTGTTCTCAAAATTTTAATGAATTATTTTAATTTTAATTTATAAAATATCTGAACTTATTCTTAAAAAATAAAACTTAATCATATATATAATCTAACCAAAAGTAAAACTTAATCATATATATAATCTAACTAAAAGAGTCTTATTTTTTTAATTATGGCTAAAACTCCTGATTTTGAAATAGAACTCCCGAGTTGATCTCAATTTGAACTCAAAAGGAACAGATAACAGCCAATTGGGTAAAACTCGACTACTTTTGCTACTCAACTCGGTACAAGAGCCAATTGGGTAAAACTCGACTACTTTTGCCACTCAACTCGGTACAAGATTGTCTCTTGACTTAATAATATCTCCTTGAGTCATTTTAATTTATCATATGTTCACTTAAAAGATCATGGCCGGAGATATTAGTGATAGCCAAATATCTCATATTAATCAATCAATGTGAGATATTACGGTTAAAGTGTGTGTTTTTTAATTTTTTTTCTTTTTGTATATATGAAACATGACATGATACTAATACTTGAAATATATTGTAGACTCAATCACAGGATAATAAAGAACATCGGGAGGAGTTGGAGCACATGCATAGAACTGGAAAAACTTCATTTGCTAGCTAACATTAGATACGGGGGTATATACAATTATATCAAATGAATGACGTTTGATCATTATTATTTGACTACTTGTTATAAAATGCTAACATTTGATCCAGTGTTATAATAGATGAAAGAGATGGGTGAGGATGTGTTTCAAGTAGGCGTGTTTTGCAGAACTCGACAATGCCCAGAAAGAAGCCACGACATGAGGACGATGAACAAGTCATGGTATTTTCCTTGTTTTGATATATAGTATATAGTATTTTTTTGCTCATTAGCTTTAAACTTATTTAATAGGCTGAAATGAAGAGGAGATTAGATGAAATCCCAGCAGATAAGTGGACCACAGAAGTTAAAGAGGCCATATTTACTGATATCTTGGGACTTAAGAAGGGCCATGGGCGTGTTCGAACATGGGGCCTTGGTTCGTCACCTACGGATATTTTTGGATCCACATCATTATCAGTGATGCCTTGCTCGGATAGAATTCAAAGTCTAATAGATGAAAAGGTACAGATGCAGATGAAAGAATATGAGAAACAACAAACGGACAAAATGAATAAATTGGAGAAACAGCAGAAGGAGAAACTGGAAGGTCTAGAGAGAACTCAAAGAGAGCTGAATTTGATATTTGAGATGTGTAGAAATGGAATGGATAGAGATGGTATTCCATAGACTGGATTAACTCCATTAACTCCTCAATCCTTTTCTAATCAATACGCGTCTTTTAAACTGCTATCTCCGATGGGGACCTAGGGTATGTGAATTCGAAGATTTTCACTATTGATAAGGATCTTGATTTTGATAATATACCCTTGTTGAGGGTGATAAAAATTCCGGTTCGGGCTTATATGGTGCCATATTTAACCTTACCACTACAATTGTTGGGGCTGGCATTATGGCCTTACCGACCACTATAAAGGTTTTGGGTTTTTAGGAATCGTTCTGATCATTTTGATGGGTATTTTTAGGGTTGAATTGCTTGTTCGATTTACGGTTCACTATAAAGCGGACTGCTATGGGAAGGTTGTTCAATATGTATTGGGTGAGCAGGCTAGGATTTTGTCTGAGATTTGAGTCGGTGTCAATAATGCTGGCGTATTGGTAGTTTATGTGATTATTATGGGTGATGTGATATGATGTGATGTGATGTCGGGTTCACTGCATCATGTTGGGATTTTTAATCAATGGCTGGGGCATCGGGTGCGGTATCATAGGAAGCTGTTGATTTTGGCTGTGATGGTGATTTTTCTTGCACCACTTTGTGTTCTGGATAAGATCAATTCTTTAAGCTTGACTTCGGCTGCTTAGACAGATCTTGCAGTCAACTTGCAACAGTTGTTAACTTGCAACAGTTTCATTGGCTATGTTAACTTGCATCTCTCTCTTAATTTACTTATGCAAAATTTTAGACTTAACTAGAAATCTTACCCACAAAGCTTACACGCATAAAAGACAAAGGAGTGTGGCTCCACTTTTAATTATTAAGATAATGTAGTGAGGTCATACTTCTTTGTCTTTTTTGCGGATAAAATTTGTGGATAAATGTAAAAAGACTCTTTACTTATTGATGCCCTTCTTTGTTGGGTGCCCGGTCTTCTGCTTGTGAGGGCTAAGCATGAGGCTGGGCTCAATAAATGACTACCCCAGTCACTTAGAACTGGCTAGCTTGTTTGGTAGTCTTTTATTTAGAAATAAAACATCAATACTGGCTCATAAATTGAGGAATTTATCTTAATTTGCATAGATATCTGATAGACTGATTCACTATATATTGAAAGTTTGTAAATTGGAGTTAACCTTTGTTGCTATTGTAAATTAAAGGTAACCTTTGTTGGTAACTTTGTTTTACACAATATTAGTTTTCTTTTCTTTTAAAATATTTCAGTTCATATAATTTTTAACTTGAAACTCTTGTTCTCTTTCATTTTGCAGGACATTGAGAAGATCTAGCTAAATTAAAAGGTTTACATGCGCTACTGGGTATTCACAGACTTTAGGCACTTTTGTAATTATTGATGGTTTTGTAAGATCAACGTATGTTTAATAGTTTAATGGTTTACTTGTACTTTTGTAAAATTTATTGGATAACAAACTTAATTTTATTGTTTTTGGACAAGTTTTAGGATTGTTTATTTTTATGATATTAATTTATCATTTGATCGTCTTCGTAATTATAATATGTGTATACAATCAGGTTGAACTGATTACTACATATATACATGCGCACACGCACATACGCATGTATATTTAAAAATATTATATTTATTATTTTGGTGATTGTTTCCCGCTGTTATGTTTCACAAACATAACATGGGTAATTGAGAGTTAGAAACAGACTGCAAACTGTAACGAATTAAATAAAAGGGAGGGAATAATATTATCATCCGTGCCAAATAACTTTTTATGACGGAAATAGCCGTCGCAAATAGCAAGATTCTGGTGCCAAATTTTTTTAATGCATAGTCTAGGTTTTGGTGATGGTACCAAACCGTCTCTAATACCCAACTATGCAAGACCAAACAAATACAACGGTCTCATCTATAGCGTCTCAAAAAACAAATAAGACACCTCCAAATATGACGGCATGAAACAACCGTTGAAACCGTCGACGGTACTATTTGCGACGGTTTTTCACCTTTTAGAGACCTTTTTTGATGTATCGCGAAAACCCTATTTGTTGTATTGTAATATTAATAAAATCATATTTCTTCTATTAAAAAATGAATATCATGTACTATTAATTATTTTTTTCACTTCAATTTTGAACTATAAATATTCTAAATTAATTTTGAAAAATAAAACTCGATCCTCTATTTTGGAACGGAGAGAGTATTATTATTTTAATCTATATAAATAAGTCATAATATGCACTAAACAATTTAATATATGACATTCATTTTCGAAAGGAACTAATTTTTTTTATATTCTGAACTAATCTTTTAAATTCCAATTTGTGCTCTCTCTAAACATATTTCAAATACGATTCTGGTATTAATTATTTACTGTTTATTAAATTTAAACAAATCGTGAATTCAAACAAATATAAAACATTAATTAGATTAAAAAACCAAAATTAGATTTACTGCTTATTAAATTTAAAATTTAATATTCTAAAAGTACTAGTGAAGATCGTGAATTTTAAAAATAAACAGCTTTTGATCCCCTAATCACCTTCTTCTTTTTTTATTGGAACGTAGAAGACAAAAATTTTGGTCAAAGTTCAAATCCTTATTTGTCATATACTCCATTTGTCCGGATTTATTTGTTTTAGTTGATTTTTTATGATTAAATTAACTTAAAAATTTAATAATTAAATAAATGTATTAAAAATTTTGCAATCAAATATTTTGACTTTGATAGGATACTAGCAGTATACCCCGTGCTTTGCACGAGGTTTTATTTGTGATTCTTAAATTTTATATTTATTTTTTATTAATATTTGTTTGTATAATACTTTGAATAGAATAAGTAATATTATTTTTGACTTATTAGACTATTTTATTTTTTTAATATTAATATGGTGATCTTTTTAAAAAATTTATTTATTATTTATTTATTTTTAATGATAACTTTTTAAAAATATATATATACTTTAAGTTGATTTTTTATACATATTTTTTATTAGGGGTGAGCAAGAAACCGAATTACCTCCGAAACTGCACCAAAAACCGCACAAACCGCACCAATTAAAACCGCACCAACGGTTTCGGCGTATGTGGCGGTTTTAGGTGGTTGAAAAACCGCAAATGCGGTTTGAGTTTGGTTTCTGAGCAAAACCGCATCTAAGAAACCGTACCGCACCATGTACTATTAAATGAAGCATATCAAGACGTACAAATATTTAGAATTATCGCAAATTATAATTATCTCTATTTAGAATTTTCATATATAAGGATAAATCATTATTCATGTTTTTAGATTCTATTTTGCTTTTGTTTAGACAAAATATTATAAGTAAAATTGTGTATTATCAAAGTAGTATTTAATATTGTGTGATGCTAAATTGTTAATTTAAATTACATAAAATTTAATTATTTCAATTGGTTTTGGAACCGAAACCGCACCAAACGAAACCGCACTGTGACGCCCCCAAATCTGGGCCCACACAGCCCAAACTTGAGTCGTCAAAATACTACAACAAAATTATTACAACAAAGCACAACGTACAACAATACAGTGTATAATAATACACAACTAAGTCTTCACTATTATTGCCACACTATTTTACAAAACGTGAAGACTATGATAACTATTCCTCGGACCCTCACTCCATTCCCCGGCTAGACCCTGTTATGTTTTCATCTCCTGTTGAAAAACAATGGAGCAAAAGAAAGGGTGAGCTCAAATAGCCCAGTAAAGAATATCATGACTAAGATAATGATGAATAAATTATCATTAGTCTTCAACAGTTGAGTTCTTGATAGAATACAATAGACTACAAGGTTTATATCAAAAACTGCAGTTAAATTCTTAAACAACGTTCAGATCAATAATAGCAGCGGAATGAGTAATCTATTAGAAGAATAATGCAGACTATAATGTCCACTCGGTTCTCTTTTTAGGAAAAACATCATCAACTTTTATCATCTGAAATATCATTAGTCAAGATAATACAAATTCACAGTTCCTGATCATAATCATGCACATCAACAGTTCATCTTTGTACTACGGGCCAAAGATATTCAATATAGCACCAACGGTCATGATTATACCAGATTCAGCCTTTGGTCATAATCATACCAAACAACAGTTCATCTTTGCACTACGAGCCAAAGAGAACATTCACCACGTGCCATAAAAGACACCGAACAGATGTATCGCCTTTAACCTATTATATCGCCTTTAACCTATCATCTGTTCAACAAATATATCACATCTGTGCCCCCGGCCACAGATATTCACAACAGCTTGATTTTTGGATGATTAGAATGATATAAATGATGAACAGAAGAAATAGGATAACAATAAGTATCGGAAGTTTACTTTGTACAGATTCAAATAATGTCCAAATTGTCAACATGATGTGGAGTGAAATTTAAAAATGATATTCAAGATCCACAGTTCAGAATAACGGTTACAATTCAATAGAAAGGTTCACGTAAATAGGAAGGTTCGGTTGAAATAATGAAGTTCAACTATTATGGAACATATAATATTTTCAGGAATTATAGAAGCAATAGTTCCATAATAAATTTCGATTTAGGAGTATGAAAGAAAATAATATCCCTTACCGTAGCAGGTTTGATTAACAAAAGGTGAAGGAAATTAATACAAAGGGTTATTCACCAACAGGCGGCAATCCGCTCCGTAAGGTTATTCCCACAATTTAATAGAATTTGAGTACAAAGAGTTATTCACCAAACAGGCGGCAATCCGCTCCGTAAGGTTATTCCCACAATTTAATAGAATTTGAGTACAAAGAGTTATTCACCAAACAGGCGGCAATCCGCTCCGTAAGGTTATTCCCACAATTTAATAGAATTTGAGTACAAAGAGTTATTCACCAAACAGGCGGCAATCCGCTCCGTAAGGTTATTCTCAGAGATTAATAATGAATGAATACGAAAGGTTATTCACCAACAGGCGGCAATCCGCTCCGTAAGGTTATTCCCACAATTTAATACATGGAAATAAAATGCACGTCTTATGAGTAAGGAAGAAACAATATTATTATCGAGAATCAAATAATGATAATCCCTTACCATAGTACGTTTGAATAATGGAAGATGAAAAAGATGGTATCCCTTACCGTAACACGTGACTGGATATTGATTTAAATGAGGTTGATTAACTTGAATAGTACACGTATACTTATAGATCTTCACAAATACTCAAGATGACTTAAGCACACTTAGAGAGAACTTTCACAAGAAGTATTTAGAGAGAGAAAGAAAGAACAAGTAAGGAAGTTTATGAAAAATCCTTAAGTTAAGGCTTCTATTCATAGCCAAAAATCTCATCATTCATTTAATCTAAACCATTCATTTAAAGATCATCTTTTAATCTACACCATCCATTTCAAATATTATATTATCTTTAATCTACACCATTCATTTCATATCACCTAATAATCACCTAACTTTATATTATAAACAAATCAATTTAATTATTCAACAATAATTCACACTTTAATCTACACCATTCATTTCATATTACCTAATAATCACCTAACTTTATATTATAAACAAATCAATTCAATTATTCAACAATAATTCACACTTTAATCTACACCATTCATTTCATATCACCTAATAATCACCTAACTTTATATTATAAACAAATAACTTTATCAATTCAATTATTATGACTAATTGTTATAAATACAGTATAGTTAGCTCTTAGATATCAAGTCAATAAATTAATGAAATACAACTGTTTAAATAACATCATAATAGAGATAACAATAATGTAAAATAAAGCATACGTTACTGTGTAATGACAATTATTGATTCAATAATGTGAATTACTGTGCATATGTTACTGTGACAATTATTAGGTTCAATAATTTTAAAAACAGTGCAACAACAATTATTGACTCAATGATATAAAATACAGTGTAATGACAATTATTAAATCAATAATGCAAAATACTGTGTAACAACAATTATTGAATTGATAATATAAAATATTATGCAGTGACAATTATCGATGAAATGATGCGTAACAGTTACGGTGTCAATTATCAGACCAATAATATGAGACACTATGCAATACCGTGTGTTACTGTAGAGTACCGTGTGCTACAGAAAATACCATAAACTACCGTATGCTACTATTCTTTTATCACCGGTATTTTAACAGTTCCGTTGACTATTTTTATTTAAAAAGGTTACTTCTGTCGTTTTCTATATCCGACAAATATTCCGTTGTGGGGTCCACCAATAATTTATTATTTCGGCGCCGTCGTACGGCACGAATATTCCCCGACCAAACGAATATTCCCCGACAAAGCGAATATTGTCCGACAAAATAAAATTTGCACATAACATCCTTAACTTTCAATTTTGTTAATTTAACCACTTACTGTTTCAAAAAAAATATATATGAAGAAAAATTAAATTTTGTATTTCATAAAATTCGGGGTCTTACAACCTCCCCTCCTTATGAAATTTCGTCCCCGAAATTGACGTACCTGACATATCGAAAAGGTAAGGATACTTAGATTTCATCTCAGATTCTAGCTCCCAGGTCATTTCCTCAGTATCTTGGTTCCTCCATAAAACCTTAACTTGAGGTATAACCTTTGAGCGTAGGATCTGCTCCTTCTTATCCAGGATCTTAACAGGTAGCTCCTCGTATGTTAAATCCTCTGCTATAACGTCTGGTTCTAACTCAATGACGTGGTTTGGGTCCTTCACATATTTACGTAACATAGATATGTGAAAAACGTTATGGATGCGAGACATACTTGGTGGTAGGGCTAGTCTGTAGGCTACGGTTCCTATTCGATCGAGGATTTCAAATGGGCCAATAAATCGAGGGTTGAGCTTTCCTCTCTTTCCGAATCTCGTAACCCCTTTCCATGGAGAAACACGTAAGAATACATGATCTCCGACGTTGAAACTTTCGTCTCTCCGATGAAGATCAGCATAACTCTTTTGTCGTTTTTGTGCGGTCTGTATTCGTTGTCGGATCATTTGGATCTTTTCGGTCGTCAAGCGTACCAACTCGGGTCCTAACAATTTTGCTTCTCCTACCTCATTCCAACATATTGGAGAGCGACACTTCCTTCCATACAATGCCTCGAATGGAGCCATGCCTATGCTTGCTTGGTAACTGTTGTTGTAAGAAAATTCCACCAACGGCAAGTACTTATCCCAACTTCCTTTGAAGTCTAATACACAAAGTCTCAAAAGATCTTCGAGGGTCTGGATCGTCCTTTCCGATTGTCCGTCCGTTTGAGGATGGTATGCAGAACTAAAACGTAGTTCAGTGCCCATAGCTTTTTGTAGACTGATCCAAAAGCGTGAAGTGAATCTAGGATCTCGATCAGAAACTATGGAAACTGGCATGCCATACAATCTCACGATCTCATTTATGTACATACCGGCAAGACGTTCAAGTGAAAAGTTTTCTCGTATAGGCAAGAAATGAGCAGATTTGGTCAATCTATCTACGATCACCCAAATTGCATCTAAGCCTTGAGAAACTTTTGGAAGACCCGTCACGAAGTCCATATTGATGTGTTCCCACTTCCATTCGGGAACTTCAAGTGATTGTAATGGACCTTTAGGAACTTGATGCTCTGCCTTGACACGTTGACAAGTTAGGCACCTTGAGATAAACTCCGCAATCTCTCTTTTCATATTGTTCCACCAAAATGTATGTCGAAGATCTCGATACATCTTGGTACCTCCTGGGTGGATTGCAAACGGCGTGTTGTGTGCCTCCATCATGATTTTATGCTTTAATTCAGGATCGTTAGGAACACAGAGTCGAGAGTTGACTCGAAGTATTCCTTTCTCGTCGATTCTTGCTTCGGAAATGGCACCTTCTTGTACTTTCTTTATCATGTTTATCAGTTCCGGATCGGTAGCTTGAGCAGCTTTAATTTTATCGATTAAAGTTGGTTCTACTCGCACGTGAGCAATCTTCGAGTGGGTCCCTGGTGTCTTTAGCTCTATCTCCATCTTTTGCAAGTCGTACAAAATACACTTTTGTGTTGTCAGCAGTGCACTTGTACTTGCATAAGATTTTCTGCTCAAAGCGTCAGCTACAACGTTCGCCTTTCCCGGGTGATACTGGATTGTGTGGTCATAATCCTTTAACAGCTCAAGCCAACGTCGTTGTCGCATGTTGAGTTCCTTCTGGGTGAAGAAATACTTGAGACTTTTATGATCCGTATAGATATCCACTTTTTCTCCGTACAAGTAGTGTCTCCAGATCTTCAACGCGAAAACGACTGCTGCCAACTCTAGATCATGAGTAGGATAATTTTTCTCATAATCTTTGAGTTGTCGAGAGGCGTAGGCTATAACCTTTCCATGTTGCATAAGGACACAGCCTAGACCTTTGCCAGAAGCATCGCTGTAGATAACAAATTCTCCTGATCCTGATGGAATGGTCAGAACAGGAGCTGAAACCAGTCTCTTCTTGAGTTCTTGGAAACTTTTCTCGCATTCCTCGCTCCATATGAATTTTGTGCTTTTCCGAGTAAGCTGCGTTAATGGAGTGGCGATTCGAGAAAATCCTTCTACGAATCTCCGATAATAACCAGCTAGACCCAGAAAACTTCGGACTTCGGTTACTGTTTTGGGTTGTTCCCAATTTAGTACCGTTTCAATCTTCGCAGGATCGACTGATATTCCTTGACTAGAAATCACATGCCCAAGAAACGCGACCTCCTCAAGCCAGAACTCACATTTCTTCAACTTGGCATATAATTTGTTTTCACGGAGCTTTTGTAGTATCAATCTCAGGTGTTGTTCATGATCCTCGCGACTCTTGGAGTATATGAGGATGTCATCAATAAAGACAACCACAAAATGATCCAAATGTTCCTTGAATATCCGGTTCATCATGTCCATGAAAGCTGCAGGAGCATTAGTTAGTCCAAAAGGCATGACTAAGAACTCATAATGCCCATAACGAGTTCTGAAAGCAGTCTTTGGAATGTCCTCAGCTTTAACCTTTAACTGATGATATCCAGAACGGAGATCAATCTTTGAGAAATGTTGAGCGCCTTGCAATTGATCAAACATGTCATCAATCCGAGGTAACGGGTACCTGTTCTTGATGGTGACATGGTTCAATTCTCGGTAGTCAATGCACAATCTCATACTCCCGTCTTTCTTCTTCACGAATAGAACAGGAGCACCCCAAGGTGATGCACTCGGACGAATGAAACCGGTATCCAACAATTCCTGTAGTTGGACTTTTAACTCTTGAAGTTCAATGGGAGCCATTCGGTAGGGAGCTTTGGAAATGGGCTTGGTACCGGGTTCAAGATCAATATAAAAATCAATTTCACGGTTTGGGGGTATGCCAGGAAGTTCTTCAGGAAAAACGTCAGGAAACTCATTAACAATGGGAATATCATTCAAGTTTGACGTATTTTTGTTCAAATCAGTGACATGAGCTAAAAAGGCTTGACATCCGTTTTTCAATAAACGAATGGCTTTATGGCTAGAAATAACAGTTATAGATTTCAATGGTTTAGTTGCTTGAATTTGCATGACAGGTTGATTAGGAATATGAAAACTAATAATCTTATGAAAACAATCAATTTTAGCATGATGGGTAGTCAACCAATCAATTCCTAAAATCACATCAAATTCACGCATCTCCAAAGAAATAAGGTCAACAGATAATGTGAGGTTGTTGATTTGAACTAGGCAAGATTTATAGACAGTAGATGTAATGGTCATTTCTCCTAATGGGGTTTCAACTGATAAGTCAAAGTCCAAGTTTTCAGGAGTTAAGTTTAAACGCTGAGCACATGCAGGTGAGATAAAAGAATGGGTAGAGCCAGTATCTAACAAAGCGTAGACTTCACGAGAATTTATGAATAGCTTACCGGTTATCACCTCGTTCGAGTTTCGTGCCATTTGGGATGTCACAACAAAAGCTCTCCCTTGAACTACAGATTTTCCTTTATCCGCGCTAGCTTTTGGTATCATCATTGCAGCTGGACTTGATTTTGTGGCAGGACAAAACCGCGCAAGATGACCCTCTTTCCCACAACTGTAGCACTTTTTGGACTGCAGTGTACAGTTTGGGCTGATGTGACCTTCCTGACCACACCTATAGCATCTCACTGGTGGTCGATCTTCTCCCCTTGAAACTGGGGTCGGTGCTGGTGTTGGTACTGGTGCTGGTGCCCTTCCATAATTATTATGGAATCTCTTTCTTTTGAAATTGTTCCCACTAGATTCTCCTCTTCTGTTATTTGGTATGGAATTACCACCGAAGTGTTGGTTACCTCCTCGATGGTTCTCGTTCCTGTGGTTGTTGTCACTCCTTTCTCTATGCTGATCATTAACTCTTGGCTGCAATGTTTCATCTGTTTGCTCCACCCTTTGAGCCCTATCCACAACATCTGAATACAAACTAAATTTATGAGAGCTAAGTTGTTGACGAATTTTGAATCTCAAACCTCTTAGGAACATCCGACTCATTCGTGCTTCGTCATCCACAAGATGGGTGGCAAAGCGAGATAACTCGGCAAACTTAGCTTCATATTGGGAGACTGTCATGTTTCCCTGCTCCAGCTTAATGAATTCCACTTCCTTCATATGGCGGATGCTTTCTGGGAAGTACTTCTCGTTAAACAGTTCTTCGAATTCTGTCCAAGACATTTCGAGTGCTGAAGGTTGGATACGTTTTACCGCTTCCCACCAATGGTCTGCCTCACCTCGTAACATAAAAGTGGCAAATGGCACCTTCTGATCATCAGCGCATTGTAAGACATCAAGTATTTTTGTCGTCTGCTTCAGCCATGCCTCCGCTTTGAGTGGGTCAGGCTTCCCGTGGAATTCAGGTGGTCCTAATTCTTTAAATTGCTTAACAGTGACCATCCTCAAATTGCCAGCGTTTCTACCGTTATTATTGACTGGATTTCCTCTTCCTTGATTCTGTATGAACTGCATGAAATTCCTAAAGAATCCATCGTTCATCATGTTATCAGGAACATTATTTCCTGAGTTGGCAGGAGGATTGTTTGGGGCCTCTTGATTCTCGGCTACATTTGCTTCAGGCATTCCATAGTTAACCTCTTGATTTCCAGATGCCATACTAAACTGTGGTCACAAAATAAATGTTAGTTCAAATAAACTGACTCATCACTTCATGTTCCTACATTCAAATCGACTCATTAGATAATAAAATCTATTTTAGGTAGGACACACTAGTGACTGATTCTATTCGTCTCTCCCCTCCTAGTTCTACCCCAGATCTCCATTAAAGACCATATCCCTAAGCTCTGATACCAACTGTGACGCCCCCAAATCTGGGCCCACACAGCCCAAACTTGAGTCGTCAAAATACTACAACAAAATTATTACAACAAAGCACAACGTACAACAATACAGTGTATAATAATACACAACTAAGTCTTCACTATTATTGCCACACTATTTTACAAAACGTGAAGACTATGATAACTATTCCTCGGACCCTCACTCCATTCCCCGGCTAGACCCTGTTATGTTTTCATCTCCTGTTGAAAAATAATGGAACAAAAGAAAGGGTGAGCTCAAATAGCCCAGTAAAGAATATCATGACTAAGATAATGATGAATAAATTATCATTAGTCTTCAACAGTTGAGTTCTTGATAGAATACAATAGACTACAAGGTTTATATCAAAAACTGCAGTTAAATTCTTAAACAACGTTCAGATCAATAATAGCAGCGGAATGAGTAATCTATTAGAAGAATAATGCAGACTATAATGTCCACTCGGTTCTCTTTTTAGGAAAAACATCATCAACTTTTATCATCTGAAATATCATTAGTCAAGATAATACAAATTCACAGTTCCTGATCATAATCATGCACATCAACAGTTCATCTTTGTACTACGGGCCAAAGATATTCAATATAGCACCAACGGTCATGATTATACCAGATTCAGCCTTTGGTCATAATCATACCAAACAACAGTTCATCTTTGCACTACGGGCCAAAGAGAACATTCACCACGTGCCATAAAAGACACCGAACAGATGTATCGCCTTTAACCTATTATATAGCCTTTAACCTATCATCTGTTCAACAAATATATCACATCTGTGCCCCCGGCCACAGATATTCACAACAGCTTGATTTTTGGATGATTAGAATGATATAAATGATGAACAGAAGAAATAGGATAACAATAAGTATCGGAAGTTTACTTTGTACAGATTCAAATAATGTCCAAATTGTCAACATGATGTGGAGTGAAATTTAAAAATGATATTCAAGATCCACAGTTCAGAATAACGGTTACAATTCAATAGAAAGGTTCACGTAAATAGGAAGGTTCAGTTGAAATAATGAAGTTCAACTATTATGGAACATATAATATTTTCAGGAATTATAGAAGCAATAGTTCCATAATAAATTTCGATTTAGGAGTATGAAAGAAAATAATATCCCTTACCGTAGCAGGTTTGATTAACAAAAGGTGAAGGAAATTAATACAAAGGGTTATTCACCAACAGGCGGCAATCCGCTCCGTAAGGTTATTCCCACAATTTAATAGAATTTGAGTACAAAGAGTTATTCACCAAACAGGCGGCAATCCGCTCCGTAAGGTTATTCCCACAATTTAATAGAATTTGAGTACAAAGAGTTATTCACCAAACAGGCGGCAATCCGCTCCGTAAGGTTATTCTCAGAGATTAATAATGAATGAATACGAAAGGTTATTCACCAACAGGCGGCAATCCGCTCCGTAAGGTTATTCCCACAATTTAATACATGGAAATAAAATGCACGTCTTATGAGTAAGGAAGAAACAATATTATTATCGAGAATCAAATAATGATAATCCCTTACCATAGTACGTTTGAATAATGGAAGATGAAAAAGATGGTATCCCTTACCGTAACACGTGACTGGATATTGATTTAAATGAGGTTGATTAACTTGAACAGTACACGTATACTTATAGATCTTCACAAATACTCAAGATGACTTAAGCACACTTAGAGAGAACTTTCACAAGAAGTATTTAGAGAGAGAAAGAAAGAACAAGTAAGGAAGTTTATGAAAAATCCTTAAGTTAAGGCTTCTATTCATAGCCAAAAATCTCATCATTCATTTAATCTAAACCATTCATTTAAAGATCATCTTTTAATCTACACCATCCATTTCAAATATTATATTATCTTTAATCTACACCATTCATTTCATATCACCTAATAATCACCTAACTTTATATTATAAACAAATCAATTTAATTATTCAACAATAATTCACACTTTAATCTACACCATTCATTTCATATTACCTAATAATCACCTAACTTTATATTATAAACAAATCAATTCAATTATTCAACAATAATTCACACTTTAATCTACACCATTCATTTCATATCACCTAATAATCACCTAACTTTATATTATAAACAAATAACTTTATCAATTCAATTATTATGACTAATTGTTATAAATACAGTATAGTTAGCTCTTAGATATCAAGTCAATAAATTAATGAAATACAACTGTTTAAATAACATCATAATAGAGATAACAATAATGTAAAATAAAGCATACGTTACTGTGTAATGACAATTATTGATTCAATAATGTGAATTACTGTGCATATGTTACTGTGACAATTATTAGGTTCAATAATTTTAAAAACAGTGCAACAACAATTATTGACTCAATGATATAAAATACAGTGTAATGACAATTATTAAATCAATAATGCAAAATACTGTGTAACAACAATTATTGAATTGATAATATAAAATATTATGCAGTGACAATTATCGATGAAATGATGCGTAACAGTTACGGTGTCAATTATCAGACCAATAATATGAGACACTATGCAATACCGTGTGTTACTGTAGAGTACCGTGTGCTACAGAAAATACCATAAACTACCGTATGCTACTATTCTTTTATCACCGGTATTTTAACAGTTCCGTTGACTATTTTTATTTAAAAAGGTTACTTCTGTCGTTTTCTATATCCGACAAATATTCCGTTGTGGGGTCCACCAATAATTTATTATTTCGGCGCCGTCGTACGGCACGAATATTCCCCGACCAAACGAATATTCCCCGACAAAGCGAATATTGTCCGACAAAATAAAATTTGCACATAACATCCTTAACTTTCAATTTTGTTAATTTAACCACTTACTGTTTCAAAAAAAATATATATGAAGAAAAATTAAATTTTGTATTTCATAAAATTCGGGGTCTTACACGCACCGCACCAATCACAAGTGGTTTCATGTGCGGTTTTGAATTTGTCAAACCGCACCTAAGCGGTTTCATGTGCGGTTTGGGCTTCAAACCGCACCAAACCGCACCATGCTCACCCCTATTTTTTATAATTTATATATTTTAAATATTTTTTGAGTTATCTATGTTTAGATTTCTTATTTTGAAATGTAAAAAAAATTGTACTAATAATTATGCATTAAACATGAACTTCTTTTTTTTACCTTCAATTCAAAATATTTTGAAATCCCTTGAGTAGCCTCCACCCAATGCAATATAGTATAATAAAATTGTGTGAGACTATGAGAGTAAAAAATAGAGATAAAATATAATAGAAAGAGAAAAATTGTGGCAGAGGGTTAAGGGAGATAGTTATTTTCACTGCTCTCACTTTATAATATAGATAGGTATATCTCAATAAAAGTAACGAATTAATATTAGGTAAGATCATTGTTTCCCTATAAAACCTGTACTACTAATTCTTATTTCCTTATAAAAGTTATGTTAATGCTAATTATAGTTTTTGATTTGGATAAATAAATATTAAAAGTTTACTTAATGTAGAAAAAATTAAATGTCAAACAAAAAAAAAAGACGAACCAAATTGTCTATTGAATTATAGTATAAATAGACTATACTATAGGTAGATTTAATTATTTTCTTATAAACCTATACTTCTAATTCTCGTTTTCTTATAAAATTATTATACTAATTCTAATTTCTGATTTGAATTGATAAATAATAAAAAAAATTGACTTAATATAAAAAAAGTCAAAGGCTGAACAAACAAACAAAAAGGATAAAAGTCATAGGTCGAACCAACAAAAGGGAAGACAAACTAAATCGTCTATTTAATTATAATATAGAAAGATAGATTCGATGTACTTTCTTATGATAATAATTTTTTGACTATATATAATAAATTTAAGAATAAATTTTGATTATAAATATGATCAATTTAATCATAAAAAGTTAATTAGAACAAATAAACACGGAGTGAGTATAAAACAATGTATATTAATATAATTTTATTTAAATTGATAAATAAAATAAATTATCGTGTGGGATCAAACTTCAAAGAGTACCTTAATGAATTTTAGTTGGATTTTAATTAAAAATTATCTTCATAAAATAAAGATAATTATAAATTATATTTATTTAATAAAAACTAAGTTGATAATTATCTTTATTAAAATAATATAGAAGTAAATATAAATTAATAATTATCTTTATTAAAATAAATAGATATAATTATAAGTTGTTAACTATTTTATTTAAATAATATAATGATAACCATTACTTAAAAATTATTTATCTATACTTATCTATATAATTAAGGGAGAGCGGGAATTTTAACGGTGCTCTTCAAGCGTTGTCACTCTATTTTCTTTTTATGTTTTATTCTCTTATCCTTATTTTTACTCTCCTACTATTTTTTAACTTCTTTTTCTTAAACTCTTTTTTTTATTTTTTTATTTTTTTTCATACAAGTAATGTTTGCATGCGAGATAAATTAGTTTACATAAATAATGGTATTTTGGTGACAGAGGATGAATACAAAAAGAGAATATAAAATAATATGTATAATAATTTGTTATAATCGTCGAACTTACTATGTATAATAAAATATCAATTAATTATGATCTGACACATTATTTTGTATTCAACTTTATTTATAATATTCTTTTGCCACCGTAATATTACTCATTAAACACCCTTATATGTACGAAAAAAATACTTTAAAAAAAAATTCTGTGGCACCACCCCTGCCTCAGCATAGGCCGTCCCTGCCCCATAATCATATGTAAAAACATTTTTTTAGCTTAAATTCTAAGAATTAATATTTTTGTAAATCTCTTCTCACATAAATAATAAATAAGACTCACTTTTATATAAGTGAAATTTTATAAAAATATTAATTTTTTCTTATTAAAATAGTAATTCCCTAATTTCTTATTAACGAAATCTCTTATTATAAGATTGTTATAAATTTACCCCACAAAAATCCGTTGCATATTTGCATGCGTCACCGTAGTGCCATAATCTAGTCATTTTAAACTTTTCAAGATTTAATTATTTATAATTACTTTAAACAAAACAAAAAACTCTTCTAAAATAGCATAGCATAAAATACAAATGGATACCCTTTATAGTTATTCTGATTATAGGATTCCCCTCATCTTCATCCAAACCAGAAAATGAAAGAGGCATCTCTACAGACCTCTTTATTACATTGATTATATACAATATAGAATTCTTTTCTTCTTCTTTTTTTCCTGTAAAGTTACTTTATTTAAATGCCTTGTCCACTCCAAAAGAAAGAGAGACCAGGGCCCATAGTGTAACGATCCGAACTCGTTATATGTTTAAAGTATCACACGCCGCAAATATAAAACTCACAAGGTAACAATATTAATAGCGCAACTTAAACACAAACATAATAATGAAATTAACTTAAAGCCTAATAATCTTTCATCATCAAAATATTACACTCGAGTTCAATAACTAAAAACGAAAGTATAAATTTGGAGACACAACTCCCTTAAACAAAAGTCTTATCAAATTCAAAATACTAATAAATGTCATAACTAAAAGAATTTTTACCCTCCACAAAAGTATCAACAATGCTCGACTAAGGTTACAGCAGCCCTGTAACATGGCTCTTAAGTTCAATAATGTCAATTATCAATTTCCTTACTGAGGTATCGATGAATGTACGCTCCCCGAAGGACATCTAAAGGTGTGACCTTAGTAGGTCCTAAAAGTTCTGGAGTCAACGTAAATACTAACGGGTTCTATACATAGTTGAATTGAGGTTTCTAAAAATAATTTTTCAATAATATCGATATTCAAAACTATATTTATTTCATAGTTAAAAATTACATAATCTCATTTTCTAAATCAAAATTCTATTTTAATACTTGATCCGAGTTTTAAACAAAATACAAGTGTAACGTTTCATTCAAATGGTCGGAAGCCTGAAATAAAGTATAACAATTTTTAAAACAATATATTTAGGCATCCGAATAATTACTAAATCATACATGAATGTAAATTATAATTTCAAAATACTAAACAATTTATTAAATCACTTACACTATATAATTTTGGAAATACTAAAGAGTTTAGAAAGTCATTTACCTCAATATTACTGAACACAAAATTAATAATCCAACGATTCTTAAATATAAATTTAGGACAAATGTCATTAGGATAACATTTCTATTATTTAATAACCTTCTTATTCCTATAAAAATAACTACAAGTATATTTACAAAAATATTCTTTTTATTTTTAATTCTTTTTCAAATAAATATTACTATTATGCCAAAACTTTAAAGTTACTAAAATAATAATCTCAATAATAAATAATAATTAAAGCCTATAATACTAATCCAAAACTATTAACTAATAATCTAAATAAAAAATAATAATTAAAATCAATAATGCTAATTGATAACAAAATATATTAATTAATAATCTAAATACAAAATAATAATTAAAGTTACAGAAATAACAACAATGCAAAAATATTAATTATTAACAAAATATATCAAAATATCAACTAACAAATTAAATACAATATTTAAAATAATAATAGCAATAACGAAAATCAAATAAGAAATATATATATCTGAAAATATGAGTTTCGCAGATTGTATACGCTCTCGATATAATTTTTTTTTATAATTAAGGAGGTTTTTTTATAGAAAATTCTCTCACAATAAGGTTTTTCTCAAAATTAAAAACCTCGTTCTTGATTTAAAACTAAAAATTAAGCTTTCCATATATAATTTACGAAAGAAAAAAAGTTTGAGAAATAACCGACTTGAAATTCAAGTTAGACTAGGGTATTACACGTCATAACAAGATGCTCATATTTTGCATAGGTAACACCAAATATTTATTACACTGAACTCACATAGCATTTGTACTTCCATCCTCAAATAGGATAATAATATTAATTAATGCAGCCCCTCTTATTATATGGTACATTATTTTGAGGTCAAATAAAAATAAAATATTATGTTTATTTGTAAAATAATATTTAAAATTAAGTTATTTATCTTAATTTAATATTATTTTATACTATTTAATTATTTAATAATGAATTATTAATCTCTTAATGTTAAATTATTAGTCCTATAAAATCATTTAATATTTTAAAATAAAATAACTATTAATTCAAAACTTTTTATGAGATTATATAATCTTATATAAATAGTCTTTTGAATGATAAAAAAAAAATAATTCATATAACTATTTAGAAAACTATTAATCCTTTATCATAAGATAAAATAATTTAAAATAATATTAAATTAATATAAAAAATTTAATTTTAAATATATTTTTTATAACAAGTACTTATCGGGATTGAGGAAGGAAACGGAATGCTTGGTCGCTCAAACCCGTCAATTTATTTAATTTTATCATTTTATTAATAACACTTCCGCGGATTTAAGGATACATAGTTAGAAAAAGATATCAACTCTTTAAACATGACTAAAAACTCTAAAATATATAGTCAAACCTTGTTTTGAATTTTAAGCAAGGAGGTAGTACATCGCTTGCATACGTATCTAAGGAATTTCCTTTTTATCTACAAACTTACTTTATTTAAAATGGCTTTTCCTGTCCATAGAGGTGAGACCAGGGTCCATAGTCCATACGATAGTAGTCTGCAGATATTATTTATTTATTTATTTTTTTTAACAGAATTTTAATATTTTTGTCTTTAACAAAAATAAATTTTAAAATTTTATAGTAATTATTTTATCATTAAATTATGAAAAGTCTGATAATACGCTGATATTTGGTTAGGTAACACCACCATAATTTCTTCAAGTAATTACTCCCAATAAATATATAACCAAGCTAGTGAGTTCACGTACAAAATCATTCAAACCCTTTTGCCCCTTTTCCTTCCCAAAGAAAGAAGAAGAAAAATGCAGTCCTTCTTACACCTCCCTAGCAGCCGTGGCCTTCCTCTGTGTCTTTCTGGGATCACACATCCTCTCACTTTTTCCAAAGAGTATATATATCTCCACTAGATCTCTCTCTCTATATGTGTGTGTATACGTCTATATATATATATATATATATATATATATATAAATATATAATTCGGTAATTTTGACAATTTTTTTTCTTTTGTTGGGTATTTAGGATGGCAGATCATGATCTTAGAAGGGAAGCCATGAAAAAGAAAAAATCTGAAAGCAAAGAGGTTTCAGAAGCAGATCAAGAAATGGGTATGCAGAGAGATGCTGAGAGAGTGATTTGGGAGATGATAGAAGGTGAGGTTGATGAAGATCTGGAAATTCTTGTAAATGTCTTGTCATATATGTGTCTGCAGCTGCCATGTTCAGCAAAAGCTGCTTAATTAACTAAATAATTTTACTAAAATTTCAGTCTTTATTTACTGGTTTTTCTTTAGCTAGATCTAAAATTGAATGATGAGGTTCTTGTTGGGGTATTCATATGATCAATCAATTCAAGCCTGTTGTTTAATTATTGTTTATATTTTCTGATTTTGGGCTGTATGCACTTGGAAAGTGTTTTAGTAAACTCACCCCTTGAATTTTTATTTTTATTTTCACAGCAAAATTATAGTTTATTCATTAAAAAGGAAAATATAATCATTCAGAGAGTTTAAAAACTCAAAAGGGAAAAATATTCTTCCAATCTCGCTTGATAAAACTTTTACTTAAATTAGCAAAAAAATAATAATAATAAAATAAATAAATAAAACTTTTAGTTATATATTTAGCTATTTTATAAATCATGCCATTACCATTTCTTCTCATAAATAAAAATAAAAATTGTTATAAAAAAATCAAAATTCTTGACATCTTGGACACAGTAGCTTTAGAAAGGCAGAAGTGATGAGTTTTTTTTCACTATTTGCCCTCATTTTTATAACAATTTTATCTATTAAATAGTATTTACACTTTAGCATTAGCATATTTTTATAGCACAATTTTTTACTATTTGATCATAATTTTTTTTTCACAAACTTTATTATTTTTTTGAAGTAGAGTAGAATAGAATATAATATCATAATTGCACAACTCTTTCTCCCAACTCTCTCAAAAAAAAAATTGAAGCCCATTTTGGGAAATAGAATATAATTTCATAAGTAAGTGCACTTCACATAATTTTATTTTCTCAAGTCCATTTTGGGTGATAAAATATAATCACATAAATAAATAAACCTTCAAAGAAAAAAATAAACTCACATGTAAGTAAAAATCGGACTTGAACTTAAAAATCACAAATTTTCAATTCCTAACTACTACGTTAAGACTTTATTGACTCGGCTCACAAATTCTATCTTATTTATACACATATTTTTCAAGTTTCTTCTTCTTTTTTTTTTTTTAAGGATTAAATTGATTAGTCATCTTTCTAATATGAATTTTAAAACCATTTCTTAATCATTTTTTAAAATGACATCATTAATATTTCATAAAAAAATAAGAGAAATATTATTAAAGTAACGCGTGATAATAAAGTCTAACATCGAAATATAAAGAGAAAAATTAAGAACATATATATTATAATAAATTATAAATTAACTTTTTAAATTAAAATATAATTTTAAAAAAGTATATATCGACCGAATATTTTTAATAAATGTATAAAATGGATCAATATCATTGAAAATCTTGTCTTTTTTATCCGACATGAGTACTAATGTATGACGGCTTTACGAACCGCTTGTGAAAAAATTATAAAAATCCTATCTAAATTCTATTTGCGTCGTGTAATCAATTAATGCCAATAATTATGCAGTTTGCCTTATCGATAGAAATGTCATCTTCATTGATTATATTGATGTTTTTGGTGAAAATTTAATGTGGTGGTTGTTGGTCAATTTAGAGTTCAAAAAAGTTATGAATTAGAAAATGGATAACCTGTTTTTTGCAGGATATTTTGAAACTCTTAAAATAAAAAATTTAATCATCAACCAATAATTATATATAAAAAAGTATTAAGAGATCTTATTCAATAATTTTATAATTTTTTTGAGTCATTTTGGTTGATCTTAAGTCAATTATTCAAGATCCTATTTTTTTATACAATACATAAAATCTTCATATCCCATTAAATATATAAAATAGTTATATATATATATATATATGGAATTGAAATTTTCGTAAATCTCTACTCGCATAAATAGTAAGTGGTGATAATTTAAAAAATACAAATCAACTATATAATTAAAAGCACACAAATTTGGTCTGGTTTCACTAATTTTTATTTCAGTTTTCCTGATTTGTATTAACGTAAGTACTATCCAAATTTGTATCAATTAAATACTACTTAAATTTAAAAATATTCCTATCTCTAGGAGGAATAGAAAAAGATGTCATTTTTTTCTTCTATTCAAATTAATATAAGTACTATACAAATTTTATAATAATTAACTATATACGATCTAAATTTGTAAAGTATTCAAATGAAACTCAATCAATCTCTAATCAATACAAATATATAACAAGACAAAGACTGAGTCGTTTTGGTTGATCTTGAGTTAACTTGGTAACTCAATTTTTTTTGTCAACTCAACAGTTCAATAATTTCTTTTGTTTCATTATAAAACATGTAATTAATGTATCTTTATAACATATTTAATGTATTCTTAAGTTGATATAATACATTAATATATATTGTTAAATACAGAGTATAATAATTTCTACTTTTAGATTTATCAACGATATATTATAATTATGACCATTAACATTCCTAATTCATAAACCTAATTAGTTGTCTCATTTAACTTTTCTAAATACATTATAAATAGGACTTTGACTCCACAATAAATTACACATAAATTTTTCATTTGATCACTATGAAACAAAAATGATTATAAATGCCAATGTTATTCTATTAAATGATGAAGAGGTACACATTATTTTTTTTAATTTATCAATCAATGTCACAAGGTATAAATATATATTTTTTTCAAATGACAATATAACCTATTTAAAAATTGCATGTTGCAAAGAGAACAATCCATAAAAAAAATATGACCATAATTTTCTTTTTAATTATTTATTGTGACATATATCCATTATATGGATTAAAAGGGTCATATTATAATGACTTTGTTTGAAATTGAATAAATTATTATTATTATAAATATTCGCTTAAATATGTTTTTGGTTCCCTAATGATACATTAGGATGATCTAGGGAGGGGGGAGGGGGGTTAAATAGATCATCGTACAAACTTTTCGTATTGTATGTATATTTGCTTTTTTTAAATATCTTTATTAAATACATAAACAATTATAAGCACGGTAGAATTGAAGTACTTGGTAAAACCCCTTTTAATCATTAAGAATGAATATACAGTTCTAAGCTACTATTGAAAAATGTTATAAGTAAATACAACATTCACATCATTCACAACATATTTATGAAAGATACAGAAGGGGTAAAAAGACATTGAGTATACATAAATTTTTAAGAGGTTCGGAGCCTAAATTACTCTTACTCATCTATTCCGTTCCGCTGAGCAGAGATATTTCACTAAGGATAAATGGATACTAAGTCCTTACAACTTGGACACTAAGTCCTCCCACTAAGGGTCTGAATCATTAAGAATCAGGCGGGTAACTAAGTATCGTCTTATCTCTTATAGGACATTAAGTCATCTTCCTTTAACAGGGGCTGATTCACTAAGAATCAGACAAGTCTTATCGGATTTTCTCCTCAGGACACTAAGTTATCTTCCCTTAACAAGGGACAGATTCCTATGAATCTGGTGGGTTACTAAGTCTCGACTTTGCTGGAGTTGTTGTTGTTGTTAAGGGTTGCTAACATGTTAACGTTAAGCTCATACCAAATGAACTTGGCAGTAGTGATATGATCGATCCTCCAAAGCGTAAAATACCTTTGGGTTGTACATGTATCTTGTTAATTGATCGATCCCCTCTTCAGTCTTTTGTAGATTGATCATTTTTCCTTGTATGCCTTTGGTGTTTGGACCAATCTTTTTTATTTAGCTCCGGCCGATTTAACTCTACGTTTTCTCTCAATTAGTGGATTATTCTATATTTGGCTTCTTCCTTTCACCACCAATTTTTCTTCTCAACCTGATGTTTGCACCGGTCGAATCCACTTTACCTTTAGACCTGATGTGTTCGTTGGTCTCGTCTCTCTCTCTCTCTCTTATTTTCTTTGTGAATGAAAGTTCTCTTATACTCAGAGAGATCTCCTTCATTTTGCCCGTTGAGAATTCTATCCGTTGGGAGGTTGTTGTTTCTGACAATCACAGATGTTGAATATATCTTATGCAAAAATTTATTTGTGGTGTTAGTATGATTACTTTTTCTTAGTTGTTACATCAACCAGTTTGCAACGTTATTTATCTACTGGATAAAACTCAACTTTCTCTTCAAAAGATGTCTTTACTTATCAACTATAGAGGTGTCGGCATTCTTTCGGCTATATCTTCTTATCAGCTTACCATAAATGAAATCCTCGTGTTAGCTGAAGTTTGACCTTTATAGCCATTAGTCATAACTTTGTCTGATTTCTCTTCTGAGCTTGACCAGTGATCGTCTTGTCACTTTCATTCCTTATTTCCACACTATTTGATCAATCCTTTGTGGAATCTTTCACACTTTCCTATTTTCTTTATTGTGAATTACCTTGACTCCTTTTAGCTTGATGATTTATCTGCTCTACGATTTGCTAACTTGTATTACGATTTTAGAGCAACTATATTTTGTTGTCTTACGATCAGCTCTACGATATCTGTTGACTTGTATTACGATCTTAGAGTAGTTATACAATCTTCTTCTGTTATAATTTGCTCCACGATCTGTATGCTTTATGATCGTATACTGTAGTTTGCATGAGTTTCATCATTTTTAATTCCATGGACTATACAATCATTCTGCTCAATAATCTTTATGTTTTCAATAGTCCTTTGACAAGAGTTTTAGCTTTACTATCTGTGGGATTAGTTCACTGCATGAGGACTATGATTTTTTCTCTTATAATTAATTCCCCCTTATTTGAGCCTCTCCATCTTCTACTTGATTGACTCCCCCTCACTTGAGCACTTGTTACTTGCAGAATTATGATTTTCACTGAATCTTATTATAGTAGAGATTATTTCTTCTTTTGGTAAGCTAGCTATAGCTGATTCATATTCTGCTCGTTATCCTTAGCTAGCTTTCCTTGGACTGCTTTTTTGCTGAAGATTCTTCTTGTAGTATCATCCCAATCACATGTCATAGTGAGTTTATCTTTCAATGTCATTTTCTTTGTGAACTCTGATATATAAGGTAATGAGACGTCTCATCATTGTTGTAGCTCTGTATCTTGAAGTAGCTCTACGAAATTTATAAATAAATAATCTGAGGATATTCAATTCAACCTCATTCTTTGATCTCGAGTATCTTAGTCTTTTCAGCATCTTGTGAGTCTTCATCTTTACTTCTTTTGCTAGGGCCTTTTGATCTTTGATGTGCTGTGATGAGTCTTCATGATAGAGCTCTACGAACTCTTCATTTATATTGACCTTATGTGATGTCTTTTGTATCTTGGTGATTTTTTCTCCTTGATACATTCTTCTGCTCAATAACCTTCTTTTTCTTTGCTCAAGGTCTTCTTCATTTGTTCAGTTTTATCCTTAGTGGTCTTGATAAATCTTCTACTTTATATTCTTCATTCTTTTTCTTAATGATTCTCCTTCTACATTTCTCTTGATGATTGAAATTTTGCTGATCTTACCATTGTTAGAGTTTATGCCCTAGAGGCTAATTATTTGATGTAATTGCTTAACATTTTTGATATTATATTTGATTGAATAAATGGATTATTTTATTATGATTTCATTTACTGCGTTATATAAATGTTAACATAATAAAATCCCTTAGAATAATGATACGAATTATATAGCTTTAAGTATGTGACTTGAACATGAGATTATATAATTATAATTAGTATCATTGCTCTTAAATGTCCCTAGTCGAGTATCATTGTTAATGGGACAACAATGATGCATTGAGACTAATATGTGGATTGACTGATGGCCAAATCTCATTGGTCATAAATATATGAGATATTTGAGTCAATGCATAGGTACATGTTAGAGAACAATGTACTGGACTGACCCACCATGGGAATTCTACATGGAGCATTATGCAAAGTGTCATAAGAAATTCTTATAGTGACAATGATGTAATGATCCTCCGACCTGAAGTCACTATATTATTACACGAGAATTTATGTACTTTGATATCATCAAATGTCACTTTTAATAGGGTGAACAATAAAGGTGATCATTGGGTACATCATGAATCGTGTGAGGAATATGAGTGATCTAGATGGAATTTAACCCTCCTATATATTAGGGGTGATATCCATAGGCCTCTTGATTGAGTAGGACTATGAAATGCATGGCCATGCTCAAATATTGATTTGTTTCATATAGTCTACTCATTGATCAAGAAAACTCAGATTAAATTATGAAGAGTATGACACATTCCATGCCTCGAGTTTAATCTAGGATATAAGGTTAAAAGGATTAAATTACATATAAACATTGGTCACGAAAAGGTTGTATCGAATCACCGATCTTATTATTATTTGGGTAGCAGTGATGCATTGCTAGATGCCGCTCACTGTTTATAATTTTATAATATGATTTTAAAATTATTGCCAACATAATAATAACCTATAGGGTCACACACTTAGAACGTAATTAAAAGAGAATTAATTTAAATTGTAAGTATTTTAAATATGTCAATATGATTGATAGTATTTAGAAATTACGAATTTAAATTAATAGGATAATTTGTATATATGTATATTAATTAAGTAAGACTTAATTAAAATATAATATATATAAATTCGGATTTTATTTTTCTATTTATTTTAGGTTTTAGTTAATTCCTATTAACTACTATATATATGATATATCAGTAGTCTAAAAGTCACGTAAGGAAAAACTAAAAACCCTAGCCGCTTTCAGAAAGAGGCTAGAGAGAAAAATAATTGGGAAATCCTGATCTTGGTGGCTAATACCGCGGTTCCTTTTGCTGCAGATCGTGGGATGATTCGCGGAGCGCTCGTGTGGATACCGTAGAGACGTAGTCACTGGATTGCGTTAAAGATTCGAAGCCGTTCCAGAATTCCATCGTCTTCTGTCCATCTCGGATAATCGGTAAAATAATCTAAACCTCTGAATTAATATGGTTTTCGCATGGATCCTGTTTTAGGGTTTCGAAATTTTTTTAAAATTTCGCTGCTTTCACTGTGTTGAAACCCTAACAACCATACGATCTAGCAGTTACCATATGATCCATTCTTGCAATACAATCTTAGTCCTTCACCATACAATCTGAATCCTTCTATACAATTTCATCTTCTCAATACGATTCAAAACTTGCAACGCGATTTTGATCTTGCAGTTGGGTTTAATTTCTTTAATACGATTCAACAACTTCTTAATATTAGGTCTTTTAGTACAATCTTGTCTCTGAATTATTTTATACGATTTAGATGTGGCAATACGAGCTTGAAGTAGTAGTGCAGCTCCAAACTTATAATACGACCTTGAGTCTTCCAGCCCTAATCTATTACATCTTTGATATCACTCTGTATCTGGATTCAACCTAACACTTTTGATCCTTTAATCCTAGTCTAGCTTTCCAGCTGTGGATTAAACTAACAAATTTGATCCTCTAAGTTTTTTTACATTAATTTTTCTTTTATAAGGACTGTACAAAGACAAATGTTTATAAATCACACTCGATTGATTTCTCTTTTTCTTTCTTTTAACGCCTTTAATTATAATATACCAACCTATGACATATAAATTATTTTTTATTAAATTACAATTATTATATAACACACATATAGTCTAACTCTACGAAGTCACGTAAATCACACATCAATTATTTATCTTGACATAATGAGATTTTTAATAGTTTTCTTATTATTATCACATAGAACATATATTGTTTTCTTTTCCTTAAATCAAATATTATTTTTTCATTATTAAATTCAAATAGACATACACATAAATTTATTCAACATATGTGATTTTTAAAGTTCGTCCAATATATAGTTTTTAACGCTTACCTGTGCTTTGCACGAGTTATGAAACTTGTAGAAAAAGTAACTTATAAAATAATTTTTATTTTTGGTCCTACTAATTTTATTATAAGATTTTATATCACAATTTTATGAAATTAATTAAAACAATATAACACATTATACTATGTCATATACTCTAATTTTATATTAGTTTTAGTCAAATCGAAATATAGGAGGATATATGATTTAATTTTGTAGTTACTTGATGTTTATTAATTACGAGATGTGATGATATATTCCAACTATTGTATAGTTATAATTCTTTCTTTCCAATTCATATTAGCATAAATTAATATTATTCAATTTTGTATCAATTAAATATTATCCAAATTTAAAAATATTTTTACCTCCAATACGAATAGAAAATAGGAAGATATTTTTTATTCAAATTAATATAATTACTATCTAAATTTTTATCAATTAATTTTTTAAACATTCTAGCTCTAATAGGAATAAAAAAAGGAAGGTCCCTTTTCTATTCATATCACTTATAAATTCACTAATAACAATTCACTTTTATTAAATCTCGATTGATTCCACAAATAATGAACAAATAAATTTCATGTAACAAAAACGTTATCGATAAATAGTTGAGAAAGAAATATCTGAAGAACAATAACGTTTGAAAAAATAACAAATACATTTGAACACCGATCATTTAATAAAATTTAAAGTTGGTGACTTAAAAGATATATATTTAAACATTAAGATGTCTAATATTTATACTGTGTTTGGCAATGTCTTGAGTTTAATACACTATTTTTTTAATTAGACTATTTAAAATTCATTTATTGTCATATATATGACTTCATTTTAATTTTAATTAATATTGTATTTATTTTGTTTTCTTTCTTTTTATTAAAGCTGCATTGGTACCATAAACATAAATCAATGAAAATTTATTGATCAAAAACGTTATTAGACAATGGTTTAGAAAGAAACATTCGAGGAATGTGAAGTCAAAAATGCTCGAAGACATAAATAATATCACCTAAAAAATAACAAAAAAAAGATTTTGCAACAAAGTCAAAGAGATAACTATGTTATCCATCAATAATTACTACATGTGTCATTTTTAATAATTTTATTTAGTTTATATATCTTAACAAATTTATATATGATAATTTCATTGCTACAATTTTATTAAAATATTAAGATGTCAAAAATCTCTCTTAACATAGCACACAATTTAATTACATTAGTACTAGTTATGAACTTCATTATTAAATTAATATCCTAACTAATTTAATTCATTAAAACTTGAAAATTTATCAAATCACATGATTAATTGTATTAATAATATGTGTGAATTTGAAACATAATAACTGTAACATTGGTTAAAAAATTATAGTTGATTTATTCCTAGCTAATTATCATAACTAAATTAAAACTTATTATAACTTGAGTTTCATAATTTTATTTAGATTAGAATTTTAAGCAAATTTTGTCAATATAAACGCTAATATAGAATTTTATTACAAATTTAAATATAATTAAAATAATTATTTTCTCATAATCATAATTAAATAATTCTACAATAATCCATTCAAATAATTAGCTTAATAATTGATTGAAAGAATCTCTAATATATAATTCAAATCATTAGTTATTTGAATAAATATTTAACTATTTAATAGCTACAACTATGGTCTCGAAATTAATTATTTTTTTAAGTATTAGTATAATAAATTATTATCTATAATATCCGTACTTCGCACAGAGTTGATAAACTTGTTTTTATAAAAAATATGTACCTTGGTTACCCATTTAGTTGCATTTAAATACAACACGGACTTGTTTTAGGTATGTAATTTGTGACAATTTGATCCCCATTAGCCTGAATTAAACACTTTAGTAACTTGTTCATGCAATTTAAGACGCATATCACCCTAGCTCATTTTCTTGAGTTAAATATTGTCATTGTGCACCACTAGCTGATGTACAACTTTCAAAATTCAATTATGGCCCCATAAATTTCCAAATTAACTCTTGAAAATTCCACATAAATTGATATGATTGTGCTTCTGTCTGCTGGTCGCCATTTGAATCTCGACATTGTTCTTTGGAATAATGACTCTTTGAAATGCAAGTAAAAGTTTTTTGATCTTCAAGAATTTTTTTTAGTTAGTCTATGTCGAATTTGTGGTGCATCTACGTTGTTTATTTCCCTTTGAAGTTTGGTAGTATATCCAATTTGGCAACTTTTAAGCTGTAATGCATGAATATAAATGGAGACAAGTATACTGCTCTTTTAGTGATATGGTAACAGCATGATATGTTTGGTTTTGGTCTCTTATTCTTAGTATGTTCCTTTTAGCATGTTAATCAATGGTAGGAAGCGTTAAATTGGAAGGGCAATGTTTAATTCTCCGAATGTAGTGTGCCTGAAAAAATACAGAGAGAATTTACTGGTGTTGAAATTTGTGGAGAAGAGGGTGGCATATCAATGTCTATCTGTGTAGATAACTTAATAATGCTCCCCAAAATGTAACGGCCATCTTTCATATTTTGTCTGGTATACTGGTGGCCATCCATACATAGGAGGCGAAGACTTGGTTTTCTGTTTGTCTTGCACGTTTATGATTCTGAGATTTGTCTTTGAGGATTACTATGTTTTGAGTTTTTCAATCCCGACAACAGAAACGTCTCAGCAATTCCTTTTAATATTACAAAATCTGACATGTTTGTGTGTGTCTAAGGAAAAATTATTCCATGTCCCATGAGTAAATGAATAGTATACTTCTCTCTCACCTAACAATGGGATTTACAATTGATGGGGCTCTTGTAGACCTCAGTATTACGTGAGAGGGAAGAGCATACTGTTCATTTATTCTTGAGACACTGAATAATTTCTCGTATCTAAGTCTCTCTTAACATAATTTGGATTTATTATAATGTCGTCTCGGAATACATTACAAAAACTAAATCCTAGGGTTTTGTTGATATTTTGTAACAAATATTAAGATCTAATGGTAAATTGAAGAATTTGCGTATTCATAGGACTGACTTGAACTTGTGCCACAGTAGACCAAGAAAAATGAATCTACTATTTTATTATTCCTCCATCTGTTATGCACAAAAACCATTTCATTTGCTTAATTTAAAAAATACAGGGATGTTAAATTTATTTAGTATTTAGCTTGATAGTAAACTTAAGGATATTAAATCTCTATTTTATACTCTCTCTCTCCGTCCCAAAATAAAAGTCTTTATTACTATTTTAGTTAATCCCAAGTTAAATGCGTGTTTATCTTAAATAATTTTATTTTTTACAATAATTTGCCTATAATATCCTTAGTATTAATTGTCATATTTTTATTCTATATGCAAATTTATTGAACATCACTAGTCATGTGCAGAAAATTATGCAAGTAAATAAAAATTTAAATATGGATAATTTTGTTATTTATTCTCTTTCTTAATATGCGTAAAAAGTCAACCAGAATTATTTTATTCTGCAAAGAATTATTGACACGTTGAAAAAATGCCTAGCTAATGGAAAAATGGTATGCACCGATATATAGTTTTTGATTCCTCTATTTCGGTGTAAGAAATTCGGTCATCTATTCAAAATATAATTTAAGGCATTTGATATATTAATAACTGTACAATTAAAAATAAGAAAGTAACTAATTTATTCTTATTAATTTGAGATTTCAATTACATATTTACTATCTACCCATGTTATCCTTGAAACTCTCAAGATAAAACAAAACTTGATTTTTTAATTTGTTTATATTTTTTTAAAATAAAAGACAATTGCTAATTTTTTTTTAAATGTAAATTCTAACAACTTGACACACACATTACATGTGAAAAAAAAAATTATAATTAAAATTTGATGCTATTTATAAATAAAATAATATTAAAAAATTATAATAAAAAAAGGAAAGATTATTTTAATAAGAAAAAAAAATAATAATCAATTGATAAATGAACATTGCAAATTTGCAATAAACCACTATATCATACTAGTGGGATACAAACACAAAAATAAAGCTTGATAGTTTTTTAAAAATCGGATCAAACCGTTTGTCCGACTGATAAAAATCAAAACCAAAACGGGTTGGCACTATGGTCTGATTTGAACAAAAAAATTAATTTTTGGTCAAAATTCGGTTGATCCACTGGTCGAATCGATGATTCAATCAAAAAAATCAGTTACAGACCAAGTGACAGAGTTTTTTTTTTACCAAAAAAAATTTAATGTTAAAATTAACCACATTTAGTAATATTGTAACTCAATTTTATTATGTTTTAGTTTATAAAAAATGAGATTTTTTAAAATTTTATTAATTACTAATATATATATTTTATATATTAATGACGTCGCTAGGTCAATAACAGTTCAACCACTGATTAAATCAATGATCCATTTATCTAGTACTTTTTTTGATGTGATGATCGATTCGAATTTGAAAACCTTAATTTGAAAAGTTTAGCGGTTTGGCATAAGTAGGGCTACAAAGTGTTTTCTGATTTTTTTATATTAAGTTTTAGCAACCTGACACATGTGATGTGTGTGATCAAAAAAATATTTTATACTTAAAATTTGATATTAATTAAAAATTAAAAAAATTGTAATCAAAGATGGAGATATAATTATAATAAGAAAGAATTGTGGCAATCCATTGACAAATGAACATTGCAAAACAATAGGAAAAAGACAATAAACTATTTTATCCACCATCAATATGATATTATTTTTATAAAAAAATATGCTATTGCGTCTCATTTAAAAAAAAGAATTAATATTTTTATAAATTAATTTAATAATTTTATAAATGGATCTCATTTGATCTTGTGAAAATATTAAATTAACACGTGAAAATATCAATTTCGTATATAAAATTGATATTTTTACATCTTAATTTGATATTTTCATAAATAGGACCCACTTAATCTTGTGAAATTATCAAATTAATTTATAAAAAAATTAATTCCCTTAAAAAAATTATAAATAATTAATACTTGTAAAATCAAGTCGTGCTTTATCCATTACTTATAATAAGTTCAAGGATAACATAGATAAATTATATTTAAGTGAGTTGAGGCCTCATTTTTTAAGAATAAATTAATTATTTTCTTCTCGCAGGGTGTGCAATTATAAATTTAAAGTGTGTATATATCAACACTTTAATTTAAACTAAAAAATTATCGTTCTTATCCATTTTTGTTTGGGGTAATTGTGTTAATGGTAAATGAGTATAAAAACGAATTTACTTTAAAAAAATGTTAAAGAATAAAGCCTAAATACTGCACAAAATGAATGTCAAATATATGCAATAAACTACTGAATATGCCTCATCTTTAAGATATTTGCTATTTGATTTGGATTATCAAAAAAAAAAATTTGCTAAATAAAAAATTCTAAAAAATAAAAAGAAAAGTTGGCATGAATGCCATTATTGTCATTTACAATGCTAATTACGTAATTAGACAGTAAACAGAAATAATCTATAATATAAAATAGAGCGGCTCAAATCTTAAGATTTCAACATCTAACGGCTATAAATCAATTTAGTCTTTAACATCCAACAGTCTAAAACTATCTGGGGTTTCAACATCCAACGGTTACTAATCTATCTCTCATTTTCCTTCCCAATTCAACATTTTATTTATCAAAAATCTATCAACTCACATTTTTCGCCCAAATCAAATTAACCACTATAATATAACAATAATAATAATAATAATAATAATAATAATAATAGTAATAGGAATAATATAGTAATAATAATAATAATAATAACAATAATAATAGAAATAATAATACTAATAATAGTAGTAGTAATAATAATAATGATAATAATAATAATAATAATAGTAATAATAACAATAATAATTATAATAATAGTAGTAATAATAACAATAATAATTATAATAATAGTAATAGTAATAATAATAATAATAATAATAATAAAAAATAATAATAATAATAATAATAATAATAATAATAATAATAACAATAATAATAGAAATAATAATACTAATAATAGTAGTAGTAATAATAATAATGATAATAATAATAATAGTAATAATAACAATAATAATTATAATAATAGTAGTAATAATAACAATAATAATTATAATAATAGTAATAGTAATAATAATAATAATAATAATAATAATAATAATAATAATAATAATAATAATAATAACAACAACAATAATAATAATAATCTATAATATAAAACAGAGTGGTTCAAATCCCAAGATTTCAACATCTAACGGCCTCAAATCAATTTAGACTTCAACATCCAACAGTCTAAAATTATTTGGGACTTCAACATCCAACGGTCACTAATATATCTCTCATTTTCCCCTTCAATTCAACATATTTTTTTCAAAAATCTATCAACTCACATTTTTTGCCCAAATCAAATTCACCATTACACTATAATAATAATAATAATAATAATAATAATAATAATATAGTATTAATAATACTAACAATGATAATTATAATAATAGAAATAATAATAATAATAATAATAATAACAATAATAATTATAATAATAGTAATAATAATAATATAAAAAAAATGTTATAGTAATAGTAATAATAATAATAATAGTAATAATAATAATAATAATAATAATAATAATAATAATAATTATTATTATTATTATTATCATTATTATAATAATAATTATACTACTACTACTACTACAACTACTACTACTACTAATAATAATAATATGGTAATAATAATAATAATAACAATAATAATTATAATAATAGTAATAATAATAATAGTAGTAATAATAATAATAATAATAATAATAATAATACTAATAATAATAATAATAATAATAATAGTACTAATACTAATACTAATATTACTAACAATGTTTAAAAAATCGGACCGGATCGGCAGTTGGACCGCGATTCGATCGGAACAGGTTGACTTTCCGGTCCAGTCCGACCAAAAAATAAGAAGTCAACAACCCGATTAAAAATCGATTGACCACCGATTCAACTGGTGCTTCAACCGGTAAAACCGGTAGTTGAACCGGTTGACCCGATTTTTAAGTTTTATTTTTTTTCACAAAAATATTTTTAATAATATTATAACATTATTTTACTATATTTTAGTTTATAAAAAATTAGATATTTTAAATTTGTATTAATTATTAATAATATATTTTTTTTATGTATTTATGACGTCATTGGTTCAATAACGATTAGACCACTAGTGGAACCAGTGACCTATCCACCATGTAACTTTTTCGCTTCGATCACCGGTTCGGTTTTCTAAACATTGACTACTACTACTACTAATAATAAAAAAAAAAAAAAAATTGCACGTAAACAACATGGGCCACACTTTTAGCATTGATGCAATTTTTTATTTTTCGGGTATTGCGGTCGTTATGTTTCCACATGCAAATTGATTTGGGTAAGAAATCACAGAGACGATTTAGATTCATTCTAATTGATTTGTAAGTTATTTTAGGTTGTAAAGAATCTTTAGGTAATATAGTATTTTTAGAATTTTAATCTACACCGTGCCTTCAGGCACAGGCAATTACATGTCATCTCTTTGATATTTTTTGCGGGTTATATCGAGAGCAACTATTGTAGTAGGCTCTGACTCATGGTATGAGAATCTTTTGTTCAATTTCAAGAAAAAATATAGAGAAAAAATATTATGGTGATACGATTTAGTTGATACTATGACAATACTTTTTTGTTTAGACTTAGAAAACTCATTTTATACTTTTGGGTATATATGCAAAAACCTTTCTTTTGAATATTTACATCTTTTTTTTTCTCATTGAATTCCACAAAATGACTTGCAATACTATCCTTTTTTCACAGAAATACTGTTCATGGTACTATATTTTTTTCACAGGAAATACTGTTTATGGATCATATTTGATCGATGGTTAGAAATACTGGAGGCAAATAAATACTGCCAAAGTTCTCATTCCGTTTTGTCAATAAAAGAAAGGTGTGTGAGATGCCCGAAAACACTATATTACACAAATTTAAACCCGTTATCATTAATCAATTAATTGCTCAAACTTGTCAAGAACTAATTTTAAGTTAGAAATGAATAGTACATTAATGTTTATCTTAAAAAAAAATTATGACTGAATTGAATATCAATATTTTTGTAGTAATAGTTAAACTTTCAATTTTATTATAAAATTGAGAGTTAATAATAGTTTTAAATTTTTTAATTTATAAATATTAAATATAATATTTAACTGTTATATTTATTACATAGCACATGTTATTCCCGGTACAATAGATAAAGCACGACACAGTGTGCGCACCAGGGCATCCAAATTCTTTCCACGGCTGGCGAAAAGAACAATAATCTCAGGACCGTCCGATCATTTAATCCAACGGTAGAAAAAAAACCCTAAGCCCCAGCCCATCCAAGGCCTTCCTTTATAACGACTCTCAAGGAGGTGCTCACTCTCAATCTCTTCTATTTTTCTCTCTCTAGGTCGGTGAGCTAGAGAAACTATCTCCAGTTCTTCATTTGCTAAGGTCAGTCTCTTTTATTATCTCTCCAATTATGTATATCATTTATATGTTTAATTCGGTTTGTTTATTCAATTTGATTATGTTCCGGATTTTAGATCTTGTTATGTGTATATATATGTGAACTAGTTTGTTTTTCGATTTGTATGTTTTTTTAGATGTATTTATAGCTGCTGACTTATTCTTTAGTTTTTTTTTTTTTGTGAATATGATTATTTAGACTATTATGTACTGTATGAAGGCCTGATTATCTCCTTTTGTGGTTAAATTTTGATATCGAATATGTTTTGTGTTGGAACTGATTCGATCTGTTAGTTTTATTTGTATAGTTGAAGAATTTGATGGATTTGTACATTATTTCTTAAGTCGATGAATATTTTTTATAAATTAAATGATTTTTGCTTTCGGATTAATCAGTCAGATCTATTTTTAAAAACGAAATTTACCTTTCAAGTGTACGTGAATTTGATCTGTTCTAGGATGAAACTTGCGGCACAGTATTGTCTGTTCTTAACAATTTTGGTGTTTTGGTAGAAATTTAATCATGTCTAGGTTATGCCAATTTTATTGACCAAGTTCGGATTATATTGATTATCACATCTATATTTTTGTGTCCTTTCTTAGTTGATGCTTTTGTGATAATTGAATAAGGATTAAACTATAAATTTGTAATGAATAATTCAATCTGAGCTGTCTATATTATTCAAGTGTTTCACTTTATGATGCTTAATGAACTTTGTATTGAATATCTGAAATACTGCCTTTATTTATTTATTCGCTAACTGCATTTTTCAAGTTTACTGGTTTTAGAATGCTAGGCATAGGATATGTTCTGTCAAATTTTAGTTATGCAATTCAGATTTGTTTTGTTATAATGTTTCGTTTTAGTCTCTAAATATTATAAACATCATGCTAAAACAATGAATGCTGATAAAATCTTTGTTTTCTTTTTCTCAGCTTTTCTGTTGAACTATGGGTAAGGAAAAGTTTCACATTAACATTGTGGTCATAGGCCATGTCGACTCTGGAAAGTCGACGACCACAGGTCACTTGATCTACAAGCTTGGTGGTATTGACAAGCGTGTTATTGAAAGATTTGAGAAGGAGGCTGCTGAGATGAACAAGAGGTCATTCAAGTATGCCTGGGTCCTTGATAAGCTCAAGGCTGAGCGTGAACGTGGTATTACCATCGATATTGCCTTGTGGAAGTTTGAGACCACCAAGTACTACTGCACAGTCATTGATGCCCCTGGACATCGTGACTTTATCAAGAACATGATTACTGGTACCTCACAGGCTGACTGTGCTGTCCTCATCATTGACTCCACCACTGGTGGTTTTGAAGCTGGTATCTCTAAAGATGGTCAGACCCGTGAGCATGCTTTGCTTGCTTTCACCCTTGGTGTCAAGCAAATGATTTGCTGTTGTAACAAGGTGAGTAGGGTCTTAGATTTTGATAATGTATTGCATGCTTCATTTGTCCTGGTTTTTGACTAACCTATATCTTTTGTGATTCATGTAGATGGATGCCACCACCCCAAAATACTCGAAGGCGAGGTACGAAGAAATCGTTAAGGAAGTTTCTTCATACTTGAAGAAGGTTGGATACAACCCCGACAAAATTGCTTTTGTCCCTATATCCGGATTTGAGGGAGACAACATGATCGAGAGGTCCACAAACCTTGACTGGTACAAGGGCCCAACACTTCTTGAGGCCCTTGACATGATTAATGAGCCCAAGAGGCCTTCTGACAAACCCCTCCGCCTCCCACTTCAGGATGTGTACAAGATTGGTGGTATTGGAACTGTGCCAGTGGGAAGAGTTGAGACTGGTACTCTCAAGCCAGGAATGGTTGTTACCTTTGGCCCCACTGGTCTGACAACTGAAGTTAAGTCTGTTGAGATGCACCATGAGTCCCTTGTTGAGGCTCTTCCTGGCGACAATGTTGGATTTAACGTCAAGAATGTTGCTGTGAAGGATCTCAAGCGTGGATATGTTGCTTCCAACTCCAAGGATGATCCTGCCAAGGGAGCTGCCAACTTCACATCTCAGGTCATCATTATGAACCACCCTGGCCAGATTGGAAATGGATATGCCCCAGTCCTGGATTGTCACACATCCCACATTGCTGTTAAGTTTGCTGAGCTCTTGACCAAGATTGATAGGCGATCTGGTAAGGAGCTTGAGAAGGAGCCCAAGTTCTTGAAGAATGGTGACGCTGGAATGGTGAAGATGATTCCAACCAAGCCCATGGTGGTGGAGACTTTCTCTGAGTACCCTCCTCTTGGAAGGTTTGCGGTTCGTGACATGAGACAAACAGTTGCAGTCGGAGTCATCAAGGCTGTTGACAAGAAGGATCCCACTGGTGCCAAGGTTACCAAGGCTGCAGCAAAGAAGGGTGCCAAGTGAAATGTATTTTCTCAATCTGTGGTTGAACAAGTAGTTTCTATTATTGGTCTTATTTGTTTTCGGTTTTGTTTTTTGTCAAACCTTATTAGCCATTTTGGTAATGGCTACAAATGGGCTTCCATTGCAGTTCTCTAGCCTCACTTGTGTGGATAGTGGAGGCGTTGAGCAATCTGGTTATAAGAACCTGATTGCTTGATAGACGGTAGTGGAAGTTCTTTGTCTGCCATTTCTTATTTTGGTTTTACAGTGAGACGTAGCTGGTCGTTGGTAAACAATTTTATCATGTTATGAGACTTTTAAGCTTTTCAAATTACTCTGTCATCCTGTATTCTAGCTTTTTTGTGCCTCGACATAGTAGTAGGCAGAGGTGACATGTGATGGCTTGCTTAGGTCACCTTTCCAAGGTATGTTTTCTGTTTTCTGTTCTTGCAAGGATGTGATCTAGAATTTACAAGGCATGTCAGCACAGCAAATATAATTACGAATTGCAAGGCATGTCATTATTGTGCTCAGCAAATATAATTAGAAATTTAAGCCTCCCTGATCTCTCTCCGCCTCTTTGTCAAAACCTAATATGCAACGTCTACCGTCTTAATTTATTCGTTTTCTAACAAACCATTATTTATCTATCGAGTAGATAAGTGATACTATGTCACCACTAATTGCATTTAAACAAATGTTGTGTAAATATAATTTTTTTATTGAAAGTCGGTCTTCATTCAAGTCTTTAATTATGTAAAATTGAAATAAACCAAATTTGTATCCTATCAGCCAGCCCCTACGTTTTTTTAGCTCTAACAGCTCTCTTGGTTAAATCCTAATACTGATGAAACGCTCCCTCCCCATATAGTTGAAATTGCAATTTCAAGTTTGGAGGAGTACTGAGTTTGTGGTAAACCAAAGTTATAATACTTGTTAAGTGAGAAAATGAGGACAAGAGTTGCGTGAGAAACAAATGAGAAGGGTGCAGTTGGAGATGGGGCAATGATGCATATAGAGATGGTATTTATGACTTGAGAAATAGGAGACGGACCGGACGGACGGAAGGAGAATATTTTCTCCAAACCACCACCGAATAAAGCAATAAATAGGATAAAATAATAGTCCTCCTTTAACATTTAAAACAAAAAATCTGTTGTGGCATGGCATTATCTCTCAACACAAATCGTATCACTAATTTTAACCAAAAAAAGAAGACTTGAGATATCATCAAGTTCCTGCTCATCAACAAAGATAGCTCAAGTAAATGCCAATAAAATTAAATAAATAAAAAGGAAGAAATAAAATCACGAATACTAGCTAGCTGTTACTATTTGCCGTTGAAATAACCCAATATCCTCCTATAGGGGAATGAATATCTAAAGAAAGGCAGAAAAACGGAAAGGAACACTGCCGATAGATCTGTTCAACTTTCTAGTTGGTGATGGAGATAATTCCTCCTTTAGCCAATGACAACTTGTGCAGTCATAAGAAACCGGCGGCATTCCACTTCCACTTTTAAGTAACACAACTGCACCGAATCATTCTGTTCCAATCCAAACCACTAACATATATAGTTGAGGGACCTAATACTGAACCCTTGTATAAGCACTTCTAAGCTACATAGTTGCAAAAAATTACTGCTCCTTCAACTATATCTATATGTGGTCAGACTCATTGGAGCATCCAGTAACTTCTGATCAGGTATGACTAGCAAAATCAACACTAAAGTATACCTTTAGTTGATGCACGCAACCATTAGACCTCTTTTCATTGAGAAACCCCCAGCTTAGACACCCCCCCTACAAAAGTAAAAGAAAAAGGTGGGCCGGGGGGCGGGGCTCTTGGGATGGGAGTTTAATTATGCGCAGTCATTTTAAACACAATCAAACAATGACATTGCTAGGATTACTTTCCAGAAAGCTGTTATGAGTTGTCTAACATGTCAATTGCAACTGGATGTCCTGGATTTCCCATTTGTTCTCAGCATTGACCTCGTTATATTTTTTCTGAAGATTACTGGTGTTATAATGTTACTGAAGGGTGCTGCATTGACTTTTATAGGTCAACAGAAGTCACCCTAATGCTTCAGAAACTTTGAGCATACTAGAAGCAATTCAGATAGCATGCGAGGAGTCTGGAAACCTAACCAAAAGGTTTGTAAAAGCTTTTACTTTTTTCCATGGCTATTTTATTCTTATCTCTTTTGACCAAGTTTTTCCATGTCCAATAATATATATAGAGTGCAATGACCAGAAAATCTTACATAATCGAGGGCAAGCCAAGTTATAATTCAGCTCTGGTTAGTCTTTATGCTGCTTTTTGGCCTAGTTCTTCAAACGTATATATAGTTTCTTAATTTTTTTTTATTTTTTATTGTTTGGGTTGGGGGTAGGGGTGGTGAGGGGTTTCCGAATGTTCTTTTCAAACAGATGGCATTCATATATTACCAACTTGTCACGCGCGCGCGCACACACATGCATGCATATGTTAACAATACTAAATTTACATCGCAGATTGTTGTGTTCTTCACTATACTGGCTATCCTATTCGCATATCTAACTGCAAACTGACCGAAGTAAGTTTTATTACACATGAGAGTTTTTCTACGCCATCCCAGTAAAGATTTCTCAAGGACCTGGGTTTTTCTCTCTTTTGCAGTATTGACTTCCCCCTTGTGTTATTCTGTGCACAAAGCAAATTCGTAGTTTCATCAAAAGCTTATATAGTCCACATACAAACTCTTGCTAGTAGCAATTTGTGAATTCAGTAACAGATGAAGAACCAGCTTAAATTTGTGTTTTCTGGAACGTATCATGTCAATAAAACAGGAACCCTGGTTACAAGGAAACTATCAAACACCAACTCAAAAGTGTTTTTTCATTGGACAGATTATGTTACCATGTAAAAAGCATAGACAGAGTTCCTAGTTTGAAAGGAAAATAATGCACGATCTTGTACTCCTTTTTTTAGTTTATAACTTAGTTTCCAATAATATAAATTTAATTACTTCTTTCTTTCTCAGTTTTTACCAAGTTTCCCATAATAGAAATTAATCAAAGCTTTGTGGCTGTAATCCCATGTTTTACTGGCAAAACATAGATAATTTAAGAAAAATGATATTTTCAGCAAGTTTTTGTTCTTAAATGCACTGAAAATATCAGCTCCCTAATTCATGGCGTAGAACCACCAGAAATGGGAAAGCAATCGTGCTAAACTTTGAAGAATTAGAACAAGAACCTAAAGCAAGCTCATTTTATTCACATCTCAAAGTTAATAAGAAAGCAAAAACTAAAGCATAAAGCTAAACAAATCAAAACACTTTCAGAATTCTACCCTTTCTACTGACCCCATCTAATCAAACCCCATGATCATTTCGATACCAAAGTTCTTTACCATCTTTGGTACCATCTTTCCCACCTCGTCCTCCTCTTTTATGTGCATTTTCTCATGATCCGGTGGTGCCACAGACGCCGTTGGCAGGATTGTAGATTCGTGCTGAGCATCGACTAGTCTGTTAAGCTGCTCCTCTGTCACACCAAATGCAGTTGCAAATTCAGGTCCTCTCATGCTCTGCAGAAGAGAATTCTTTCCCACCAGGAACTCTGGATGGTTCTTGCGTGCCGATGTGGTGAATCCAAAGAACTCGAATGTGGGTGTCCTGGACGAGATTTGGCAGAATGGGAAGTACCGCGGCACCCAGAAAACATCGCCTTCGGATACTCTTGCATTCATAGCCATGGTTCCATTTGGATACACAATTTGAATGTAACCACTTCCTCTTAACACAATTCCGTACTCCGTTGCTCTTGAATTGATATGGGGTGCCATCATTGATCCCTAAGATTAAATAAAGCAACAAAACTCACCAATTAGACAAATAATATATCTTTCGGCAAAAGTTGCTCATTTTGTTGTCAATAGTCACGTCAATAAATTGCCCATGTAATTAGTGCATGTTTGGTTTGAGGCTTTTGGAGTCCAAACGCCTCCTTGCTTTCAATGAAACTTATTCCAAGAACAAATTTTTTAACTCACAAATGCAGCTTTTCTTTAGCCCCAACTCATCATGCGGTGAGTTTGAGGGTTAAAAGCCGCTCAAACTTACTTTCCCAACACACCAAAAACACACCAAAATAAACAAGTTCTTATTCACATTGTTGCAGACAATGCCATCGTATAAACTTCCTACAAAAGTGGAGCAGGAACCAAATTCGAATTCAAAAATGAAGTACTGATCTTACATGCAGAGTTGTATTCACAAATATCAAATTTTAATTCGAATTAAAAAATGAGGTAGTGATCTTATATGCAGTGTTGTATGCACACACCAAATTTTAATTTAAGAGTAATTAACAAGGAAGAGAAGCTATAGTTACCCCGGTGAGATTGACAAGGTAGATGCCAATGCCAGAGCGCCTGAGAGGAGAATAATCGAACTCATCAACAACCAAGCTCCACCCATACTTGTTCTTGAAGTCAGGACTCTTGTCATATAGATTGTAGGTATGGCGTGATTCGGTTTTCTTGTTTTCTTTTCCTAATACAGATATCAAGAACTTCCTTAGTGACCATCTTGGTTTCTCTTCTTCACTCTTGGCTTCTTCTTCTTCTTCTTCTTCAAAGTGAACTATTTTCTTTAGTTGTGCTTTTTTCTCGTGCAGTTCTAGCTCCAAGAATCGTTTCCATACGCTAGGTGGGCGGGAATCCGGGGTTAAGTATACTATTGCGCCCGATTGTTGGCTAGTCATAATCTCCCTTAGTTCAACCTCAGATACCTGTTATCATACAAAAAGGTGTATAGCATATACATGTTTTTTTATGGGAATGTAAAGAGCATTAATCACTTGGGTACTTGACAAGAAGTGTTTTTAAATCGACAGAAATTTGCTTACGTTAAATGCAGTTGACAGTGTATGTGAATCGAATCCAGAGAGTATAGAAGTTGGATTCCTTCCTCCTCCAATGAAGAAAGACTGCAGGTAGTGTAAAATTTTCTTAGCAAATTGAAACCTTGATAGAAGTATGTGACATGATAAGTCTAGTAATCCCTCCGTCTGGAAAAAGAAGTCATGTTTTCTTTGTGGTTTTTGTTGAAAGTGGTGCTGTCTCCGGAAAGAGGGATTATTAACTGTAGCCTATATGTTTTGAATTAGTAGTTTCTAAAGTTTTTGTTATATAATCGTGGAAACACAATCATGTTGGAAGTAGTACCTGGAAGGCATTCCAATTCAAGCTGCTAGAGGTGTCAATGCTGCAAATGACATGAAGTCTCTGCCCCTCCCCTGTATTTTCCAAGTAGAATGCCGAGCCGGCATCAATTCTGTACACATCTCCTGTCCTCAGCCGCTTCTCCACTAGTTCATCTTTATGGATTGATCCGATTCTAGCTTCCCCTGCAACAACCCATCATTCACTAAAAAAATTACAAATAATACCGCTTATTGAAGGGTCTATCACATATGGAGCAATTCCAGCACACATTCAACCATTGATAATCCATCATTCACATATGGTAATTAATATCATACCTTCTTTTTTATATGAGAAAGAAGGTATGCTACCATCTGAGCCAGAGGACAGTAGGATGTGGGGTGCCTTTGTTTTGGGCCAGAAAAATAACAAGAATGGGGATGGAAAGGGACTGGTAATTTCGGACAACAATTGAGGTGACTTGGCTTTTAAATAGCTAAAAAAGGGAAGAGAACAAATAATTTGGGACAGGGATTACCATTTATCTATTTAAAATTCCTTTGTTATAAATTTAATATATATATATATATATATATATATATATATATATATATATATATATATATATATACACGTGTGTGTAGATATCTATGGTATGATCTATACACGGATCAACCTAACAGTTAGGTAGATGATAATTATAACTATCGTTCATCCAATTGTTTGGTCGTCCGGCGTCCGCCCACGGTCTGGTGGAAATGTCAAAAAGTTAAGACTGACAGACGTTAGTGTTAGAATTCATTAGTCCAATTATTTGACGGACTGTTGGCTACAACCAAACCAAAGTTGACGGTAGATCTTTTTCTGATATAAAAATATTATTTACCTGTGCGGATGAAGATGATCAAGCTCGAATCAAGGTACTGAGGGATGAAAAGGCTCTTGGGTTCCATTGTAATGAAGCCAATATGCATTGGCCTTTCCACAAATCTCCCTCCAATCCCCCTCACCACCCTCATCTCACCAGCTTCAGTTTTTACCACATGCTTTGTGTCCTTCAACAAAAACCTCTCTCTCCTCCCTCTTGCTTCATCTTCATGATAACCCTCCACTGAAACCACCAGTGCATAGCACATAACCAGAACTAGCAGAAACAACAAAGCTCTCATTCTCTTTCCCATCTATAAATAAATCTAGTTAGCTAAATTAGTCTATCTTTCTGTGTTAATTAATTAGTACCAGCTCAGTGGCATGCAGTGAGTTAGGAAAAAGAGTAGAGGAAGAGCGGTTTAAGTAGGGTAGGAGGAGAAATTGAAGGAGGGACAGGTGTTGATGCAGATTTTGTGGGATTGCTGGCATTTGTATTGTATGTTCAGTTATTCTGGCGAGAAATATCAGCTGCTCATCTCTAGACAAGGTCTTATTGAAATATATTAGCTGCTCACCTCTAGACAAGGTCCTATTTCAGTTATTTGTTTGTTTTAATATTATATTGTAGAGCATGGCATGGACTATTTCTTAACGTTTGAATTGTTTGGAATCAATTTAGGAATGAAATAGAGAATATAATGGAATAAAATGAAATGAATGAATCATTTTATAATTTTGTATGAATTGAATATCATCGATTTGACAAGAATATGAATAAAAATATTTTATTTTAAATATAACAATCAAACATAATATTTTATTTTTAATTTATCTTTTTCATTTTATAAAAACGAATCATTTCATTTTTTATTCAATTTTTGCAGTTCAAATGTAACATAATACTCATATAAGAAATCTTTTGTATTTAGCCAATTCATATCCTTTTTGTTATTTGTAGAAGTGGTATTATCATATATGGTTGATGTGACGCAATAAATATGATGATTTATATAACTTACTACCACAAAGATAATGGCTATTTATCATCTATATTATATTTGTAGAGCAGGTTGTTGGTCTCTTGGTGCTCTCATTTTATAATTTCAATTATCTTCTCGCTTTTAAATTCAAAAAAATATTATTTAATGGTTATTAATGTAATTTAAGACTCTTTTATATAAGTGTTGATTTGATCTTTTAAATAAAATTCACTTATAACTTTTAAAATAAGTTATCCGTTATTTACTTACTTTCTTATTTTTCTCTCAAAAATTCCCACTTTTTACTCTCATTAACACCTTCCATAATAAGAAAGGGATGTCACTTTCAAAATACAACAAACCTCAAAATAAATAAACAGAGCACCAAATACTTTAAATATTTTAATAATCTAAAATTCATAAATGAATTAAATAAAATTCTCCAAAATTTATAAATAATCAAAATTAATCAAAATCTAAAATCAAATTAATCTAGATGGTCAAAGGTAAACTTTTTTTGCTTAACCCTAAATCGTCCCAATAAACCTATTCAGAAAAGAAATACAACATGAGTCAAATGCCCAATATGAATAAAGATATACAACAAAAACATAATTGAAATACAAAACTAATAGAATGGATTACAGAAGATAACCTTAAATATAAATACTAATGGCAACCAAAATCTCCAAAGTCTGAACAAGAGTATATTTGAATCAATAGAACTAACGAGGCCAAATAGAAGGCTGAATTAAAGTGGCTAAGTTGTGATTTTACACCGAGCTTAGAACAGAACAAATATATCTTGTCACACAAACAAATCACACAACGGACTGTGAATCTAAATGCATGCAAAATTAGAAGGTATGTTCAACCCAACATCACCAATCCGTAAAACAAAACAGAAACTAAAGTCAACGCATACGCATCATAAACAAACATATGAAATGGTCAAAGCTCACACATAGAGCACACAAAAAAATACGTTGTAAATTGATTACACCGCCATGGAAGTTGTTATGCTTCAATGCCAAGAGGACATGCTTGTGGTATCTCCATATGTGGTTATAACTTAGGTATACTCTACTTATTCTACCAAAGATATAGTGTCACAACACATACAATATCAACTAAGGGTTATAAACGTACATGTTGAATCAAATCAAATCATAAATTCAAATGAAGGTAACAATATGTACCGCTTTACATAAATCAAACTAAAGTTTGATATATGATGAATAAGTCTAAAAGAGTACAAATTACGAAATTTGGGACATTTAGACCAAAATGAAGCAAAATAAGAATTTGACTAGATTTGAGACGAATTTATTAAGTGAGTACCAAATTATAAACAATTAGCAAAACAAACAGATCAATATAATGAGAGTATCGCTAAAGAACTATAGAATATTTCAAATTATAATAGAAGGAAAAGAGTTCAAATTACTAAATAAAGTCAAGGTACTAAAGATCAAACTTCTATTCAAGAGTGTCAACAAAAATATAAGAATAATGTAACGAATGATGAGATATCACGAGATATAGAGAATGCAACAATAATCAAATAAACGGAGTACGTAATCTGTACCTAATAATTAAATCAACTTATAATATACTCCATAAAATTTTAATCCTAAATGCCAACGATATCAAACACAAAATTTTATTCACCACTTAAATATGTTAATCTCAAATTAAGTATACAATTCAAACCAACAACTTCAAAACATTTTTTAATCTATTCAATGTACCTTTAATTATTCGCCTTAGATCATTTATAAATACCCTAAAACATAAAAATTAAGAACAAAACTTGATAAATTTTATAAACTCCAACATGACAAAATGTTTTTAAGACCTTGGTATATTATTTTTGTTATATCAATCTTATTTTAAATTTATTTTTCAAAATAATTAATTTTAACAGAAACTAGACTTCAAGTACTCTAATTTAGCCTCAAGAATCACCTAAATCGGATTTAAAATCATTAAGTTATCTATTTTTAAATATTAAAACTCATTGTAGAAAATTTGCTATAAAAATCCCAGACCAGCCACATCTTAAAATTCATAATAAATAAAATACTTAACTTTAACGGTTCAAAAATAATAAAAATATTCTTATCTTTTTATAAATATAGCATATTCAAAATTTATAACGATTCAACGGTTATAGTAGGAGATATAACCTACACAATAAACCTTAAATATATAGAAACAGATTTTTAAATTTTAATTTTTACATTCAATCACTTTGAATATCTTTATATAAATTCATTTTCTCTTTTCGATTATCATGATATTTAATTTCATGTGTATATTTTGTTTTAAAACAATCTCTAATTTGAAACCCGCATAGTTAAACTTAAAGTCAATATACAAAATAATATATTTATTCCTTGTTTGTCTTTCTTCAATACGTACAATAAAGAATATGACTTTAAGGTCTTCTAGAGTCTTTAAAATGTGACGCCCCCAAATCTAGGCCCACACAGTCCAAACTTGAGTCGTCAAAAGACTACAACAAAATTATTACAACAAAGCACAACGTACAACAATACAGTGTATAATAATACACAACTAAGTCTTCACTATTATTGTCATACTATTTTACAACACGTGAAGACTATGATAGACTATGAAGACTATGATAGCTATGATAGGGTAATCCGCTCCGTAAGGTTATTCCCACAAATTAATACATGGAAATAAATGACACATCTTATGAGTAAGAAAGAAACAATATTATTTTCGAGAATCAAATAATGATAATCCCTTACCGTAGTAAGTTTAAATAATAGAATATGAAAGAAGATGATATTCCTTATAAGTAAGAAAAGAAAATGACATTCCTTACCGTAATAAATTTAAGAGTGTGAAAAGAATGATATTCCTTACGAGTAGTAAATTTAAGAGTATGAAAGAAAATTGAATCCCTTACCGTCACAAATTTAAGAGTGTGAAAAAAAATGATATTCCTTACCACAGTAAATTTAAGAGTTTGAAATGAATGGTATTCCTTACCTTGATATTGTGAAACAAGTTTATAGCCGAACAAATCCTTCCTTGTTTGTAGCAGTAAAGAATCTGACTTTTGAGTCTTCTAGAGTTTTTAAAATCTCTTTATGTTTTTAAAATAATGTTACTCTCGGAAAGATAGACGACATAGACTCAAGAATCACTCAATTCGGAGTTAATATGAATGGGTTATGAATTTTCAAAACTAAGACAGAAAATAGTGACGAAAATCAGAATAGGTTACGGTTTTTAGTATTTTAAGGCATGAAGATGATTTCAGATGACTTTTCTTCCTTCTTCAAAGTTGTAGAGGACGAAAAACTGAAGAGACAGGCTTTTAATTCATTAAATTCTGACAAATAATGAATTTACTATGATTTTTCGAAAGAGTTACTGTACATAAGAAAATTCCACTCGGGAATTCAAAGAAGAATGCAAAAGATTTCAAAACTAGGAATGACTTAAGAACACTTAGAGAGAACTTACACAAAGAAGTATTTAGAGAGAGAAAGAAAGAACAAGTAAGGAAGTTTATGAAAAATCCTTAAGTTAAGGCTTCTATTTATAGCAAAAAATCTTATCATTCCTTTAATCTAAACCATTCATTTAAAAAAATCATCTTTTAATCTACACCATCCATTTCATATCACCTAACTTTATATTATAAACAAATAACTTTATTAATTCAATTATTCAACAATAATTCACACTTTAATCTACACCATTCATTTCATATCACCTAACTTTATATTATAAACAAATAACTTTATCAATTCAATTATTATGACTAATTGTTATAAATACAGTATAGTTAGCTCTTAGATATCAAGTCAATTAATTAATGAAATACAACTGTTTAAATAACACCGTAATAGAGATAACAATAATGCAGAAAGTATGTAAAAGAAAAATACGTTACTGTGTCATGACAATTATTGATTCAATAATGTGAATTACTGTGCATATGTTACTGTGACAATTATTAGGTTCAATAATTTTAAAAACAGTGCAGCAACAATTATTGACTTAATGATAAAAAATACAGTGTAATGACAATTATTAAATTAATAATGCAAAATACTGTGTAACAACAATTATTGAATTAATAATATAAAATATTATGCAGTGACAATTATCGATGAAATGATGCGTAACAGTTACGGTGTCAATTATCAGACCAATAATATGAGACACTATGCAATACCGTGTGTTACTGTAGAGTACCGTGTGCTACAGAAAATACCAATAACTACCGTATGCTACTATTCTTTTATCACCGGTATTTTACCAGTTCCGTTGACTATTTTTATTTAAAAAGGTTATTTCTGTCGTTTTCTATATCCGACAAATATTCCGTTGTGGGGTCCACCAATAATTTGTTATTTCGGCGCCGTCGTACGGCACGAATATTCCCCGACCAAACGAATATTCCCCGACAAAGCGAATATTGTCCGACAAAATAAAATTTGCACATAACATCCTTAACTTTTAACTTTATTGATTTAACCACTTACTGTTTCAAAAAAATATATATATATGAAGAAAAATTAAATTTTGTATTTCATAAAATTCGGGGTCTTACATAAAATCTCTTAACATTCTCACAAAAATTGTAACTCTTGAAAAAATATACACAATATGCTCAGTAATTACTCTATTCGAGATTAATAGGACTGAGTTACTCATTTTTAAAAGTAATATTGTAAACAGACAGTTATGATTTTCAATTAATTATAATTTAAAAAATTAACACACAAGTGTGTACCAAAAACACTAGTATAAAATAGATTAATATAAAAAAAGAACTCATTTATTATTATTTTATTTAATCAAATATAGTTCCGCAATAGTAGAAAACTAATCTTAAAAAATTATAAAATTAATTTATTGAAATAAAGTAAAAAAAAAACTATATCATAAATATTACACAACCTCAAGAATAAGTTATTATTTTTCTTCCACTAGTCTATAATATAAAAATGAGCGGCTCGAATCTCAAGGTTTCAACATTCAATAGTCTAAAATTATTTAGGGCTTTGATGACTGATTTTTATACCTATTTATTTAATACCTTTGAACTTGATTATATTGTGATTTTTTTAGCATTTTAGTTAATTTTATATGTTTCTCTGTTATTATTGTAAAATATAATGTAATATTAGTTTTATGTGTGTTATTTATATTTTAGGTAATTTATATTATTTCTATATATTTTAGTTATTCTAATTTAATTTTTGTAGAAAAATATAGCTGAAAGGGCATTTTGGTAAAATCTGCACAGGGGCCATCGTCGCAGCGGTGCCCTGCTACCGCCGCAGCGGTAGCACAAAGTAGAATCCAGCAGCAGGTTTCACCACCGCGGTGCTCCATTCCACCGCCGCGACGCCCAAAGTTTCTGCTTTGAAAAATTAACACTACTGCCGCAGCGCTCTCCTGCTACCGCCATGGCTGTGGTACTATTCATAGTCTGTAGATTCAGTTTTAAAGTCCATTTTTCAGCCCTAAATCATATATCTTTCAATTCCTTTTCCATTTGGGTTGAGAATGTGGCGATTTTGGGAGAGAGAAGAAGGGGGAAGTAGGTTTTCTACCATGGGAGACCTTAATTCCTTTGATTCTTGCTCCTAATTTCCCAATTTTTGGAATAAGAATAATGAAGAAGATGAAGAGCAAGCAAGGAGCTATCAATGGAAGTCATGGATGGATAGAGGAGGAAGATTGAAACTGGGATAACAACTAGTTTGCTTTCCTTTTCTCTTATTTATTTTTATATTTCATTGTATTGGATTCCTTGTGAATTATGTAATGAATATTGGCTATACTTCTCTCATTGAATCTAAGTATTATTTTGGAACCCAAATAATTGTTTGAATTGATTTTCTTTCTCTTGATTGGCACCATATGAATTGGATTAACATATTTTGTTCGTCATATGTATTGATTGCTTGGTTAATCAATTAGTGTGGATTCCTATACGAAATTGACAAATGGAGTATAGGATTGACTTAAATGTGATAACATGTGATTGTGTTATTCTACATAGTTGGGATGCATGATTTGCGTATTGGATAGGAATATACCTGTATGCAATGTGTAACTAATTAAGAACTTGTGCTTCAAACCCTTGTTTAATGTTAATTCTCATAGAAATATAGTGGATTATTTAGACTGGGGTATGCTTGTATTGCTATTGACAGAGGCGTATAAGTACTGTAGTGTTCTTGGTTAACCATTCTGTGGTTGAGGCCATATGAGTGGGTTGTCATGTTTTATGCTGATTGTTAATTATTTGACTTTGTAAGCACTTTGGTAACTTATATGAAATTGGAAGATGGATTATAAGTTTGGGCATGAATATGTTAACATGTGTTAGGTTATTTGTTCTTAGGAGTATATGCATGATTTGCTTGTAGGATAGACATATACCTATGTGCCGCGTGTAGCCAATGTGAGAATCTGTGCTTAAAAACTCTGCTTGTGTTAGTTCTCATAGAAATATAGTGAATTATCTTGTTTGGGTTGTTCTTGTCTAAATTTTGTCGAATGTGATAGGTTTGGATAGGATATGCTTATTTGGCTATCGAAAGATGCCCATAAGTACTATCGTATTCTCGGTTGACAATTTATCGTGACCGTATAATTGAGAGGGAGTTAAGAGATAAAAATGGCATGTTGGGGGACATTGCAGACTTAAATTCACCTATCTTAATTGCTTTCTAGTTTAATTGATTAATTTGCGTTATGTCCATTTAGATTTCCTTTTCTTCCATTCAATCAACTGTTTGAACTAAGATTGACTCGATGCAATTGGTATTTGGAACTCGTTAGAACTAATTCCTTGTGGGATCGACTTTTACTTTCACGTTATTACTTGTTGACCGTGTATCCTTGTACGTTATTCATTCAAACGAATTCGAGATTGGAACTTATCTAGTAAAATAAAATATAAATAAATAGTTCTGATTTCGATCAACAGGTTTCAACATCCAACGATTACTAATCTATCTATCATTTTTTTCTCTAATTCAACATCTTTTTTTCAAAAATCTATCCACTCATATTTTTCACCAAAATCAAATTCACCACTACACTATAATAATAATAATAATAATAGTAGTAGTAGTAGTAGTAGTAGTAGTAGTAGTAGTAGTAGTAATAATAATAATAATAATAATAATAATAATAATAATAATTATTATTATAATATAATAATTATAATGATAGAAATCATAATAATAATAATAATAATAATTATTATTATTATTAGTATTATTACTATTACTATTACTATTTTTATTATTAATAATAATAATAATAACAATAATAATAATAGTAATAGTAATAATAATAATAATAATAATAATAATAATAATAATAATAATAATAATAATATAGTAATAATAATAATAACAACAATAATAATTATAATAGGAGTAATAATAATAATAATAATAGTAATAATAATAATCATAATAATAATAACAACAACAACAACAACAACAACAACAACAATAATAATAATAATAATAATAATAATAATAATACTACTGCTACTACTACTACTACTACTAATAATAATAATAATAATTATTATTATTATAATTATAAAAAAAAAAATTGTACGTAAACAACATGGGTTAGCCTTTTAGCATTGACGCCCTTTTTTCTGTTTTTCGAGTATTGCGGTTATTATGTTTTTACATGCAAATTGATTTGGGCGAAAATCACAGTGACGGTTCAGATTCATTCTAATTGATTTGTAAGTTATTTTAGGTTGCAAAGAGTCTTTAGGTAATAGAGTATTTTTAGAATTTTAATCTACGTCGTGCATTCAGGCACGGGCAATTGTGTGTCATCTCTTTGGTATTTTTGTGAGTTATATCGAGAGCAACTATTGTAGTAGGCTCTGACTCATGGTATGAGAATCTTTTGTCCAATTTCAAGAAAAAATATAGAGGAAAAAATGTTATGGTGATGCGATTTAGTTGGTGTTATAACCATACTTTTTTTTTTTTGACTTAGAGAGCTCATTTTATACTTTTAAGTATATATGCAAAAACTTTTCTTTTGAATTTTTACATCTTTTTTTTCCTCATTAGATCCCACCAAATGGTTGCATTACTACTTTTTTTCCACATGAAATACTGTTAATGGATCATATTGATCGATGGTTAGAGATACTGGAGACAAATAAATGCTGTCAAACTTCTCATTCCGTTTTGTCAATAAAAGAAAGATGTGTGGAATACCCGAAAATACTATATTACACAAATTTGAGACTGCTATCGTCAATCAATTAATTGCTCAAACTTATCAAGAATTAATTTTAAGTTGGGAATGAGTAACACACTAATGTTTGTCTCAAAAAGAAATTATGATTGGATTGAGTATCAATTTTTTTGTATTAATGGTTGAACTCTCAATTTTATTATAGAACTGAGAGTTCACAATAGTTTTAGATTTTTCAATCTAGAAATATTAAATATAATACTCAACTGTTATATTAGTTATACCGTATTTTCAGACACGAATTATCCCTAGTAACAAACATTTCATGTAAAATTAATATACATATATAAATACATTCTTAAGTTTTAAGTATTTAGTAATAAAAAAGTTCAAACCGGGCAACGGATAAATCGTCCTCTACACTAACATAGTAACATGCAAACATTTCGTTGTCGGTGGGTCCGAGTCCTGCAAAACACCTATAAACTTGTACCACCACTATACTTCCGTCCGAAGAAATTGCAACGGCAACATTTCCCCAAAAAATGAACATGGGATCGCCCGAAACAGCCGAGTCGCCGACTCAGTCTCTCCACAACACAAGCAACATCAACAGCCAAATCCAAACTGTCCATGAGATTCCAACAGAGATTGTCAGCGAAGAAGAAATGGCCCTTATCGAAGCTGCTTTTGCAATTGCCACAACTCGCTCTTCCCTCTCCTCGTCGACTCAGTTTCAGCGCAACGCCAGGTCTATTCGGTCCATTTCTCTGTTATCCAAACGGAGGTTGTCGACTGAGGCTGGTTCGGTGGATGATATTGAGGATGTTGGAGGTGATTTTGGGATTACCCATAAGAGAAATAGAGCGAAAGAGTCGTTATTGCATCGGTTTAGGAGGAAAAGAGGATTATTTGTTACTGATATTACTGGCTCGGTATGTATGTTTTGTTGATTTGTTCTTGGTTGGTTTGGTTTCTTTATTTCAGGTTTTGAAATGGGTTTCAATTGCTTTTATTTGTCTGTTTGTTTGATTGTTTGAGTATGTAGAATAAAGGCGTCACTTTCTTTGAAGTTGAGTTCATTACCAATTACCAATGTTTTAATTTGTCCATAGATCTAAAGTAGATGATGATAGTGAAGTCTTATGATTTGATCTAGGTGTTGAGTATAATTTATTTCTTTTCGTAATTCATGAAGTTTTAACTGTTCATTGAAATTAAAAATATTATATTTGAAAAGGGCATTTGAGTTTGAAGTATATTCACTGATTGGTGCCAACATTTATAGAAAATTTTACTTGTAAGGTAATAAACCTTACGTTTATCCATAACCCTTTTTGCACAAATTGGTAGTCTATGTTTGCATGCTCTATTGCATCTGTCTTTCTAATGTTACTTGTAAGTTGTAAATTTGTGGTATTCTTTTACCCTATATATTTAGAGAGAGAGAGAGAGAGAGAGACTACTGTACAAACACTTGAGGCTATAATTCTCGTTAATTAATTGAGGTTAAGGTTCATGGTCTATGTTTATGAGAAATTTTAGCCTCCTTCATACCATGTTAGATATATGGATTGAGTAATGAGAATTGGAAACAGAAAGAAAAATAAAATAAAATATTTAGTGGTTTATAAAGGGAAAATGAGATGAAATACAAGATTAAAGAGTTCTTTGCTGTCGTATTATCCGGTTATCCTCTTGTCATGACAAATTCCTCTGTGTTATCTACTTTCCCTAAGCATATGAGTAAACCAAACCACGCCTCATTGTATTACAATTTTTTGCTGCAATTTTTTGATCCGTGATATTAATGATTTGTCTTTATCTCATTCAAGAGAAATGATCTATTCTTCAGTAAATCATCTATTCTTTGGCTAATCATCTCTAAGAATGAACTGAACACACACGGTCATCGTTTCTGTTGCAAATTAAATCTCTCCCTCTGATCTCTCCTGATTAGATTTTCCTGTCCCACTAAACCTTGTTAGCACCTTGAATTTCATGCTTAGTTTCCACTCTCTTTTTCTCTAGCAATTACTAAATGACGTAACCTAAATTTCCTTGCATAATGTTGAATGCTGTTATGTGTTCCTAAGATCTTAACCATGGAATCTAATAGTTTCTGCTTTACTATAATTTTGTTTCCTACTTCCCTTGCATCGTCTTGTATGCTGCGCATAGTTCGTACCTTAACCATTGAATCTGATAGTTTGTTCTTTACTGTACTATTGTTTCAGAGTTCTCTTTATATATTTACTTGTGTGTGTGTTGTGCACCAAAAAAAAGCATGTGGTGTGGTGTGCTGCTCAATAAAGAAAAAAGGTGTGTGTGTGTATCAGACTATTAGTTAAAATATTCAAAGTTGTTTGTTATAATCTGTAATAAATTTGTGTTCTTCTCTATTTCACAAAACATTTTTGTTGTTTCTTGTTCTTCTAAAGTTCATAAAGCATTTTTTTTGTTTCTTTTTAACATTAGGAATGGTGTGAAAAACAGACTGAGTTCTCTTTCCTTCTTGGCAAACTGGGTGCCAGTAAAGCCATGAAAGCCGGTAAAGCTCGCCATGCAATTCTTGAACAAGAGGTAGTTTATAATTCATTAACTATTCTTTTCAAAGCCTGTGCATTACCGGGTATTTTCATTCAGTAAATAAAGGGTAGCTTTGATATAATTTCTTTTGTTTTAGGTATTCAATAGTGAAACCTCATATATTAGCAATTTAACATTCTGGGATCTTGTTACACTTGGTCTAGTTGCTTACCTTTACAACAAGTGCACCTTCCAGGAAATCCTATTATTGATGTAATATCAACATGTTTGCAACTATCTGCAGTCAACTTGAGTAAACACTCACCATTAGGATATGTTTAAAATGATTAGATTTATTCTGCCAGTTGAGTGTCTGATCTCATAAACATGTTCCTCATAATATTACTCTCCCTGGATCCTGGTGAATGAGCTAAACTTATTGCTTATTGTTTGACTAACATTGAGATCATTATCTTAGCATTTCCCCCTTGAAAAGATCAATATGCCAACATGTTGTTGGGTTAAAAAATGAAAACGGGTTCATTTGTTGCTTGGCATTTATAAGACAAAACATGGTAAAATACACTTTAGCCATGGTGTGTGTTAATGCCAAAATCTGTATGCCTGCTGAAATCATCTAAACAGCGGGTCAACCCGTACAGGAAATAGTCACACGGAATTTGACTATTTCTACCACCTGAGATGGCTCGGGTGTAAATATTTGTACGGGCCAAGAAGCATTAATCTTGCTGGAACAGTGGATTATATTGTTGTGAAACAGATCCAAAAGATATACTCAGATGAACACACACACTCTATTGTAAAATAGTGACACAAAATTTTTACGTGGAAACCCAATTGAGAAAAAACCACAGGAAAATATATCAGAAATCTATTAAAATGATATGGAGAATACAAGATGTTTCACCGAGAAATAAACCAAGCTCCCTCCGAGCTGCGTATAGTTATCGCGTCGACGTATATTGATATATGTCGATATATATTAATTTGTAACGTGGGACAACAATATTTTTCAATATACATCAGTGTATATCACTCCCCTTCGATTCTTACCAACGTATATTGATGGTCATTGATGCCTATTGTTGTATATCAATATAACTTAGCATATATCAATGTGCGTCAGCACATATCAACATGGTAGATTTTGGTTGAACTATATGTCTGGGTTTGAATGTTTTGCGTATTGGAGAAGATGATCCTCTTTCTCCTTTTTGTGGGCATAACAATTTATATCAATGATATTAGTCATAGGCGGTGGAATAAAGGAGTCACGATTATTGCTTTATTCTTTCACTAGCACAAATCTCAAGGTGACTTTGTCTTCATCCTTTAACTAGTTGAGCTTTATCAAATATTTAAGGGTAAGTTATCACCCCAGATATTTTATCCCAAAATAGCCCCCCACTCTCTTGTTATAAAAAAATTATAATAGGAGAGTAATACAAAAATCCATCATATCCTCCAACTGCCACGTTTGTAAAATCTATAGCCAATTTAAAAGTTATTTCGAACCCAGTATATAAACTACTGAACCGTCATATTACGGCCCCCAAATTGTCGACATCAAGCTGCCGACTCCATATTGCCGACATCAAGCTGTCAATCCCAATTTGTCGACATTAAACTGCTAACCACAAATTGTCGATATCAAACTGCCGACCCCAAATTATTGACATCAAACTGCCAACCCTTAACAACAGAAGCGGAACTCTTGACCTGAACCCACACCGTCGAGCTGAGACGCCGAAGACGGGTCGGGAAACAGTTCCGACATTAAGACTGACGATGGGCGGGGAAAAAGTGCTGAGGTTGAGCCGAGGAACATTATTGATGCCCAACTTTAAAAATTAACTGAGAACACACAAGCCTCAACCAAAACCCATAGCTGAAATGAACAAGCGCTAATGCAGAGTCTAAAGCAACACATACAACTCTCCGACCTGAGCCAATCAAGATATTCCGAACCTATTTTAACTAGCCCCTTAAAGAATTCTTTTGAAAATTATTAAGAGAGAGAAAAAAAGGGAAAGAAAAGTAAAGGTGATTAATATATTGCTTGGGATAAAAGGAAATCAATTGCTTGGGATAAAAGGAAATCAATTGAGCCGAGGAACATTATTGATGCCCAACTTTAAAAATTAACTGAGAACACACAAGCCTCAACCAAAACCCATAGCTGAAATGAACAAGCGCTAATGCAGAGTCTAAAGCAACACATGCAACTCTCCGACCTGAGCCAATCAAGATATTCCGAACCTATTTTAACTAGCCCCTTAAAGAATTCTTTTGAAAATTATTAAGAGAGAGAAAAAAAGGGAAAAAAAAGTAAAGGTGATTAATATATTGCTTGGGATAAAAGGAAATCAATTGCTTGGGATAAAAGGAAATCAATTACTTACTCCACATATCACAGACACATTCATGCTACCGACAAAGCATATATAAGACCCTAGTTACTCAATAAAGTGTTATTTGACTAATCAAATTGAGAAACTTTACCAACTGTGCTTAGTTTTCTAGGGAAATCCCACAAAGTTGTCAGACAAAAAGGGTATAACCCACAAAATTCAAGAATTTTCTTTTCTACATAATTTAAGAGCGGACAAAAGAACAACGTGAAAACAGATCTACAAGAGTGATTAGTCATGTTGTAAGACGGAAAAGAATTCACATGCTGCATATTCATTTGTAATTAAATAAAATAAGCAACTTATCTTCAGATTTAATCTCCTCCTTCAAGGCTCCAAAATATGCACAACCACAATTTTAAGTAAATCCCGATTCATTGCTGTAGACACCCAAATTTTGCACTTTTACACTAACCCTGACAGGAGGGCAAAATCGACACTTGACCCAACATACGAAAAGGAAGGTGGACCCCAACACGAAGCCCCCACAACGACTTACGGTCAAAACTGCCACAATGAATAGCGAGCATCAAGTTACTTGAGGCAAGGCAAACAACTGATCCAGAAAAACCTGATTTGATCACCAAAGATGACGAATGACCACTACACTTACAGTAGTCGGACGTCTCCCAGCGATTCCCGAATTATAAAATACGAGCCTTCCAGCGAGAAAATGAACAGTCGACATCCGTGACACGAGAATCGAGAAAAGGAAGTCGAGCGGCCGCAGATGCATTTGCGGCCAATGACTTTTAGGCATTTTCGTGGCTCGAGGAAACACACGGCTGCCGAGGCGACGGCGACCGCAGGCAGCCGCAGATGCACCTGCGACTACCTCCAAAGCCCTACACAGCGTTCAGTTTTCATCCGAAGAGAGAAGAAGATGAGAACAGAAAATGGGGGAAGCGAAAAAAAGGAGAGAGAGAGCTACGGATTGAGAGAAAAAGTGAGAGTTCTTCCGTTTTGTTCAATCTCTACACCATATATTGTATCCTATGTGATCTCCAAGTGTTAAAGTATTTATTTCATCATTTGAAATGCGAAAATTCGAGTTTATAGCATTTGTGGTTTTAATCTAGTTAGATCTAGTTCTTATTTCATTTTATTGTTTAAGTTGTTAAAGATCTAATATTTGTGCATTTGTTGGGTGGATCTACTGTAGATCCGAAGTGTTTGGTGCATTGCGATTAAATATTTTGATTTTTGTGTATTTTGAAGTTAGATCCGATGTAGTCGATATATGTTTTAGATCTATGGATTAGGGACGGTTAGGTAGGATTTATTGCGGATGAAATCTCCTCCTAACCTCTCGATGATATCCTTTTAGTTATTTTATAACTTATTTTTGGATGTAGCGATCGCGATATCGATATCGATATGTAATTTTTGGGCCTTAAAACGATATCGATACCAAAAAATCGGGTTTAAGGCCCCGTGATATGTGATTGTGGGTGTTTGGGGCTATTTAGACAGCTTATATGTCCACAAATAGCTCCAACGTCATTTTAATGTTTGGTTTTCCCTTTTGACGCGAGAAAATGATTTTGGAATGAAATGATAAAGCTTTTTATAAAATCAAACAAACTAGGATATTAGATCATCCGTAAGATAAAATTGGAAGTATCGGATGAGGTTCATTCCCATTTGATGAAGGATTCAAAAACCTTATAACACAAATGTCATCATTAAAGATTTTGTTATCAAAAGACGAAAGCTTAAAAATGATTTTTTCAAAACGAATCAAATCCTTCGTGCATAGGGTTAATGAGATTTTAGAGGTACTTTCGGAAATAAAGCATTCCAACGATTTTCATAGGCACACACACACACACGCGCGCACACATACATTTTAGGATTTAAAGGAAAGGAAAGCATCAGGATAGAGGTAACCGTGTTTCACGGAAGTCGGGGGGTGCCTAACACCTTCCCCTCGCTTAAGCAAGCCCCGAACTCTATGAATCTCGGTTTGTGGACCAATTAATTCGGAGTCACATATGAGCCATTACAATTACGAAAACTAAAGCTTGGATGAGTTGGTACATCCATTGCAAATATATCAACTGGCGACTCTGGTCAATTGGCTCATCATCAAATCGATCTTTCAAATCCCGTCGACACTCGAGCCGACCTTTTCCCAAAATCACCCTTTTACGAAACAAGACGGAAAGAAAAGGAATTTCAAACTTGGAAAGAGGGACAAAAGAAACGCGATATTTTTCTAAAAAGAAAAAACCCGGCGTCGACAATTGCTTCTCCCTTATTTGCCATAAAAAATTGCTTAAAAAGAATTTGGTGATTTGAAATTATTGCGGTCGGCGACGACCCTCCTTCTAGCACTAAATGTTAACGCCAAAATTTGTACGCCTGTTGAAATCACCTAAACAGCAGGTTAACCCGTACAAGAAATAGTCACACGAAGGTTGACTATTTCTACCACCGGAGATGGCTCGGGTGTAAATATTTGTACGTGCCAAGAAGCATTAATCTTGCTGGAATAGTGAATTATATTGTTGTGAAACAGATCCAAACACACTCTACTGTAAAACAGTGACACAAGAATTTTACGTGGAAACCTAATTGGTAAAAAAGCATAGGGAAAGATCTCAGAAATTTACTAAAATGATATGGAGAATAGAAGACGTTTCACTGAGAAATAAACCAAGCTCTCTCTGAGCTGCGTATGGTTACCACCTCGATGTATATCGATACATGTCGATATATATTGATTTTTGACGTGGGAAAACAATATTTCTCAATATACATCAGTGTATATCACTCCCTTTCGATGTTTACCGACGTATATTGATGGTCATTGATGCCTATCGTTGTATATCAATATAACTTAGTATATATCGATGTGCTTCAGCGCATATCAAGATGGTAGATTTTGGTTGAACTATATATCTGGGTTTGAATGTTTTGTGTATTGGAGAAGATGATCCTTTTTCTCCTCTTTGTGGGCATAACAATTTATATCAATGGTATTTGTCATAGGCGGTGGAATAAATGAGTCACGGGTATTGCTTTATTTTTTCACTAGCACAAATCTCAAGGTGACTTTGTCTTCATCCTTCCACTAGCTGAGTTTTATCATATATTTAAGGGTGAGGCCCCAGATAATCCCAACATAGCAATTTGGGTTCGGCAATTTGATGTCAATAATTTGGGGTCGGCAACTTGATTTTGGCAGTTTGATGTTGGCAATTTGAGGTTGGCAGTTTGATGTCGGCAACTTGATGTCGGTAGTTTGATGTCGGCAATTTGGGATGGGCAGATTGATGTCGGCAATTTGGGGTTGTCAACTTGATGTTGGCAATTTGGGGTCGACAATATGATGGTTCAGCCGTTTATATAATGAGTTCGAAGTAACTTTTAAATTGGGCTTTAGAGCAATTTGAGGTCGACAATATGATGGTTCAGTAATTTATATAATGAGTTCGAAGTAACTTTTAAATTGGGCTTTAGATTTTACAAACATGGCAGTTAGAGGATATGATGGACTTTTGTATTACTCTCCAATTATAAATTTTTTATAATAGGTGAGTAGGGGATTATGTTGGGATAAAATATCTGAGGTGATGACTCACTTAAATATCTAATAAAGCTCAACTATTGGAAAGATGAAGACAAAATCACCTTGAGATTTATACTAGTGGAAGAATAAAGCAATACCCGTGACTCCTTTATTGCACTGCCTATGACTAATACCATTGATATAAATTGTTATGCTCACAACGAGGAGGAGATTCATCTTCTCCAATACACAAAACATTCAAACACATATATATAGTTCAACCAAAACCCACCACCTTGATATGCGCTGACGCACATCGATATATACTGAGTTATATTAATATACAACGATAGGCATCAATATACGTCGGTAAACATCGAAGGGGAGTGATATACACTGATGTATATTGATACATATTGTTATCCCTCGTTACAAATCAATATATATCAATATACGTCGAGGCGGTAACCATACGCAGCTCGGAGGGAGTTTGGTTTATTTCTCGCAAGATTAACGCTTCTCGGGCCATACAAATATTCACACCCGAGCCATCTCCGGTGGTTGAAATAGTCAGACTTCGTGTGACTATTTCCTGTACTGGTTGACCCACTATTCGGGTGATTTCAGCTAGGGGTGAGCATGGTGCGGTTTGAAGTCCAAACCGCACATAAAACCGTTTAGGTGCGGTTTGACAAATCCAAAACCGCAACCAAAACCGTTTGTGATTGGTGCGGTGCGGTTTTATTTGGTGCGGTTTCGGTTCCAAAACCAATTGAACATACATGTTTTGAAAAACAAAAGAACAAAAAAAAAATATGAATTTAGATAAAATTATTAGCATAACATTAAGCCTTTAATGGAACACATACCTGGATTCCCAATTATTGCAGCAGCACGAGCCATTTTTCTGCATTAGCCATATCAGCACAAAGTTTTTCCAACTCTTGAGCCAGCAAAACTAACTTCTTCTCCATCAGACCATGCTCATAGTTCTTTGCATAACCCTTCTTCTCATAGTCAATAGCAGCTCTACAAGCCAACAATGAGAAGATTCATTTAATAACAATTCATAAAAAGTAAAGAAAAGACGACAAAGGCCAAAATCTGATTCTGTTCCACTGTGGAGTTTGAGAATGATTAGATATTTAGATTCAAAGCTCTTTGGTTGAGGAAAAAAGAGAGACACATTAAAAGGCCCAAAATATAGATGTAAGAACTTATCAACAAGAAGACAATTAATCCTGAATTGAGAAAAGGAAGATGTCAACAGAGGGTGCAAAATGGCCATCCTTAGCATCTTCAACATTTAAATTATTTTTCCTAGTTCTTAGGATTGGACAATTTAACACAAAGAGGTCTTAATTAGTTATGTAATGAATTGGTTAAAGATATTTTGGAAAACCTAATTACACTAGTGCAAAAACAAACATTACTACAACTGTTTATGCTATATGAATAAAGTAATTCTTCAATGTGCAAACTGCAACCAATAGACGAAATGGAACATAAACTTCCATTGTTTATTATGATGCTTGATAACTCTTAGTTAAGTGATACAACTCTATTCTCCTGTTTCATAAATTTGCAGAGACAACTTTATATTGAATTTCAATTTAACAGAGCCACCTCACATTCAAGCAAATTCTTATACGCTTGGCCAATTTCAAGGAATTATCAACTGGAACTAACTTGTCCAAAAGATTAAAATAGAAGACCAAATTTGTATGACTGAAAATCAAATAATATACAAGGATTATGCGTGTAGAACACTATAGAGAATGAAAAGAACCTGAACCTGCTGTTTAGTAAAGTTTTCAATGCATTTGGTACAAAACTCCTGTCCAATCAAACCATCATGGTTCACAATACCTACACCACAAGATCCATGAACAATGAGCAAAATAAAGAAAAAATAACACAGGAATACACACACACACACACACACATATAATTAAAATTGTGATTGACCTTAAGAAACCTAAAATTAAATCGTGAAGCGGCGACACTGTACATGACTACATGGTGATGGTGGTCACTCTTAATAGATATGTAAGTCTTATTCTCTTAATCAATCTCTTAATCGAGGGAGCAGTGGACTATGTGAGTTTTAGGGCATCATCTGGTTCTGTTCGATTCGATTGAGACCGGAACCACCTTCATAGCCATGGAGATGCGAACATGGGAAGAGAATGTCGAACTTTCAGAATATACACACATCCATGCTTATTTGACCTTATACATAAACAACTAACTTGAGTCTTGAAATTAACGATCGATGACTGTTGGAGCAGTTATGGAAGAGGCAAAATATTGAAGAAAGGCGGAGTCAAAGCATCGGAGATTGGAGAAGAGAAGACTGAGAAGTGAGAAGCGACCATTTTAGGGTTCCAGTGTATTTTAGGTATATATGTAAATGGCCAAAACGACGTCGTTTTGGCCATGTAATTTAAAAAAAAAAAAACTTCAGCAGTTCAGCCATGGTGCGGTGCGGTTGCTTCAATGCGGTTTGGGCAAGAACCCGCACTCGCACCGGAAAATCGGTTTTACAATTATTCTAAAACCGTCATATACGTTGGAACCATTGGTGCGGTTTTAATTGATGCGGTTTCGGGGATAAATCGGTTTTTTGCTCACCCCTAATTTCAGTAGTCGTACAGATTTTGGCGTTAACAGTGTGGGTATATGGATTGATGATAGAGAAAAAAGTTATGTTCAGTAATTCTTTGTGTTATAGAAATCTTTGGGTGCTTAGTCTTTTCCATATATGGCATGGGTCCCTACTTAAATGCTAGTAGTGCTTTCGATCCCATCTGAGAGAGTCCCTCGGTATTTGTAGCGAGTAGAAGACTCTAGCAGCGTTCTTGCTCATCTCTGAAGGAATAAGGATCGGAGGAGCGTTCTTGCAATGATTTTTAAGCTCACACATGTCCTTATTTGAAAGTCTCTCTGCATTCCTGTGCAGAACATTGAAGCTGTTGTTTTATTTCTGTCATGCTTTATGCTCTCTGTAATATTATTTGACCTGGACTCTATAATCTATATTCGGCAGGTTATACAGAGAGTAAAAGTTCATGTTAAAACAGATGAAGATGTATGGGCCTTAAAAATTATGAATTTCATTCAAGGTGCAAATCAGTTGCTGTTTGATGGATTAACGCGCGAGATACCCCTGTAAGATTATCTATATGCGCTTATTCATTTCCCATCATCCCTGGCTCCTGTTTTCTAAGAACTGTTGTGTCTGTGTCTGTGTGTGTGTGTGTGAACCCTGACATGTGCTTCACATGCTACATGCAGACCCCTACTTATATTTGTACTGAGAGGTGTTTTCTGCTCCGTTGATTGACTATACATGTTATTGCAGAATATGTTTTTCAGAAGGTGTGTGGATGGTGGGAGTGATTGATGAAATTCGAATGCCTGTGACAGACATCGAAAGGAATTTAACATTAGTAGAAACAAAAACTCGGTCACAAGCTACATTTCCTTCGGAACCACAGCGAAGAAATGGAAGGTGTGCATATTCTCATGATCTGTCTTGGTGCTGTTAGAATATTTCTTTGCAACCATGGTTAAGCTTTTAGGATTTTCTGATATATATTTTTTTAGTTGAAAATGAATCAGGAGTCTTAAGCATGAATTTAATATTCTTTTTGGCAGGCTTCAATTAATGTGCTACAAGTATCTGTGGGACAATTTAGTTGCTGATAAATTCCCCTACGTAAAGTTTTTTGATTTCTTTTCTCTAAATCCCCATTACATCTTATGTGAAGATATCAGGGAGATTACTGCCAAATCAGGTTTTGCTGCGCAGGTAAAACATCTTTGTCTAAACCTTTATGTTATCACAACACAATTAATAAGTCTTGTTGCACAGTGAGCTGTTATCTGTAGATATCACGCTATTGGATCAAAACACGTGATAACATTACTCTATTGCTTCTTTGTGGCATTTGTCCATATTTTTTGTTTTTTATTGGACATATCACATGTAATCAATCTCTCTTAAATTGGGGAACAATTGTCCCTACCAATTTATGAAAGTTAGGTGCTAGCAAGAGGTTGGTTTTTTTTTTTTGGTGCCATTTCAAACTTTCTGAAATATGAGACTAGTTTACTATAAGTGCTTCTTCTGAGAAATTGGAAATATGACACTTACCAAGATACCTCCATTTCTTTAGCTAAATGATATCCGATGTCAATTGTCATATAGTACCTTCCACTGACAAGCTGGAGATCAAGTAGTATAAATTTCTTTTTACTTAGATGCTTTGTTCTAAAGGTTTCCTACCAACCAATATGCACAAGTCACTATGATTTTTCTAAACCAAAATTAGAAAAATGATACAATGGCATGATGTACAGTGTAATCATCAAGAATCCAATGCCAATGAAGTTAGTGCCTTCTACTGACAAGATCTCATATCGACTTTTCATGTAGACTCTTGATGACTTAGTGGGGTATTATCAAAACACTTGTTCCATGCTGCCCCTTGCACATGACCAGCTGCTGCTGAAGTGAGTACAAAATTAAGATTTCGTATTCTTTATATATTGCAGATACTTAAAATGTCATTGACAAAATAAAAAAAAAATATTTGTGAGGGGTTTAGGCATCAATGGGACTGTATCATCACTGGGAAATACTCCATGCTGTGCACTTGTGGAACCCACAAAGATGATACCTTTTGTTTTGCACTCTTTCTTTGTAGCTTATTCACATATTTTCAACTTCACATAAGCCGTGCCCTGTATGATTAGCTTCACACATTTTTTTGAAACTTGCCTAAATTGTTAGTTCAGGAAAACTTCATAAATATATATAGGAGGCTCATTCCATGCTTCTGCATATTTTTGCCGTATTATGACATTCTTTTGGTTTTTGGGGCAGATATGAATCTCAAAAAGATCACTCATTGATTGGTGAAGACCAGTTTGCATTTGATTCTGATTGGGTCAAGGGTAAAATTAAATGTTCTCTTGAGTTTTGGCGGGGGGAACGAGAAGCCACTTACCTTCCAGAAGAGGAGCGCTGGAAATGCAACTTTTGTGGATTTGCTTCTCAATGTCCAATAAACACCACCACCGAGGATACACCAACCTAGGGGAGACTCTTACCATTTTATTTTTTCCTCAATTTTGTCAATAATGTTAATGGCCTTGGATGTGTGCCTTCCTATTCGAGGAGCAGCAATTTTAGGCAAGCTTCTTTGTGGCATGTTCGATAAAAAATTGTTCTGTGGCATGTTCTGCTGTTCATTTCGTGGACGACTATGATTAATTCGATAAAAAATTTGTTTAGCAGAACATTATGATTCATTGTTGTAAAAATGTCCGGCAAGGTCATTTTATAGAATTTATAACATGTACCAGGTGTCTTTCTCTTGCATTCTATGTATAAATCATGACCGCTATTGATTTTGGTGTAATATGTAATTATTTATTATTTGATTAAAACTCTTCCAGTATTTATTAAGCTGATCTGTTGAAAATTATTAAAATTTCTTAAATTCTCTGAAAGTTTTTGGATCAACTATATATATATATCATATGATACTTTTGTGTTTAAATGTAAGCAAGAACCCATTTTTTTTATTCATAAAATTACCCTCTTTGTCCTAAATTAAAATTCCCAACTTCCCATTTTTGGATATTTCATGATGAATTGGATTTGATATATTTAAGTAAATTTTGATTTTAAATAATTTTCTTATGAGTTTTGAATGTTCTATAAATGTTTAGTTTCATAATTTAATTCTAATTGTTTTACTGTGAAACATATTCTATAGCGATGACATGTTAGAAATTAAAAATTAAAATTATCTTGATTCATTATTCTTCAAAAAAAAATTAACCAATGGACCTGTCAAAAATTTTAACTTGTACCATCACTTATTTAGAAAATGGCACATATTTTTTTTAAAAATAAAATAAAATGACCAAATTGTTTAACTTTGAAGTTCTCTCCTTGAAAGTAAGGCTGAACAAAAAATTGATTTGCCCCCAAAATTGCACCAAAAATCGCACAAACCGCACAAACGGTTCCGGCGTATGTGACCATGTTGGTGGGTTGAAAAATCGAATTTACGGTTTGAGTTTGATTTTTGGGCAAAACTGCACCATCACCAATGGTTTCCGGCTCTTCGATGCACAGATTCTCATCCTTTTATCTCTTTGTTTTGGTTTTTTACTTGATAGACATATATACAAATTGTGCTTGCTGAATTTGGTTTACAAATTTGCTTTTAATAGATAAGACCTTTATTCATTTGCTAAATGTAAAACTTGAAACTTGAGAACACTGTTATCTAGCAATTAACAAGCCTTCATTTTGCTCGTAAATTTGTAGAAAAATTGTGATATTTTATTAAACTTTATTGGTGGCATTCTACTTTTAGAGTATATTTTTTTTATGGGAGGAGGAAGGACAATGGTCCCTTGCAAAACATTGAATAATTAAATTCGAATCATGGGTTGTAATTATTTTGTAAGGCTTGAGGTAGACATTGTCCATATTACTGAATATATTTATTTAGTCAGTTGTTAATATTTGGACAAAACACATTTTATCAGTTTACATTATAATGGTTACTGAGCCTGAATAGTCATTACTACTCATTGTGACATTTTTTTAGTTCCTTATAGGTATCATTCACTGTAAACTACAATGAATATTTTTATTGCCATCAATTTTTGTAATAGAAAATTTTTGTTCAATATGTATATATTCAATTGGTTTTAAAAATGAAATTGCACTCAATTAAAACCGCACTGCACTTTTTGAAATCGCACCAAACCGCACCTTATGGCTTCGTGTGCGGTTTTAAATTTATTAAACCTCACTTAAGCGATTTCGGGTACAATTTGGGTTTCAAACCGCACCATGCTCTGCCTTACTTGAAACTTCCAAGTGAGAGAAAAGTGTGCGCAGTAATGAAAAGGAAGAGACCAAACATTCTGGTGACTAACGAAGACCTCGTAAGTCTCTCCTCAAAACCCTATTTTTTTTTAGTCTCTATGATGTTTGTTTTTTGGTTGGAAAGTATTGTTTATCGAATGAGTAAAATTGTAATTTGTGAAGATTTTATTTAATTTGGTGAATCAATTCTAATCAATTACATGTATATTCTTTAGGTTAGCTTCAATTATCTACTGTAAAGTTCTTATCTTTTTTATTTTTGCTTTGTTTTCTATCTTTTTTAATCGCAACTACCCAAGGCCAATATAGCAAAGAGGGAAACTCACACCCAAATGGTTGGCAAAAGATCTTGTGGAGAAAACCAGGCCACCGTTATTAGTATGATGAATACTCGGTGTTTAAGCTAAACTTAAGTTGCTATTTGCACCCCAAAATATACTTGTCAGATATCTATTGCACTTCAAACTTTAAGAGATGTGTACTTACATCCCAAAATTGTTATTTTCGTTTTAAGTTTCGGATATTTTACTGGTTAAAAATGACTCGAAATTTTACACGTGTGATTTTTTTAAGAGTAATTGGGTCAATTCATTTATCTCCCCCAACAAAATATCTTCAGTAACCAGAAGGTTTGTATTTTTTTTCTTGGTCCCTCTAAATTATTTGGTATACCCTTTTACATCTCGAGACTCTTCTTCACCCATCTCCAGCTCCAGCAACCATTAATGCAATTTATCTCAAACAAAGATGGAGAATATGTTTTTTTTTAATCTCAAACAACTGTATTTTCGACCCATTAACCCCTTCAATTTATCTCAAACAAAGATGATTTTTCTTGTATCACTGTAGAGAAGCAGAGAGTTGTTCCTTAGTAATTCTCTCCCAAATATATCCCCCAAATCATTATCAATTTCCCCGTGATGTAGCAGGACCCAGCTCCTCGTCTGATGAACTCTGTAACTAATAATAATAAATAAAAAAAGACGACATTAAAATTAAAACACAAAAGAGTAATGAAAAGAAACTAACAAAAATATTCAGTCGGTTAGAAAATTAAAGTATGGACAAGCAAACCACCATTCTTCAAAAGATTCTCACTCCACTATACAGACCCTTCATAAATTTACAATACACACCCCGGGCACAAAATTAATTATAAAAAAAAATCCATGAAGTTGTATAATTGACAAAATGATTGGAAAAAGGTACACAAACACTACATCTCAAAAAATAATTCAATTCCGATTAAAGTCAACTTGAATTATGACCAAATATAATCAAGTAAAGTAGGGCTTGTATAAGAAAATTTGCTGAGAAGAAATTCAATGAGAGAAATTAAGAGAATTCAAAAAGTACAGTAAAACCACTGAGAAGCACAAATTTTGATCCAAAAGAAAGTGAAATTAGAGCAAAAAAAGCAATAGAAAGATGAAAATGGTGACTCACAGAACCAAACTTGAAGGATTGCGATCGAAAACGTGAGAAAATCGAGGGTTTTTTCGATAAAAAGATCGGCTCAAGGCGCATTGCAGATCGAATTGGTGAGGGAAAGATCTGCAAATGCCATGTGAATTTCCAACGAGAGAGATTGAGAAATTGTTTAGAGAGAGATGCAAGTGAAGAGAGAGAATTGAAGAAGAGATAAAATTGCTCATTTTTACCAATTTTGTTATGGTTTAAAGTGTTTAGACGCTTTTACCCTTAACAAACACATGTACTGTTTCAAGTGAATATCGGAGACTCTCGGTCAAACGTGACCGGTAAAATATACGGAAGGTGCAACTTAAAACGAAAATAGCAATCAAGTACAAACCTTCTAAAGTTCGATAGATAATAGAATATCCACCCTTGTTCATGTTTTAAACATTGCTTCTATTAGCATCCATTTTTTAATGTGTGGTTTTAGGTTTATGATGAGCTCGACCGATTGAGTAGGAGTTACCCTTGTGTTCCAGGATGTTTGTTTATTTTATCACTCATTATTGCTGCCTGATCTTTCTATCTTATAACTGAATGTGAAATATTTCAAGTGCTGCCAGAGGAGGCAAAAGAAAGTTAAGTTATCCGGAGGAGGCACTGAAGAGGAAATCTGTCGATGATATGAACTACAACGTCACGACTTTATCAGACTGGATTAGAAGTCGGAGCCCTATGTCCTCCTGATATCACATAACTTTATCATAGGAAAGTTTTGTGTTGTGACATAGTTTTTTCTAGGAAATGATATTTGTCAGAGAGGAGTTTCTTTATTGATAGGTTGTGTATGCTTCGGCGGCCCTTATTTCACTTGTTTGGTTTTGTTATGCATGTTGGAAGACTGCTGTGGAGTATTTATCTATCCCTATTTATTATCAACATGAAGAAAATGAATTTTACCATACTTCAATCATTCGTTAATGCTGTTTTACTTTATATATTTTACTTGTCTGTATTATAGTCTCCATGGGCCAATGAGATTGATGAAGCAGTGCCTTGAGAAATTTTTGATAATTAGAATATCCATGGATTTTTTTATTTAAGGTTAATGATAAGTTATGGTTATTAGGTATAATTGTTAAGTATTAATAGTAAGTACTTGCACCTATTCCCCTTTTTCACCAACTCAACTATATACGATCTACTTCCAATCTTCCATAATGTTTTGAGGGTAGTAAGAGACCATATATTACTCCCTCATTTCTCGAAAAAAATCTCATTTAACTTTAATCTGGTTAATTTGTAAAAAATTTAAATTTAAATTATGATATGAATTTATTTTAAATTTTAAAATAATAATTTTATACTTAAAAATGCCTTTTTAAATAGTTATATATATATATATATATATATATATATATATATATATATATATATATATATATATACATATAGGACGAATTTAAAGCACACCTTTTAAATAGCATATTTCTTTTAAAACTACGTCGTTTTAAGGAAAGAGAATGTAAAAATAATAATATCATAATCACCACTATCTTTTAACATTATTTCTCTCTCCCCCCATTTACTTTCTCTCTCCTCCTTTTTATATTCCCTCTCCTCAAAATGTCGTAGTTTTAATAGAGATATGTTATTTAAGAGAGAAATAATACTTAAGGGATATGTTTTAAATCCGTCCTCATTTATATATATACTAGGGATAACCCGTACCTGAAGACACGGTGCAACTAATATAACAGTTGAGTGTATTCAATATTTTTAAATTGAAAAATCTAAAACTGTTGTTGTCAACCATTAATACAAAAAGATTAATACTCAATCCAGTCATAATTTATTTTTGAGGCAAACATTAGTGTGCTACTTATTCCCAACTTAAAATTAGTTCTTGACATGTTTAAGCAATTAATTGATTGACAATAACGGACTCAAATTTGTGTAATATAGTATTTTCGGGTATCTTGCACACATTTCCTTTATTGACAAAACAGAATGAGAAGTTTGGCAACATTTATTTGCTTCTAGTATATCTAACAATCGATCAATATGATCTACGAACAGTATTTTCTGTGAAAAAATGGTAGTACTGTAAGCCATTTCGTGGGATCCAATGAGGGAAAAAAAGATGTAAAAATTCAAAAGAAAGTCTTTTGCATATATACCTAAAAGTATAAAATGAGCCCTCTAAGTCCAAATAAAAAAGTATTGTCATAACACCAACTAAATCGCATCACCATAACATTTTTTGCTCTATATTTTTTCTTGAAATTGGACAAAAGATTTTCATACCATGAGTCAGAACCTACTACAATAGTTGCTTTCGATATAGCCCGCAAAAACACTAAAGAGATGATACGTAATTGTCTGTGTTTAAAGGCACGACGTAGATTAAAATTTCAAAAATACTCTATTACCTAAAGACTCTTTGCAACCTAAAATAACTTATAAATCAATTAGAATGAATCTGAACCGTTCCCGTGATTTTCTGCCCAAATCAATTTGCATGTGGAAACATAACGACCGCAATACCCAACAAACAGAAAAATGGCATCAATGCTAAAAGGGTGACCCATGTTGTTTACGTGTAATTATTTTTATTTATTATTATTATAATAATTATAATTATAATTATAATTATATTTATTATTATTATTATTATTATTATTATTATTATTATTATTATTATTATTATTGTTATTGTTATTATTATTACTATTATTATAATTATTATTGATATTATTATTATTATTATATTATTATTATTATTATTATTACTATTATTGTAATATCCCGGATATTTAAATGAATTAGAAATAAAATATTTAATATTTAATAAAGGTTGGAGTTGGTAACCTAGTAGTGATAGATAAATAGAGGTCCAAATTAAATTTAACGGACTAACTTAGATATGGTGATATCAAATATTTTTATAAGTTAGCAAGTAAAGTGATAATTCAATAAACTTGACTAACAACAAGTCTAATTAAATTAAGAGAATTAATTAGTGGAGTTATGTAATTATGCGACGTGGTTGCGTGTAAATTAAATATGTATTTATATGATATATATATATGCGTGCATATTTAGTAACATAATTTAATGGTTAATTAAATTGTGATAAATAAATAGATTAATATTAAATTAATCCGAATTGAATTAAAATGTTTATTGTGGAATTAATTTATTCATTAATCAACAATTATGCAAATTATTGATAAATTATTTGTGAGGAATAATTATATAAAGTAGTTGAATTAATTAAGTGAGAATAGTAATTGTATATATGTACAATATTTAATTTCATATATATATATATGTATATATATATATAAAGGGATTAAATTAATTGAGTAATTTTAAATAGTAATTGAATATATTAAATGAATATATTCTATAATTAAATAAATCATTGTAAATGATTTATGAGAGTGAGAAATTTAATTATACAATTATTTGTGTAATATTAATTAAATAATTAAATAAATTATTTAAATAAGAAATTGAGTAAATATATTATTATTTTAATGTATTTTCGGGTAAATGGAATTATTTCCATAATTGATGAGAAATGAATTATTTAATGTAAATGTATTAAATAATTTAATTTATGGCCTAAATAATATATATTAAATTATATATTGTATTTATTTTAATTTCATAATTTATTGTGAAATTGTTTTGAGGTAAAGTAATGTGTATAAATAATATATATAGTTTATATATATTATTATTAGCGAACACACTCTAAAGTTTTAATATCAAAATAATTGATAAGTTGTCATTAATTAAATATTCAATTAAATTGAATATAATGAGTGAATTAAATTTTATAAATTAATTAATATGATAATTAATTAATGTAAATAATGTAAAATATTATTAATAATATTATTAGTCCATTTAGTAATTTAATACTTATGGGTTAGAATATTTAATTATTTATTCAATCTAATTATTTATTTAATCATGGATTGAATAATTAATGTGTAAATTATTAAATTAGCCCAACATGGGTTAATTAGTAACCCTAGGGGAGAATAATAAAATTTGACAATTTAGTAGCCCAAACAATTTAATAGAAGCCCAATTGGTATTTTAAATTAAAGCCCAATGCTTGGCCCACTTGAAAAATACTTTATAAAAACTATTAATTCCTAAAAAGTGAGCAAGTGACATTAATTTTGGGACAAAGTCCCCAAGTCAGCCGAATCATGCAAGGAAGAGAGAGAAAAGAATTGATTTGGTTTTTATTTTAATTTATTTTTCATTTATTTAATAAATGGTTGCTTGTATTAATTTTTTTTGTACATGGACCATGCCTCTTTTCACCAACTTTAGTCCTTAAGCCATTTCTTGTGCAAGTATCCAATATAGGTGCTTGATGGTCTAGATTATTAGATACAAAATGTGTATCTAATATTTTGTAGGAGTATACTTGCATTTGTAAGACTTGTATACTTCATTTATTTTCTAAGTTCCAAAAGAGAGAGTTTGAGAGAAATAGTTTGGGAGAGTAAGAATTTTGAGAGAGAGCATGGAGAAGGTAGAGAAGGAGATCTTGGTGCATATCTTCAAGTTGCACAACCTACTTTGGAAGGAAAATGAAGATATCCATTAAAACAAGGTAATTGTTATTTTAAAATCTAGCTTTGTTTTAAATTAATTAAACCATCATGTTAGCATAAATATGTTAATATAGTTAGTAATGTGTATTAGTAATATTTATGACATGCTTGAGTTTAATATGCTTGGTTTGTATTTTGGTATAATTTATATGCTAAAAACATGTGTTTGGTGGTGTTAAATCAAGTCTCAAAGTAATGACAAGAAATTAATTTTTATAAAATTTAGATTTAATGTTATAATATTATAGAACATTAAATCATGAGAAAAACAAAGTTTGAATCACTCAAAATGGAGTTATACACAAAAAGTTATTATTTGTGGTAGTTTATATGATGTAAAAAATTTTATAAAATTTTTTAATATTAAATCATGAAAAATTAAATTTTCATGTTATAAATTGATATTAAGTGATTGATAATTTTTTTGGATTTTTAAAGCTTACTTGAAGGTATAATTTTTATTAAAGTAGTGTATTAAAACTACTATTCACAATCTGCTAAGGGGAAAGAAAAAGGGGGTGCCGCGCAATGCGCGCGACCCTGTTCACTGTCGGCCGCGGACCGAAAAACGACGTCATTTTGGCGTGTAAAAAAATTCATCCGCGCGTTATGCGCGGAAGCCTGCTTCGGTGACAATAAAACGGCACCGTTTTGGGACCTAGTTTTGTCGGCGCGCGCAATGCGCGAGATACCGATTTTGGCGAAATTACATTTTTACCCCTCCGGTCTTTTTTCTGCGAAATTACGAAATTGCCCCTCCGTTCGTTTTTCGGCTTATTTACAGAATTGTCATTCTGGATAATTTTAATTAATTTAAATGTTTAAAAATTAATTTAAAATTATAACAAAAATAATAATAATACAAAAATGATATTTAGGTATTGAATATTATATTTTCCAAATATAATAAGTATTTAGGATTAATATTTAAATGTTGTAAATATTAATCTAGTTAGTTTAATATTATATTTTTCAAATATAATAAGTATTTAGGATTAATATTTAAATGTTGTAAATATTAATCTAGTTAGTTTAATATTATATTTTTCAAATATAATAAATATTTAGGATTAATATTTAAATGTTGTAAATATTAATCTAGTTAGTTTAATATTATATCTTCTGAATTTATGATTAAACTAATTGTTTATTATTTAATTAATATTAAATAATAAACAAGGATGATAAATTAATTAATTATTATTTAATTACTATTAAATAATAATTAAAGACAACTAAGATTGAGTATTTAATTATTTGTTATTTGATTAACTTTAAATAATAAATAAATTCAGTTAGTTATTATGTAATAATAACTAATGATATTTGAGTATTTACTATATAATTTTATTATTTATTATTTAATTAACTTTAAATAATAAATGAATCTAGTTAGTTAGTTATTATTTATTATTAAATAATAACTAAAGATATTTGATTATTTTTAATATACTATAATTATTTATTATTTGATTAACTTTAAATAATAAATAAATCTTGTAAGTTATTATTTATTATTAAATAATAACTAAATGTATTTAATTACTTACTATTTAATTAATGTTAAATAGTAATTAAATGAAATAAAGAAAATGTCTTTTAACTCTTTTGTTTAAACAATTATAATAAATTGTTTAATAGTTTAATAAGTGTTTAACACTTGAGAAAATTATTTTCTAAATTATTAAATTATTAACCTAATTTGATTGAGGGTTTATAAGGTTAATAATATCGTTTTGACTGATATAAATTATGTGTTAATACTTATGTGTGGTAGATAAGTTCCTTAGTGAGCGTATAGTTGTACAAATACGCCGTACTAATTATTAGACCAACTTTATTAATGTTAGGTCTTTCAAAGCCAGTTAGTTAAAGCTAGACATTTATTGTAGCTGAGCAGACAGGCAAGTTTCCTAAACCCTACTCAATTTATATTCGAGCAGGATTTATTATTTTATTGTTCAAGTTCTTAACTCAAACTCAAGTTATTATGTTTCAAGCATGCTATGGTTTAATTCTGTATAATTATTCCACCTCTTTAAATTGTTGATTCGCACATAGTGCATGTTGCATGTGTTCATCAGGTATGAAAGGCTGATCACCTTCATTACCATAAGGTTCAGTTAAATTGTTCATGGTCATTATTGACACTCAACATTTATTTATTCAGTCATTCAATTATTGAAATTATGACTCGTACTCTTTCACAATTATTATATTATTGAAAATTCAAAAGCTTATTCTTTCTTTCAATCATGATATATCGTTATTATATTTAAACTTGCTGAGCAAAGTCATTGCTCACTCTTGCTATATCATGATAACAAATTTCAGAATAATACGAATGTCCGAGGAGAGACGGTGACATAAGCAAAAGACAAGATTATAGTGTTATGCATGATAACTAAATTGTTATATGATGTAAGTAATTTTGTAAACCTTTTTATGAATCTAAAGGTATATATGTAAGTTAAGGTTAGAAACCTTGGGAAATGTTGTAGAATAAACAATTTATGTTTATATATTCCGCATTAGTTATAGAACATGTATGAAGATGATGTATCGTGACGTACCAAGTCTAGGGTTAAAAGAACCTGGATTTGGGGTCGTTACAATTATTATTCTTATTACTATTCTTCTTCTTCTTCTTCTTCTTATTATTATTATTATTATTATTATTATTACTTTTATTATTATTATTATTATTATTACTTTTATTACTATTATTATTATTACTACTACTACTACTACTACTACTACTACTATTACTACTACTACTACTACTACTACTACTACTACTACTACTACTACTACTACTTATTATTATTATTATTATTATAATGATTATTACTATTATTATATTAATTATTATTATTACTATACTATTATTATTATTATTATTATTATTATTATTATTATTATTATTATTATTATTATTATTATTACTTTTTTTATTATTATTATTATTATTAATTTTATTATTATTATTATTATTATTACTATTATTATATTATTACTATTATTATTATTATTATTATTATTATTATTATTATTATTATTATTATTATTATTGGTATTATTATTATTATTATTATTATTATTATTATTATTATTATTATTATTATTATTATTAATTATTATTATTATTATTATTATCATTATTATTATTATTATTATTATTATTATTATTATTATTATTGTTATTATTATTATTATTACTGTGACGACCCCAAATCCGGGTTCTTTAACCTCGGGTTTGGTTCTCACTGTACAATACATAACAACAATGAAATACATATATTGTATTCAAACTTCGCGGAATAATACAAAAGGTTCCTTAATCAAAAGGCTACACTTCCCAATGTCTATTACCTTAATCTTAACATTACATATCTTAAGGGAAATACAAAAGATTTACAACAGTAATTACATAACAGTAATATAAACTAGCATGCAATTACTAAAACTAAACATTCGCTCTCCCCTTGCCTTTGTCCGATTTAGAGCTTTCGGGAATGGCTGAAATATAGTCATGATATAGCAAGAATGAGCAACTAAATGGCTCAGCAAGTTTATAAACAACAATCATACGATATATCATGATGAAGGGAAATAACTTCAAGGTTTCAACAATAGCAATTGTGAAAGATAACAAGAATCAATGTTCAATAAAAGAAGGAATTGACTCTTTACTGCTGAGTGGTCTTTAATGACCATGAACTGCTACTAAGGTAGAACAGACATACAATGTCTGACTCCTTGTTAAAATAACGAGACACTTGAGGGGATCAGTCCTCTCATGTCCTATGTATATGCATCACATTTAGTTTTCTTGCGCGCTGTCGGTTCTCCGACAAATAAAAATCCCCTTTAACTAGGGTTGTTCTTTCTCAGTCTTACTGTAAGAATCCGCACCAGCCAATGGTTTGGATAAGCTCTTATAATATTCAATTAAATGAATTTAACATGCATTTGTCTAGCCGAAACGATTAACTTAGACATTCTTAAACAGTTGCAAAAGCACTATGTGCGAATACAATAATCAATAACGATGTGAAGTAATTTTTGATAATTAATTCACTCAAAGGTCTGTCAAATATCTACGAGTGTAGATACTTGCTCAACAATAATTGAATTGCTCAAAGTAATTAAAGTTGAATAATAATTGCAACAATAAGTACAAGTTAAGGGTAGAAGACTTGCAATAAGAATTACAAGTTAAAGTTAGAAAACTTGCCTCGTGCGTCGTCTACTGCTAATCAAATTAATCTAACAATCCTTGAACGGACCTAACAATTAAATCAATTTGATCTTAAATTAGTATCATATACTTGTAAGTATAATGACCTTTATACACCTTACGAATCCACATAATTGATTAATTATGGGTAATTAAACACATAGGAAACATTATCACTACTTGATAATATTTCAAGCACAAAGAACCTATATTAATTATTTAATATAGTTCATATACTCATATAATATTATTAACAATTTAATAATATTTTATTAGTCTTGTAGTATTATTAACCGTTTAATAATACATTACTAGTCTTCTAATATTATTAATTATTTAATAATATTTTATCATCCTTATAATATTATTAATTATTTAATAATATTTTATCATCCTTATAATATTATTAATCATTTAATAATATTTTATTACCTCATTAATATTATCAACCATTTAATAATATTTTAAACATTATCTAATATTATTAATTATTTAATAATATTTTATTTAATATCTAATATTATTAATCATTTAATAATATTTTATTATCTTAGTAATATTATTAATCATCTAATAATATTTTAATCATTATCTAATATTATTAATCATTTACTAATATTTTATTCATTATCTAATATTATTAATCATTAAATAATATTTTATTCATTTACTAATATTATTATTTATTTAATAATATTTTATTGACTTATTAATGTTATTACTCATTTAATAATATTTTAATCTCTTACTAATATTATCAATCATTTCATAATATTTAATTACTTATTAATATTATTAACCATGTAGTAATATTTTAATACTCTTTAAATAATACCAAAAGTTAACTTTTAAATTGGGTTAACCTTAGTATTTAATTTAAACATTTAGGTAGCATTGATTTACAAATAGACTCCATATGAATTTGTTTAGTACCCAAATATATTCATTTTACACTTATTTCAACTTAATTTTTCAAAGAAAACTCGACCCGGATCGACCCGACCCGACCCGGACCGACCCGACCCGACCCGGACTGCCCAAAAGCTGATTGGCAGTGCACTCGGGCGCAGGTGCGCCCGTCCCGAGCGCAGGTGCGCTCGGCCAGTCTGTCCGGAAGTCAACTGTTTGACTGCTCGACCCTCCAACGCTCCGACAGCCATAACTTCTTCATTTTAAAACATTTTGGGGTGATTCTTGAGTCCATTCTCATCAGAATTTCCCCCTCTACAACTTCTCTTTATATCACAAATCCAAATTCCAAACTTAACTAGACTCAAAATGGCTCACAATGCAACCTAGGGTTTTAAAATCAACATCCTTTGCGGTAAAAGCCATAACTTCTTTGTTTTTCAATATTTTTGAAAGCTTCAAGTTGGGTTTTCTTATAAACTCATACATAAAACTTTCTAGCCATATAAATCAAGTATTTAACTTGTACATTTCAAAATACAACATTAAACATAACATGTATCGTTAGGGTTTTACCGGTAAATACCATATGAACATTTTTTATGTTTTTATGCAAAATACACATACCAAATCATGTTATAAACACATAGATCTATGAATATACATATATTACATAGATAAATACATCTATACCATCAAAACAAGTTTTGATCGGTTAAAAATACATTTTAACCGATTAAAACACATATATGCTATAAAAATGAAATAAGAAATGGTTGGAGCACTTTTAAACCTTTGAGATTTGAATGCTCTCTTCCTCTTGGCTATGAACTTAGCTAGTGACTCCACCTTGGCTCCTAGATGTGCACTCCTAGTGTATTCCTTCTCAAACTCTCACTTGTTCTCTATTTTTCTCTCTTAAATGCTCTAGAAAATGTTCAACCAACATAACACATAAGAGAAGCACTCTATTTATAGCCAAGAGTTATCATCCAAATTGTATACATATACACTCTATATCTCTATTAATTCACCAAGCTAATCTTATCTTTTATCTTCACTTAGCTAGATTTTAGGGATTTTCCTTACAAAAAGGACTTGGGTTGGTAGGAGTTGTTCACCAACTAGGTACTCTTTCAACACACACTCAAGCACATTGCAAGCAAGTCATTCATTGTGGTCCCTCAAAAATCTCAGCAAAATGGGGTTTAAATCCCCCATTTTTGATTTAATTTTAATGCTAAAATATACATATATACATCTATATATATATATATACATATCTATATATATATATTGACCAAAGTTTGACCTTAATTGGACTTCACATTGGGCTTGTATTTAAATAACTATGCTACATTTAATTAAATCAAGCATTGGGCTTGTTTAATTAATTACATGGGCTAGTAATTAAATTAATTACATGGGCTACTAGGTTAATATCTTTAACCTAGTTTATCAATTCATTTGAATTTAAAATATAATCCAATTAGATTTGCTTTAATTAATTATACACTTTGCTTTAATTCTTTAAATAAATATACAAGCACATAAGTACATTTATTTAATTATCTAATGCACAATTAATTAATGAGAAAAATTTAAATTGATTGCTAAATATTTATTAAGTATATTTACAATGACTAATGAAATTCGTGGTCATTACATTCTCCCCCCCTTATAAGAATTCCGTCCCCGGAATTACAAATTTAAACTACTCAAAACAGATGCGGATAGTTAGCCCTCATCTTTTCTTCAAGCTCCCACGTAGCTTCCTCAGCGTTGTGGTTCCTCCAAAGGACTTTGACAGAATGTATAATCTTATTCCGTAATCTCTGCTCTTTCCTATCCAGTATCTGGACAGGAATTTCCTCGTATGATAAGTCTTTCTCGACTTGTATTGGCTCATAGGATATGACATGTTTGTGGTCTGGCTTGTATGGTCGCAACACTGACACATGAAACACATTGTGAATATGCTCCAGTTCAGGAGGTAAAACTACCTCGTACGCCACTTCACCCACTCTCTTCAATATCTCGAACGGTCCTATGAACCTCGGACTCAGCTTCCCTTTCTTCCCAAATCGGATCTTCCCTTTCCAGGGAGATACCTTCATGAATACAAAAATCCCAACTTCGAAGTCTCGCTTCTGTCGATGTAAGTCGGCATATTTCTTCTGACGGTCCTGAGCTGCTACTAGCCGAGCTCTTATTACTTTGATAATTTCTACCGTCTGTTGAACCAATTCTGGTCCCAACAGTCGGCGTTCACCTATCTCATCCCAACATAGAGGTGTTCTGCACTTTCTTCCGTATAATGCTTCGTAAGGCGGCATGCCTATGCTTGCATGATAACTATTGTTGTATGCAAACTCAACTAATGGTAGATGGTTCTCCCAACTGCCCTTGAAATCCATCACACAGGCCCTGAGCATATCTTCCAATGTCTGTATTGTTCTTTCACTTTGCCCATCGGTCTGTGGATGATATGCTGTACTCATTCTCAACTGTGTCCCCAATCTCTCCTGAAGACTTCTCCAAAATTTTGACGTGAAGCGCGGATCTCTGTCTGACACAATCGATACCGGCACCCCATGTCTCGAAACTATCTCCTTAATGTACAATTTGGCCAACTGATCCAAACTGAACTTAATCTTGATCGGCAAAAAGTGCGCTGACTTTGTTAGTCGATCCACAATCACCCATATTGCGTCAAATCCCTTCTGTGTTGCTGGAAGTCCTACCATAAAATCCATTGTGATATGCTCCCATTTCCACTCAGGAATCTCTAACGGCTGTAGTAATCCACTTGGTCTCTGATGTTCAGCCTTTACCCTTTGACAAGTTAGACATCGGCTGACACATTCTGCGACCTCCCTTTTTAAATTCGGCCACCAAAAGTGCTGACGCAGATCTTGATACATCTTCGTACTTCCCGGATGTATCGAGTATCTCGTACTGTGGGCCTCTTGCAAGATCTCTTCTCGTAGTTCGGGCACTAGCGGCACCCAAACACGATTTTCAAATCTTAGCAATCCCATGCTATCTTCCTTGAACTTGACCTCTTTCCCTTCGGTCATTCTCATCCTTATTCTGACACATTCTTCATCTTTGTCTTGAGCCTCTTTTACCCGATCTAACAGGGTTGGGCTTGCTTCCACTTCCATTGACTCATTTGGATTTCTTACCTCCAACTCCATTCGAGCAATCTCTTGAACCAATTGTTCCTGATCTGTCAAGATGAACAATTTCTCCCTGCTCTTTCTGCTTAGAGCATCTGCTACTACGTTGGCCTTGCCGGGATGATATAGAATTTCACAATCATAGTCTTTGATCAATTCTAACCATCTCCGTTGCCTCATATTTAACTCCTTCTGTGTGAAGATATACTTCAGACTCTTGTGGTCCGTGAATATCTCACATTTCTCTCCATACAAATAATGTCTCCAAATTTTAAGGGCAAACACTACCGCTGCCAGCTCCAAGTCATGGGTAGGGTATCCCTTCTCGTAATCCTTCAACTGTCTGGATGCATACGCAACGACCTTGCCGTTTTGCATAAGCACACAGCCAAGTCCCTTGTGCGATGCATCACTGTAGACCGTAAAACCTCCCGTATCGTCCGGTAAAGTCAATACAGGTGCTTCACTAAGTCTCTTCTTTAGCTCCTGAAAACTCTCCTCACACTTCTCCGTCCATACGTATTTCACCGTCTTCCTCGTTAAATTTGTCAGCGGTGTTGCTATCTTTGAAAAATCTTGAATGAATCTCCGATAGTAACCCGCTAACCCCAAGAAACTTCTCACCTCCGTCGGCGTCCTTGGTTGTTCCCAATTCATCACCGCTTCCACCTTTGCTGGATCTACTGAAACACCCTCCTTGTCAATGACATGACCCAAAAATTGAACTCTTTCCAACCAGAATTCACACTTCGAAAACTTAGCATACAACTGCTCCTTCCGTAAAATCTCCAACACCAATCTTAGGTGTTCAGCATGCTCCTCCTCCGTTTTAGAATACACCAGAATATCGTCAATGAACACAACAACAAATTTATCCAAGTACTGCTTGAATATTCTGTTCATCATGTCCATAAATGCGGCTGGCGCATTCGTCAGTCCAAACGACATCACCAGAAACTCATAATGCCCATATCGAGTTCTGAATGCCGTCTTGGGTACATCCTCCTTCCTGACTTTCAACTGATGATAACCAGTCCTCAAGTCAATCTTTGAAAAGTACTTCGCCCCTTTCAATTGATCGAAAAGATCGTCAATTCGTGGCAACGGGTACTTGTTCTTAATTGTCACCTTATTCAGCTCTCTATAATCCATACATAGTCTCATCGATCCATCCTTCTTCTTTACAAACAACACAGGTGCTCCCCAAGGAGAAACACTTGGTTGAATGTACTTATTATCCAACAACTCCTGTAGTTGGATCATTAACTCCTTCATTTCTACCGGAGCCATCCTATATGGTGCCTTTGATATTGGTGCTGTCCCCGGTACCAAATCAATTACAAACTCTATCTCCCTATCTGGCGGTAAACCTGGCAGTACATCTGGAAACACGTCCATGAACTCCCTCACTACTGGTATTTGCTCCATCTCGGGATTCACCATCTGTGTGTCCACTATGTGAGCCAAATACCCTACACAACCTTTCCTTAACAGTTTCTTGGCCTGCATCATCGTCAGACATGCTGATTGTCTAGACGACTTGCTGCCATAAAATACGACCTTAGACCTATTTGGTGTCTTAAGGTGTATACACTTCTTTTGACAATCAATTATAGCTCCATGGTTAAACAACCAATCCATTCCAAGTATAACGTCAAACTCCCCCAAACGTATTGGAATTAAATCTACACTAAACTTCTGACCCCTGATTTCAGCACAACAGTTTCTATGTACATACTCTACAGGAATCACTTCTTTATTTGCAACTTCTATGTTCATTGGGTTCTCTAGTTTTTGTCTAGGCAATTCTAACCGTTTAGCGAATTCATCAGACACAAATGAACAGGTAGCGCCCGAATCAAATAATACATAAGCATTTATATCATTGATCGGAATAATACCTGACACCACGTCTTTTGATTCGACGGCGTCCTGCACCGTCATGTTGAAAGTCCGTGCCGTTGGTTTGTTCTGTGGCACCGGCCCTCCAATGGTCAGTTTGGCGTTGTTGTTGTTGTTGCTGTTGCTTCCCCTATAGCCCGAACTCCCTCCGGTGTTCTTCTTCTTCGGACAATCTTTAAATTGATGGTCCATGGCCCCGCAGGCGAAACAACCTCCCTTCCTTTTTGGTGTGGGACAATTAGGAGCGATGTGCCCCTCTTGCCCACAGTTATAGCAGACATTTCTTCCTTTCATGCACTCCCCGGTGTGGTTCTTTCCGCACTGACTGCATTTATTAGCTTTCTTCGATTCACTGCCCTGGGGTGTCCCCGAACTGCTGTTGTTATTCCATTTGCGTTTGTTCGAGTTGCTGCCCCCACTGCTGCCCTCTCGGTTTCCTCCATCACCTTTCTTCTTGTTCCGCTCCTGGTTGTGCTTATTCAAAGCTTCATTTCCACCCTCAGCTATGATAGCTTTCTCCAGTAACGTTGCAAAGTTTGTAATCTGGAGAACAGCTACCCGACTGTAAACCCACGGTTTCAGCCCCTGTTCGAATCTTCTGGCGCGCCTCGCCTCAGTATCCACCTGGTGTGTGGCAAATCTCGCTAATTCATTAAACTTGGCGGCGTATTCCGATACCGACATGTTACCTTGCTTCAGCTCTAGGAATTTAATTTCCATCCTAGCCTTTGTACTCTCTGGAAAGTAGTTTTCCAAGAATACCTCTTTGAATCGCGCCCACGCGATCGTTCCCTCCCCGGCTCTACTCTTATTAGCCTTCCACCAGTGGCTGGCCTCTCCTTTCATCATGAAGGTAGCAAATGAGGTCATTTGCTCCTCCCTAACTCGTGCGACCTCGAAGACTTTTTCCATCTCCTCTATCCAGGTCTGTGCTTCTATAGGATCCGTGGTTCCTTTGAACTCGGGTGGTCCTATCAATTTGAAATCCTTAAAGGTTGCTAGTGGAGCGGCAGGGTTTGTTGCTCCAGTAGCCTCTGCGTTGCGTCCGCGAAATGCTCCCATTAGCATTTCTACGAACTCTTGGACAGGGTTGGGTGGTACCCCTCCGGCGTTAACTGACTCTTCGACTGGTGGTGGGGGTAGTCGTTGATTTCTTCTCTGTGGCGGCATTTTCTGTATAAAGAAAATTTAATTAATTAAAGTTGTTTCAATCTTTTTACTTTCATTTTGTAGCTTAAGTATTTTAAACTAAAGCACAAATAATTATCTTGACACATATAAACATAAACGAAAATGCATTTATATTCATATGCTAAAACACAGTGCGTAGCACTTTTACATCATAAGCATACTGCTCTAAACGCTGCTAACCCCGATAGTTAAAACAAAAGACGGGATCTAACATATCCCACAACTTCATAGAGTTGGGATTTACAACATACTAACCCTCTATCAAAACAAAAGTTGGGTTTCTACTGCATCTATGTACATACATCATAACGAAAGAAAATACAACTAACGGCGCATCCCTCGACGAACCGCATCGTCGTACTCCTCATCTCCAATGGCCCTGACCACGCCCCTACTAATGGTGTGCAAGGTCTGGCCTTCCTCAGCAGGGTAGTAGTGCACCCTACTCTGGAATCTACCAAAGGATGAGCGATAGACGTAACTGAGCCTATCTATCCTCACCCTCTTCTCCCTAACATCGTCCTCCAGCTCCATCATCTGTCCGTGAGCTGCATCACGCTGGATCTCCATATCTAGTCTATCCTCAACTGCCTGCTGCATCTGGCCCCTCATGGCCTCCCTCTCTGCCTGTGTCTGCTGAATCTTCAGCTCAGCGGCTACTATCTTGGCCTCCATCTCGGCCATCCTCGCCTTCAGCTCTATGTTCTCGCCGGAGAACATATAAGCTGTATCTCTGTACTGCTGCTCTGTCTGCTGGTGGATCTGGTTCTGCTCCTCAAGGTGCTGAACCCTCTCCTCTAGCTCATCGTTAGCCGTAGTGAGAGTATCGATGATGTCACTGGCGACAGTGCCCATGCCATCAATATACTCCGCTGGCTCCTCATCCTCATCATCATCAGTATCAGCCTCCTCCTCACTGTACTGCCCCATAACTCCGCCCCAGACAGCGTCCTCTCTATCTCCCTCCTCGGGATCTGACTCTGGCTCCTCGATAGGTGCAGCCACCCGTGGCTGTGCGGTATTCATAGGGATATCCGTATAGATCACCTCATCTACCGCAGTACTCGACTGGCCTATCTCCGTCATCCTACAATAACATAAATAACACATGTTAGTACAGCAATAAAATATATTCATTGATGAAATGAAATGATATTTTATCATGTACATCTCGGCTCGATGGATTTTCTCAATCCATCTCCAAAAATACACAACAGGATGAATCTCCCCAATTCATCTCCTAACGCACTCGATAAGAGTTTAGTACTAAGGTTATAACCTAGGTTTCGCAAATCCTAGCGTTTCTAACCTACAGCTCTGATACCAACCTGTGACGACCCCAAATCCGGGTTCTTTAACCTCGGGTTTGGTTCTCACTGTACAATACATAACAACAATGAAATACATATATTGTATTCAAACTTCGCGGAATAATACAAAAGGTTCCTTAATCAAAAGGCTACACTTCCCAATGTCTATTACCTTAATCTTAACATTACATATCTTAAGGGAAATACAAAAGATTTACAACAGTAATTACATAACAGTAATATAAACTAGCATGCAATTACTAAAACTAAACATTCGCTCTCCCCTTGCCTTTGTCCGATTTAGAGCTTTCGGGAATGGCTGAAATATAGTCATGATATAGCAAGAATGAGCAACTAAATGGCTCAGCAAGTTTATAAACAACAATCATACGATATATCATGATGAAGGGAAATAACTTCAAGGTTTCAACAATAGCAATTGTGAAAGATAACAAGAATCAATGTTCAATAAAAGAAGGAATTGACTCTTTACTGCTGAGTGGTCTTTAATGACCATGAACTGCTACTAAGGTAGAACAGACATACAATGTCTGACTCCTTGTTAAAATAACGAGACACTTGAGGGGATCAGTCCTCTCATGTCCTATGTATATGCATCACATTTAGTTTTCTTGCGCGCTGTCGGTTCTCCGACAAATAAAAATCCCCTTTAACTAGGGTTGTTCTTTCTCAGTCTTACTGTAAGAATCCGCACCAGCCAATGGTTTGGATAAGCTCTTATAATATTCAATTAAATGAATTTAACATGCATTTGTCTAGCCGAAACGATTAACTTAGACATTCTTAAACAGTTGCAAAAGCACTATGTGCGAATACAATAATCAATAACGATGTGAAGTAATTTTTGATAATTAATTCACTCAAAGGTCTGTCAAATATCTACGAGTGTAGATACTTGCTCAACAATAATTGAATTGCTCAAAGTAATTAAAGTTGAATAATAATTGCAACAATAAGTACAAGTTAAGGGTAGAAGACTTGCAATAAGAATTACAAGTTAAAGTTAGAAAACTTGCCTCGTGCGTCGTCTACTGCTAATCAAATTAATCTAACAATCCTTGAACGGACCTAACAATTAAATCAATTTGATCTTAAATTAGTATCATATACTTGTAAGTATAATGACCTTTATACACCTTACGAATCCACATAATTGATTAATTATGGGTAATTAAACACATAGGAAACATTATCACTACTTGATAATATTTCAAGCACAAAGAACCTATATTAATTATTTAATATAGTTCATATACTCATATAATATTATTAACAATTTAATAATATTTTATTAGTCTTGTAGTATTATTAACCGTTTAATAATACATTACTAGTCTTCTAATATTATTAATTATTTAATAATATTTTATCATCCTTATAATATTATTAATCATTTAATAATATTTTATTACCTCATTAATATTATCAACCATTTAATAATATTTTAAACATTATCTAATATTATTAATTATTTAATAATATTTTATTTAATATCTAATATTATTAATCATTTAATAATATTTTATTATCTTAGTAATATTATTAATCATCTAATAATATTTTAATCATTATCTAATATTATTAATCATTTAATAATATTTTATTCATTATCTAATATTATTAATCATTAAATAATATTTTATTCATTTACTAATATTATTATTTATTTAATAATATTTTATTGACTTATTAATGTTATTACTCATTTAATAATATTTTAATCTCTTACTAATATTATCAATCATTTCATAATATTTAATTACTTATTAATATTATTAACCATGTAGTAATATTTTAATACTCTTTAAATAATACCAAAAGTTAACTTTTAAATTGGGTTAACCTTAGTATTTAA